>JARBWI010000048.1:600000-1178887 GCA_037576405.1 Campoplex capitator
GGTCACAATTGTCTTCACCTCTGAAGAACTTCAAGAAAAGAGTCCAGAAGCTAGCATCAAACAAGTTGTCGATGAAAGCAAAATGACTTTTCATTGGCTCCGGAAGGATCTCAGACGGTGGCATAAAAAATTTTTTGTAAAACACCGGTGAGTTGCGAAAACACCGGCACTGGAAAATCTTACACCGTTGGTACCATCGCCAAATATTTTCCATCAATTTCATCCTTTGGACATGTACATGAGCTTTGGGACATAACCGTCATCACCTTTGAAGAACTTCAAGAAAAGAGTCCAGAGGCTAGCATCAAATAAATTGTCGATGAAAGCAAAATGACTTTTCATTGGCTCCGGAAGGATCTCAGATGGTGGCATAAAAAATTTTTTGTGAAACACCGGTGAGTTGTGAAAACACTGGCACTGGAAAATCTTACACCGATTGAAGAACTTTAAGAAAAGAGTCCAGAGGCTAGCATCAAACAAGTTGTCGATGAAAGCAAAATAACTTTTCATTGGCTCCGGAAGGATCTCAGATGGTGGCATAAAAAATTTTTTGTGAAACACCGGTGAGTTGCGAAAACACCGGCACTGGAAAATCTTACACCGTTGGTACCATCGCCAAATATTTTTCATCAATTTCATCATTTTGACATGTACATGAGCTTTGGGACATAACCGTCATCACCTTTGAAGAACTGCAAAAAAAGAGCCCAGGGGCTTGCATAAAAAAAGTTGTTGATGAAAAAAAAAGAAATATCCATTGGCCGATGAACAATTGAGGAAAATTCTTTTTATTTCTGGAATGTATTCATAAACAACATACACTGTAAACATCCATGTTTTTATGTATTTATTAGTTTTCTGCTCGATTTTCATCACTCACGCAACTGATGAATACTTGAAATTTGTCGAGGTTTTAAAAATTTCTTCGATTCAAACAATACCGAAATCTCTAACAGAAACAAGTCATTTTTTAAAATATAAACATTTTTTGAACCTCATCATTTTTTTTCAACCTCATAACCGTCATAACCCTGATGACTTAACAGAATTCGAATTTAAAAAATATCTGTCAAATTTCACAGCCGCGATTTTTACAACCTCACTTTTTTCAATCTCACGACTACCACCAAATTTGTGACCGCGATCTTTATAACCTTTTCCAACATATCTGTCACTGTAATGTAAAAAGTCGTTTGACACATCAATCAATTGAACAGTTTCATCACATATCAGCAGTTGTTTCTAGTTATAACTAGTGTCACTAGACAGAAACTGCGAGACGTCAAAAAGTGTGCGAAAAAAGCCACCTTTTTTTAATGCCTCGAAAAAATAAAAAATTAATATCTACAAAATGCGTTAGGTTACAGGGCTCTAAATAGTCACGATCGAAAGAGAAAAAAAAATAAAAAATACGTGAATGCGCAGCATCTTTCAAAACGCTGTAATTAATTAAATATCGTCGAAACAAATTTCAAGGATTTCAAAAAAACGTTCGACCAGCTCTGCTTGCTGTAAGGACTCTTGTAGCGACTCTTTTCTTCGACATGGTATAGACGTATATATAATAACGTAAATGTACTTGTCTCGAGTCGCTACCGCGACTCTAGATAATGTGTTGGAGATTGACTCATCCAGACAGGTCATCGTAGATTTCAGTGGTTGATGAGAGAGAGAGAGAGAAACCCTCAGTTTCCGCTGATCATTCAGAGTGCGACGGTCGAAAATAAAAACGGCAACATGTATATTGTTATTGATGTGCAGAGTATGATAGGTAAAGATAACCGGTTTATACCTAAAGAAGTAGCTGTCGTATCGGTAAAAACTGAAGACTCTAGTCATTGGGTTGTAAAGCCACCTTATACGGATGACAATCTATCGGTCTTTGAAAAGAGTCAAAATATGTGGTTATGTGATCATATCCACGGTATAGCGTGGTCTAAAGGCGATACATCGTTACAAGCGTTGGAAACAAATCTGAAAAGGATCGCGGGCCAGTCTACACGAATTTTTACATGCGGCTCTGAGAAATCAGCGTATCTAACGCAGCTCACGGGGTATTTTATTATAAATTTGGGGGTTGATGAAGAGGTTCCTTCATTACGCCGTCTACCCCAGAGCGACGCACGTTGTATGTATCACTGTGTTGCAAATCACAGACAAGCCTACAGATGCGCTCTGAACAACGCCATCAGAATCAAAGCTTGGCTCTGTCAAAGCGAGCAGATTACATGCTTATGGGAGTATAGAACTACCACGTCATGGGGTATTGGTATAACGGAGACCGAAACCGAGGAGGAAAAAGAATCTTCGAACCATGAACAGTCTTCAGGTCTTACAGTCTCTCAAAAACATAAAAGAGCATGCTATAGGTGTCTATCCAGCCGATCGTATCCCGAAAGTGTGGACGAAACCGACGGCATTCGTGGTTAACACCGATGGATACAAACGACCAGGGACCCACTGGGTTGCCATGTACGTCGATCGAAATGGACGCGGATGGTTCTTCGACAGCTACGGATTACCTTCAATCATCCCACAACATCTCGCATGTTTCCGAAGAAACTGCCGACTCTTCCGTTACAATACCGTTCAGCTCCAAGGCCCTAGTTCGCAGTGTTGTGGACAGTATTGCGTTATGTTTCTTCATTATATGGCTACTGGCATCGGTATTCAACGATTTAGAGACGTATTTTCGCATGATTTGCAGCAAAACGATAAAATAGTTCATGCGTATTATAATGCGTATATCAATAAGAGTGGTATATCTAAGGGCGTGGTTTCCGATACAGATGGTTGTATCGGCAGGGGATATAGAATTAAGCATCTACACTGTATACAACACTGCTGCTCTCGTTCTCGGTAATTTTATAATAATAAAATTTTGAACGTTGTATCTAAGCCCTGCCTGTCTCATTTCTTTCAACAAGAATCACGCGTGCCGTTTTAAAATCCTGTGTCTATATCCCTATCCCGTTTCTTTCAACGTAGATCATGCGGATAGTGATACGTAGCGGCTGCCATATTCTGCTGACGTCCAATGCTCTCGTTCTCGGTAATTATATGGTAATAAAATTTTAAATACTGCGATCAACACCTATCTCATTTCTTTCAACAAAAAGAATCACATGGGCTGTTTTAAAAACTTCCGTCTACAACCTATCCCGTTTTTTTTGGCGAAAATCACGCGCGTGGTGACACATGAAGAGTGTCAGATTTTGCCGACGATTAACGCTGTTATCTCTAACGCTGCTGCAGAGCATTCAACAGTCATCAGTCTGCGTTCAAGCTTTGAAACATAACGACGGTCTGGAGGTATCATGAACATTGTCGTTGATATACAAGGTCTGAAAGATAAATGTAACAATTTCGTGCCTAAAGAAATTGCCGTGGTCTCTGTGAAAACATCTTACTTAGCACACTGGGCCATATCACCGCCTCACGCTTATAACGTACTGCCTCCTAGTGTGAAACGACAAAACACGTGGTTAAAATGCAATCATCACGGTATAGAGTGGGCCGAGGGTGAAACGCCTTTACGAACGGCCGAAGCTACTTGAAAGCAAATTGTTGTTCAATCCGATCGCCTGTTTACAAGAGGTACTAACGCAACAGCCTATTTGACACAGCTAACAGACTGCTTCGTTATAAATCTAGAGGAGAACGAGGAACCACCGTCTCGTAATCTCCCCGAGAGCAGCACTTTTTGCATATTCCACGGCTTACTACACAAAAATGCCTCACTCAAGTGTGCTCTCAATAACGCTGTGAGAATAAAAAAATGGCTTTCTCATAACGATCGTTCCAGCTCCTTGTGGGAGTACAGAACCACCACGTCTTGGAATGTTAGCTTATTAACGGCGGAACATCGGAAAGAGGGAAAAGACCTCTGTCAAGGTGACACCCTGTGACAGTGGTGGGAGATACTGCATCAAAAGATTGTTGTCAGCTCTTTGGGAAAAGAGCTCTGCCAAGGTGACATCCTTTGACAGTGGTGGGAGTTACTGCATCAAAAGTTTGTTGTCAGCTCTTTTCTGCATTAGGAGCGGGGATATGGCTCTAGCGACCAGAGGGTTTAAACCATCCGAACTCTCTGACGCTCAGACAGTACTCCCGAAACACCGCCGAAGTAAACGACACGAATTAAAAGTACGCTTAGACATCTTTTTACGCGATATTGCAACGTTTAAAACAAGAATACACGACCTATCAGAACTCCGGTCTTTAACGGTAAATTTAAAAAAACTCGCTCTGGAAAATGGATTTCACACGCATCAATCAAGTCGGCCTTTTTTGGACTCCGTTCGCCTGCCTGTCAAAAGACTGGCCGATCTTGAGCAAGGCAAAGATTATTACATCACCGGTATGCAAACCACCGACACGACATGGGGTACACGTATTACCGTGGACATAGACAACGCGTTTACATGCTACCTACCTGCTAGATTCGTCAAAGCTTTCGAAGACGCGAGCGAGTTATACGAGCAGATGTGCGAAGCAGCCGCGAGCAATAACTTGATCATGTTGTACCACGGTACGAAATTCAACAAGTTGGAGTTCAAGCCTGCTAAAGAATAATCATAAACAGGTATGTAGGAAAAGCTCATTTATGAACCATCTCAACACAATCATATGTACACGGACCTCTCTCACATTACGGTATCTCTATCAAACCTAGCTGAAGTATCGTCCGATCATCAGAGCAATGCACGGCGTAAACCACCGCTCCATGGCCAGCAACATCGTCGTGAAAAAAAAAACGGTCGAGAAACTAAAAATATCTACTGTATATCATACATCATATTATAACCAATATTGTAAAAATTAATAAGATCTGAAATATATAAAAAAAAAGAAAAAAAGGTGGCGCACTACGGCCGCACTCCACCCTCCCCCCTCCGCACACCCGCCAACCTCTCACCCACAACACCGACCGGACTCACAACGGCCGACTTGTGGGGGAAAAGGAGTGGGGATAGGAGTGGGGATAGGAGTGGGGGTGGCCATAGTGCGCCACCTACTACTAACGTAGAAATAAGTTTGATATGAAACACTATACGAATTGAGAAAGAGAACGCGTGAGGTCTTATAAATAAAAGTACCATAAACGTGTTCATAAAATATTAAACATACAAATGATAAAAGTAATAAGAAACCGAAGCATAGAGACGTTTTCGTTCTATGAGCTCGAGTTATACTTTTGGTCTTTTCGTTGATCAGTTCTTCGACAGCTCTCATCCAGTAAAGATTTTTAATAATAAAATAATATAATTGCTCTGCTTAAACTGACATGAGTCTCTACCTTTATTTCACAACCTGCTTCCCGACATAATCCAATATCATATAAATCAAGCTATGCCGTGCTGTTAATTAAAATCACCGTGAATTCTTAAAAATTGACGATCATTATGTATAACGGTCATTTTTCACCTATAGAGTTTCTGGCTACAGAAAAACCTGTCCATGAGAGAACTCCCATTAACTTGTTCGCATTCTCTTTTTGGTCTCTGTAAAAAGAAGAAAGATTTCGATTTTCTGTGATTATTCAGTTTTCTATACCTTTCGCTTGCTTCCTTTGCTGGTATTCCTACAACCATTGGACCATTCCTTTCAAAATCCGCATCAAATTGTGCCACTTCTTTCCTTAAAACTTCAACGCCTTCGGTTAATTCGTTTTTAAGAGGGTCTTGCATGTCGCAAATTGTTGTCTGTACCCGCTTTGCCTAGAACCATTGGAAAAACAGTAGGCAATGATTTAGTTGAATTGCAAACTGACTGTTTATAAAAACGAGCTAGATAAAACTTCTGAATATAATTTGATCGGGCCAGCAGACGACAGAGTTCCCAACGTATGTCTCCCCAGACTCTGCCGAGTCTCCTGATACGAATTGCTCGGATAACGTCATGACTACGTATAGCTATGTTTGATATTATAGAAACGATTGATTTACCGTTGATAACATGTTCATGAAATTGTATCGTAGCCCATCAACAGTGTCTTGTTCTTCTTTCGAAACATTGATACCATACTTCCCCATCAATGAGTAGGTATCTTCTATCAATATAAGTTCCATATCCAAAGATATCAAATCATCCCGTAAACTAGCAAGACACTTCATAGCGATCCGAACATCTTCCAAATCAGTTATTTTCCGGGCCAACATTTTGTTTTGTTCATTTATATACTCCGTTATGCGTTTCAGTTTCCCTTTGTACACCATCGAGAGGGTTGTAGCCAAGCATGTTTTCCAGGCTTCTGCTTCAATTCCGAGTGCGAGCTTTAATTTTTCTGTCATCAAAACAGGAATTGATGTAAATATCACTTCTACCTTCATTTTTTTTTTTTTTTTAAATTACGAACCAGTTAACTGGTAAAAGTCGCTTCATGTGACAGAACTGGTACAATTAAGTATACTTTAAAAATTGATATGACATTTTCTGATGTTTTTGGTTATCAATTAGAAATCCAGTTTCCGATACCATACATCCAAAAAAATGAGAAATAAATCATTGTCTTAAAATCGAGTACATTTTTGAAAAACTGGAAGACAAAATATGAAATAGAGCTTAAGATGGGTGGTGTATTTTTGGTGGGTTTTAAGGTATAATTTAGCTCACCAACCCAAAAACTAGTAACGAAAAAAACTCTGAAATGATTCTGTCATTAATAATTCGCGGACAAAATATCCGCGACAAAATAAACGTGGACAAAATAACCGTGAATAAAATATCCGTCACCATCACACATACAGTATCACTACACCATAGATTACTATAGCATAATCATTTTCACCGCAAACCCAATACAACATACTGAAACGAAACGCACTCAATTCTCGACCCGAATCCCAAACGCGAAAGAACGTGAAGCGACGGCGCGATCACCAACATTTGTTGCCCGACAACAACAAAGATGCGCATGTTCGGTTGGCGGCGGCCATCTTGGGCATCGGCAACGAAAGGCTGAGGCAACCGATGCGAGCGTTACCGACTACCGATTAAAGCATTGTTCGGCAACACAATTAGACTTAAAAAATCGAAAAATAATCAAGAAATGAAAATAAAATGTTTGCGACGTGAAATTTTATCGGAAATTTAAATAAATTACAAGAAATAAAAATGCGCAATACCGCGCATGCGCAATAAGCCGGATCCAGGAGGAAGCTCGAACAATTTTCATTGTTTTTAAAATTATTCATTTGTATTTTAATACGGAAAATGATTTGATAAATAATCAAATAATAATGATTCGTGATTAACAATGGGGAAATTAGTACAAATATGCTAAAATACATAAAAAGCGGATTTTCGCGCATCTGAGGGTGCGAAAATGGGGGTAACGGCGTGCTAAGCGAATGACAAGCGAGAGTTAGACGAAACATGCGCATTAAGGGGTTCGAGGCTACAATTAAGAATTAAGCGGCGCGACTCTCGAACGACGAAAGCGAGGGAAAAGAGGGCTATAAAAGTCGGTACGAGACCGCTCTCGGCATCAGTTTCTTCGATCTCTTAGACTGGCTCGGACCTCCTAACAGAGCTCCCTCCAGTAAAAACTTTTCCTGGTTCCAACGATTGATAAATTCTTTGTTCCTCTTTTCCTTGATGCCTAGAATATTGGAGGGGTTCGGCGACGTTCCTTTCCCGTAGTCCAGGGTCACTCTTATAATTTTTTCTTTACTTTCCGATTGATTGATGCATGGAACTTTGGAGGGGTTCGGCAACGTTCTCATCCCGTGGTTCATGGTCAATTAAATTTCCTATCCTCGTAGATGCTCAGGACACTGGGATGATTCGGTGACGTTTTACTCCCGTGGTCTGGGGTCTGCACCCTTTCCTGTACGATAAGGGACATTGGTGCTATTCGGCAACGTTTAGAGCCCGTAGCCTAAGCCGTACTCACCTTTAATTATTTTATTTTTATGATTGTTGGAAACAGGGAAGCATATTTTGATTTATAGCATATTAAATTGAATCCAAATTTGATTGAAATGTTTGTACATTCCTTTTTTAAAAAATCCCATATTTCCTTTAACCCATTATTGCGCAAAACGAAAAGTTTGTGCACGCAATTCCAAGTACACCGTTTTAATCCCTTCGACGGCAAGAAATTTTGCATAGAGTGCCCAAAAACGCAAAAAAAATGGTTAGATTTTCACGAAAATTGGCAGCCCGGAGTTTTTGTGGTTGCTGATAACAAATCTGCACTGAAAATCCAGAAATTAAAAATGGTGGATCCGAAATGGTGGACCAAAATGCAAGAACTGATTTGAATGGGAGCAAATATGGTACCCTGGAACTTTCGAGATCGCTAATTACGAATCTGCACTCAAAATTCAAAAATTATGAATGGTGTATTCAAAATGGGCGGCAAAAATTAACGAGTCTGATTTGAATCGGATAAAACTTTGTACTTGGGAGTTTTCAAGGTCACTGGCTGCGAATTTGTTCTCAGAACTCATAAATCAAGACTCGGCAGAGTCTCGGGACAAGTACATTGACGGCTCTGTCGTCTGCAGGCCCGAGGCTCGCCAAGACTATACGTTCTCTGAATAAAAAGATTCGCGGTGGTGGGGATAAAATTGGCATGTCGTTGCGTTTAATTACGAAGCTCAGGAGTCGTTTCATATAATGAAAATTGCATTGAAGACTCATTGCCAAATTCTCTTTCAATTGAGCCGAAAATCAGAATGATCGGTGGCGTAATTGCTGAGGAAATACTTTGCACGGGCTCAAGATTATGTAAAAGATACTGACACATCCAACAATTGACATGTCTGTATACAATACCATCAAAGGACTCTTGATGCTAGCTATAACTATTTTTGCGCGTGGCGAATTTTCCGATACGAGTTTTCCGGTGGCGAATTTTTCTAGATTCGAAAACTGGTACCGGAAAATTCGCCATCGGAAAATTCGCGACCCGGAATATTCGTCACCGGAAAATTCGCCACTGGAAAGCTAGTTTTCATATAATTTGCTTAAACACAATCATTGAAATTCTCCTCATGCATTTTTTTTCCTTTTTCATATGTGAGCTTGCTCCCACTATTTTGACCTGTATAACATTTGTACACACACCGCTCGAGATGAGAAAAACTCAGTTTACTCACTACATGTGCACTGCTATCACACGTAGTATACTATTCGAAACTGGGCTAGGAGGGTCGCAGGGGGCAAAGCTCCCCGCGGGGTAGAGGGGGCGGAGCCTCCCGAGAGACACGATTAAATTTTTAAATGTATATCGAATTGAAGGGGCGCCAAAACGTCCTCGCACCAAAACGACTGACACTAAAACGGCTGACGTTGAAGCGTCTTCGCGCCGAAACGACTGACACTGAAACGTCCTGGCGCCGATAGGTGACGCATCCCTAGAACGCGAAAAAAATTAGATTGCAAAAAAATCAAAACGCAAAATTGGTAATGAAAACTGCAGAGATCTCGTAAAAATCAGGTTTAATGATCATTTTTTCATGATATTGTGAGACTTTTTTAAAGTTATAACAGTTTTCAACGGCGATAAGCCACGTGATTCGACTTCGTTCACGATAATTAATATTTTTTGCTATCATCATTAATAAAATCATGTCATAATTTGGTAATAATGTGTTTGTTATTATTATTGTTGTTGTTGTTGGCATGAATTTTTCGGTGGCGAATTTTTCGGGTGGCGAATTTTCCGGTGGCGGGTTCCCAGATAATAATAATATTGAGATGGCAAGAGATATAGTTTTCTCGAGAACAGTAGAACCGGCAATAGTGCCAAGCGAACGCAATAACGAAAAGATATGGCTAGCCATTGAACATCCTGCGAGTGAGCACGAACATACAGATGATGAGATTGAGCCATTACAACATGCAGAGGAACCTGGAGCAGGTCAGCTGGAACACAAAAGGGAATTGAACAACGAGAATGAGCATCAACAAGCAGCGGGAGATATGGAGAACAACAACGAAGCGGATCAACCCGAGGACGAACCATATCATCTTCGAGATATAAATGCGCTAAGAACTCCCATGAGATTCCGTGATTTCATTAGCAAAATATTTCTAGCAGAGAATGAAGAACCTCTATCATATCTTGAGGCAATACAAGGAAAGAACAGAGTGCAATGGAAAAGAGCGATGGACGAGGAATTCGAATCTCTCATGCAGAACAATGTTTGGGAGCTTGTGGTGTAACGACTTTTCCTGTAAGTCGCACAAAATATTCCTATCTCGAGAATTTTCTGGACGCCAGCCGAAGATAACTTCAACAAATTTTATTTGAAAATTATCGAGAACGGAAGAATAGGTTTTTCCCGGTCGTAGCTGTATTTTGGAACCAATTTGGTAGAGGGGCGGGATTATGATAAAATACGAAGGAAATTCACATAAAGGCACACGATATCCGGAATTACAATTTTGAGTTTATTTTAACAATTAAATTAAATGAATGAAATTTTTAACAATAAATTATTAGTTTCCGGAAAAATATGATATTGGTCTCGTTTTTCTCGAGAAATATAAATTACGCTTTTGTAGTGTCGCAAAATTATAATTCAAATAATAATAATTACTTTTATCGAAATTATGAAATAATATCCAATTTAATTATCTCCGTCAGAAATTCGTTTGAATTAAATAACAACTTTTATGATCCAACTCCAATCGAAAATTATACAAGTGAAAATTACAAGAGACTTGCTCTAGTAATTTCTTTTATTTCGAAAAGATTGGAATTGAATACTTTCTTAATTTCTTACACTAAGGACTCTCGTCGAACGAATAAAAATGAAGTTCGAATTCCTCTCGGCAATTCTAATTAACCCAACGGAAAATACGGTAGATTTTACACCGTGAACTAACGTTAAAATAATTAAATAATTCTTTCAAACGCGAACGTACCCCGAAACAATATCGCTCTTTTAATACGATATTTCGATAAATTTTAAGAGCTCTTTTTACGACAACAAAATCACAATAAAACAAAATGAAAGCGAGACGACGGCTCACCGCTACAGTTTCAGAAGATGGAAATCCGGAAAAAGACCACGGATGATTCCACTCGATAATTCCGGCTACGTCGTTTTCTTGTATAGGGTTGGCGACGGCTCGTCAGAAAACGTCAGGTTCCGTTGAGGTTCGATGCGAAAAGTCCCCGAACGATTACGGAAACGCGGTATTATAGAATTTGGGTCCTAACCCCTCCACCCTTCGCCTACTCGCGGAATCTAGACTTTCCTCGAAAGTTCTCGCAATTCACCCCCATTTTCTCGCAAATTCAAATTTTCGGGGCGTTGGCGACAGTTGATTCGTGCCAACCGAGACTTCCCGAAGATTCCCGATGCTGCTTGACGCACCGCTTGAGATCAGACAGCTCAGGGTGAGGGCTTTGAGCTAGCGACCCCTCTCTCTCGATACTCGCGCTCCATCGATGACAACTCTGACTGACCTTGACGACCTATGCCTTCCCTTTCGATGACATGACAAAAATAGCGACGACCAGAATATTTTCGACGTTTGGATTTCTGTCCTTGATGATTTGAAACCGTCATTCGCTCGTACAAAATAAAATAATAAAAATAAAAATAAAATTAATACAGGGAAATACGCTCGCATTTGACTCCTTATACAGTTTCTCGAGAGGAATTCGTCGAAACCCAACGTTTTCCTCTGTGCCGTGCCAATCTCTGTATTTTTCGTGACGTGGACAAAATTACCACGTCACAGTGGATACGCCAACAAATTCAAATATTATCGATTGCAAGTGGACATATAAATTGAAGCGAGATGCAAACGGCAACATCAAGCGATACAAGGCGAGACTGGTCGCACGGGGTTTCGACAAAGAGAGGGCATCAACTACCAGGAAACCCATAGTCCTGTAGTCCGATTTGACTAGATTCGTGCTATTCTCGCTGTAGCTAAGTTCGAATCCATGCAGTTCGACGTGAAAACTGCGTTTTTATATGGCGACGAAGTTATTTACATGCAACAGCCAGAGGGCTACGACGACACAAGTGGAAAAGTCTGCAAGTTGAATCGAAGTCTGTACGGGTTAAAGCAGTCATCTGGATGCTGGAACCACCGTTTCACTGAGTTCCTGAAGAGATTTAATCTAAAAGCGACTGATGCAGACCCATGTGTGTTAGTAAGCCAAAAGAAAAATCAGAATTTAATATTGGGCATATATATATAGATGACGGACTAATTGTAGCAAAGGACAGATTTCTGATCGATAGACTCATTACAGAACTGAAGAGTGAATTCAAAATAACACGCAACGATGCAAATTCGTTCCTTGGAATTCAGATAGAGCGCGAGGCTGACGGATCAATATTTCTACATGAAGAGGCATACGCGAGAAGAGTCCTGGAAAGATTCAGAGTAGAAGAGGCTAATCCTGTAATCCTTGTTAGTTGCTTAGGTGACAATCAAACATGAAAATAACGAATAAAATTCGGAGAATTGAACTCGCAATTCGATATTCGATTGCCCATGGACTATTTATTTAGGGATTATTTTGTTATCGAAAGTTAACTTAAATTTATTATATTACCATTTTGTTATCGAAGTTTAAAATTTATTGTAAATTATATTCTTAATTTTTCCGGAAGAATATTTTCAAACTTGTTTTTTTTTCTTTTAATAAATCTAAATTGTAATTCCGGATTTTCGTGTCGATTTCCGTGTGATTCTTTTGTCAAATTGTCCGACCTCACCCCTCTACCAAATTGGTTATAAAATACGGCTACGATCGGGAGAAATTTATTTTCGTTCTCGGTATTTTCGAATGAAATTTGTCTAAGGCCATCTTAGGCTGGCGTCTAGAAATTATCGAGAGCGAAATTCATTTTGTGCGGCCTGTCGGAAAAGTTGTTACAATGTACACTCCCGCTCAAAAGTTTGGATACACCAGTCGATTTTTTTTGCCGCACTAAAAGTTTGATAGCTCGGTCAAAAATAGTGATAATCCAATTTAATAAACGGCGTTTTGTAGATGACAGATTCAGCTTCAATTTTCTTTTTGCAAATATTTTTTAAGATTTTTTTTCGACCCAGTACGCACTTTTTTACATGGCCGTTTTTCGTCTATTTTTTGACCATCGGGAATCGCGTGCATAGCTTATGGAATTTTTTTTTTGCTCTTTTTATTTATGACAAACATGAAGAGGGTAGCAAGAGCTCTATTTTTGTTTTTTAAAAAGTTTCATACGATTTTTTTTTGCAAAGTTATTTTATTTTTGGCTAAAAAAGACAAATTTTAAAAAATGTAACGTAGCTCAAAAACTATGGGGTTCAAAGGGAAATGTCAAGACGGTAAAAAGTTGCGTTAGTTTGTTTCGAATGTCCTGGAATTTTTTCAGAATTTTCTTTGGAAATTTTTTTTTTTCACCATTTCCGCTCGGAACTCTGATGAATGGATAGCTTGACTCAAAAAGTATTGTGTTTAGAACAAAATACCAAGAGGGGAAACTTGCTCAATTTTCGTTTTTAAATACGCCTAAATTTTTTCAAAATTTTTTTTTGAAATTTTTTTTTGCCGAAACTCGGAGAACCGTCCAAATAATTGGACTGGCGTATCTCAATAACTATTGAATTAGCGAAAAAACAGCAGGAGGGAAAAATTAAACTGTATCTCGTTTTGGATACGTAGAAATTTTTTCAGATTTTTTTCTGAATATTTTCCCGAGCGAAAAAGAATCGCGAGCGAAAAAGAATCGCGGCTCGTGTTTGTTTACATTTTGTATAGAAGAAAGAAGAAATTTTGCGAGTACGACGCGATAACGACAGTCAGTTCTGTGAATGCTATAAACGATACCACTACGTGAAAAGAAAATTCGCAAATTTTAGTGAAAAAATTCAAAAAACTCTTAAAAAATGGCGCGGAAAAAAGACATTTTTTTAGATAAAAGAGGTGCAATATTAGCTTTGTGGAAAAAAAGATTTCCGTATCGGAAAATTGCAAAAGAAGTGAAGGTTTCGTTGAAAGGAGTCCAAACAACGATCGCGAGGTGGAAAACGACGGGCAAATACACGGATCGTCGTCGCCTAGGCCGGCCAAGAGTAAAAACTCCCGAAGGTGATAAAAATATAATTCATACTAGCAAAAGGAATCGGAGATTGACAGCCACGGAAATCAGGGCAAAACACAATCAGTCCAGCGAAACTCCGGTATCAGTGGCGACAGTGAAACGTCGGCTGTTTGATTATGGACTACGAGGCTGCGTCGCGGTAAAAAAACCATTGCTGCGGCCAGTCAACAAAAAAAAAACGATACCAATGGGCTCTTCAACACCGAGAGTGGACAGTCGATGAATGGAAGAATGTTCTGTGGTCGAACGAATCAAAATTTGTCGTTTTTGGTTCTCGTCGACGAGTTTACGTGAGGAGGAATCCTTCCGAAAAAATGGCGCCACAGTGTTTAGTGCCCACCGTGAAACACGGTGGTGGGTCAGTAATGGTGTGCGGTTGTTTTTCCGGTCATGGTGTTGGAGACTTGATAAAAGTCGAAGGTATTATGAAAAAAGAACAGTACAAGCAAATCCTCATTCGACACGCTGTTCCATCTGGTCTCCGAATCATTGGGCGGGGTTTTATAGTGCAACAGGACAATGATCCGAAGCACAGCTCCCGACTCTGCAGAGGATATTTGGAAAATAAACAAAAGGACGGAATAATAATGAACATGGTTTGGCCGCCACAATCGCCGGACCTAAATCCGATCGAACTATTGTGGGAAGAGCTCGATCGGAAAGTAAGAATGTCCTGTCGATCGTCTGCAGCAGATCTGTGGAAAAAGTTGCAGGAAGCATGGTCCAGCCTCAACGAAGACCAAATCGACAAATTAATCGAGCGAATGCCGCGACTGGTCAATTCGGTGCTCAAAGCCAAAGGTGGCTTTTTCGACGAAAATCTCGTCTAAAAAAGGTAAGCGATTTAATTGACTAAAACTATTGATTAGTGATTAGATTCAAAGGGATAGAAAAATTATGAAAAAAATTTTGAAAAAAAATTTTGAAAAAACATTTCGAAAAATATTCAGAAAAAAATCTGAAAAAATTTCTACGTATCCAAAACGAGATACAGTTTAATTTTTCCCTCCTGCTGTTTTTTCGCTAATTCAATAGTTATTGAGATACGCCAGTCCAATTATTTGGACGGTTCTCCGAGTTTCGGCAAAAAAAAATTTCAAAAAAAAATTTTGAAAAAATTTAGGCGTATTTAAAAACGAAAATTGAGCAAGTTTCCCTTCTTGGTATTTTGTTCTAAACACAATACTTTTTGAGTCAAGCTATCCATTCATCAGTTCCGAGCGGAAATGGTGAAAAAAAAAAATTTCCAAAGAAAATTCTGAAAAAATTCCAGGACATTCGAAACAAACTAACGCAACTTTTTACCGTCTTGACATTTCCCTTTGAACCCCATAGTTTTTGAGCTACGTTACATTTTCTAAAATTTGTCTTTTTTAGCCAAAAATAAAATAACTTTGCAAAAAAAAATCGTATGAAACTTTTTAAAAAACAAAAATAGAGCTCTTGCTACCCTCTTCATGTTTGTCATAAATGAAAAGAGCAAAAAAAAATTCCATAAGCTATGCACGCGATTCCCGATGGTCAAAAAATAGACGAAAAACGGCCATGTAAAAAAGTGCGTACTGGGTCGAAAAAAAATCTTAAAAAATATTTGCAAAAAGAAAATTGAAGCTGAATCTGTCATCTACAAAACGCCGTTTATTAAATTGGATTATCACTATTTTTGACCGAGCTATCAAACTTTTAGTGCGGCAAAAAAAATCGACTGGTGTATCCAAACTTTTGAGCGGGAGTGTATATGTCGTGACGGGGAAAACGGGATAGGAGGAACGATCCGGAAAAAATGCGGCAGGGACTGGACCGAGGTTCGAACCCGGGACCTCTCGATTGCCGGTCGAGTGCTCTTCCAACTGAGTTATCCAGGCCGCTTGCCACACTTAATTCGAATCGTCCTCGTAACGTTGTATTCCATAACGTTACAATGTATTGGTGTATATTGCGGTTTGCTCGCGTTTAAATAAATTACATAGTATAACGACGACGTAGTCTCTGTTCAAAGAGCGAGAGGTCGGAGACCTCGAATGATAAGACCTCGTCGAACTGAGATATTTTGTCTAACACACTATTACGCATAAACTCTGATTTTTATTATAATAAGTTTATTTTCGCCGACCACAAATTAACCCACCGCGAACTCGACAATCAATCGCGGCAATGGACTTCCGCACGCTGATATTGTAATCTGCTCGCTCTCACTATCACGGTTCACTTACCGTTCTACTTATCTAACGCCCTTTTTGCGGCTTTCCCGCTTATTCGCGCCTTTTCTCGACTTTCCTCACTACCCGCGCCATCTATTTCGCCGCGCCATTTATTTCGTCGCGGCATCTTTCTAAATTCGATTGATCTCTTTAACAAAATAATGTTTTTTTTTTGTTGAAGTTTGTCCCGTGCACGAATACTTTTGTCACCCACTTTATGTCCCATTTCATTAATCACTAAAACGTACTTATAAGACTTTCAATGGAACATGGAATATTTTTCGTGATTTCTTGTGGATGTGAATTTAAAAACCATATGATCTACATTTGTTTATTGAAATTAGCGGCAACAAAACGATTGCAATGCATGCTTACCCATATTTATTTCTATTGGTCCAACTATGTGGCAAGCTGGGAGACGTTTCACTGCAAGTGACAAATTTTCGTACTCTGCCATTTTTTCTTTTATTTCTTGTGGAATCGGTTCAAGATTGACGAACTGCTTCACTTGCTCACCTCTGTCTTCGGCCCAGATGAAGGAGAATTTAAGGTATGACTGAAAATTGCAAAAATCAAGACAACGTACTTAATAAATTGATTTACCTTACAATGAAACCTTTAACGTCATAAAACACGTTTCGCAAGTATCCATTTCTAGGGGATTATTCGCCATGAAATCGTCAATGAAAAAATTCGTAAACTACGATGTCGACTATATTCTAGGGCACTCTATTCAATGGCGCAATTACATTTTGCTTAAACCCTTTTTAAATTATATTTTTGCGAAATGAAGTGAAAATGTAGCAGTTTTCAAGGTCTGTTCTTTAAACTCCCGGCTGCCTGCAGGACAAATAGACGGGAGTTATGCGTTTCACTGCGATCAGCTGATTGGCGCTATTCCTTTGTCATCACTTTTCTCCGGAACGGTAACAACTATCTTGACCAATTTTCGCATTTATTTTCAATATTTTCCGGACAATGTTCTTAGACAGACACTACCCGTCAAAAGTTTCCGGACAAAATTGCGAAAAAGTCTCGGAGCGATTTTTTATGTCATTTTTTAAGCAGTACAGATAAACAAATTTAATATACGTAATTTTGAAGGAAAGGAACACCTCTTTAATTTGCTTTTTTTGAAAATCATCTACGATTATTTTTACGTCCGCTACATCGTTTTGAACACTACCGTTTTTCACCTATTTTTTTAGATTTACAGTTGGACCGCGTTGTGATAAAAAAGAAAGTTTCAAGTTTTCTTCGACCCGGACCTTAACGGGGACAGCGAAAACTTAAATTTTGTTTTTTGAAAAGTTCTGAACGATTTTTTTTCGGAGTTATCTCATTTTTAGCGGAAAAAGGAAAAATGTGGAATATGCCACATACTTCGAAAACTAACGAATTTTTCAAAAAACCTCAAGAGAATAAAAAAAGCGTTCGTTTTTGCTAAATTCATCAGAAAAATTTGTCACAATCGACGTAAAATTTTGTTTATTAATTCTACCTAACCATAAAACCACGAGCGTCTGAGTATCCTCGCTCATAAAACCCTCAACTCAACGCCTTATAGTAGCCTCTAGTATTTAGGTCGTTCACTCTGACACGCGCTACACAAACAAACATTAATCGTTGCTGTATCGAAATTATCTAACGCCAGCTTCACTGGTGCCTCGTAGCTCGGTTCTGGCAACCCAAGATTCTTAGGAGAAACTATCTCCATCGCCAATAACAAAGCCTGTCTAATCATTAAAGATTAAAGCTGCTTGAATATTCATTCATTTCAAACTTATTTCAATTATAAGATCGAGCGCAATCGTTGCGGGATTAGGAACGTACGCGAAACGTAAATTCTTGTTTCTTTTATTCTCTAGCGTCTCTAGCGTAAAGTCTTGTGTGTATGCGACTGGCTCACATAAATTCGTATCCTCACGTATACTCGCATACTCTCGCACAAGCATAGCCAGAGCGATACGCGCTCCGAGAAGACTACCTCTTCGCCGCCCTACTAACCGAATAACTGTGCTCCTTCTAACGTATTTTCTTACATGTTTTATCATTGCATATTAATAAATAAAATTCAATTTTCCCACGAACTTACGTTCTAAATCATTTTCCATTAAAAACTCCATTTGTTGCCCTCTTCCAAACTTCAATTCTTTTTTTATTGTTTCAGCAGCGATCTCTCTTGCATTCGTTACAATGCCTATGATGAAGGGTCGATACAGTCACACATGAAAGTGACCATCACATCGCTGAGGCCTGTAATAACCACATGGGTGTGGAGAGAGAGCGCTGTTAAAATTTAATCCACTCTTTACAATTACACAAAGACCAATCTTCAATCCTTTTCTTTTATTAATCTTAGTCAACTCGAGTCCGAATCCTTTCTCCTCCGCGCAAAGGGGAGATCTTCTCGGGGATCACGCGATCGCGAAAAGTTTCAATATATATAAACGCACTGCGTATACTACTGCACGGAAAAGTCTATGGGACATAGCGTTTACCGCTCGACGCTCAAACACCCAAACCTTTTCTTCACGCCCCTTCCGGACGTGACAGATAAAAATTTGGTGAGAGCGGTGAGATTTTAGTACGCTGAGCGCTCAGTTCTGTTGCCACTGACGAAATGCAAAATTAAAAATCATTAAACATTTCCTAATAATAAATGCTAACCAAACGAATCAATTGAACGAAACAAGTGAAAACAAAGTGTTTAACAATTAAATAAATCAAAATTAAATAAATAAAATAAATAATTCAAAGAATTAAATAAACATGGCAGAAATTGCAAATCTTACACATCATCAAGCTATCATTGATGCAATGCTCACCAGTATGGGCGAGTGTATGGCTTTACAACAAGCACTTATACATGTGCCAAATTTTAACAGCAAAAATATTCCCCTTAAATCATTTATAGAAGATGTAGAAAACGGTTTTACATTCGTGCCTGAAGGTTTAAAAACGTCATTTTTCAAAGGAGTTTGTTCGAAACTCAAAGAAACAGCTCGCGACACGGTAGCTGATAAAAGAATAGAATCAGTTGAAGATTTATCAACGGCTCTAAAAGAATATTTTTCACCAAAAAAGTCATACCCTTATTATTGTGCCGAAATTCAAGGCGTCAGATTAAGACGTGATGAAATGGTCCTTGATTATTACACAAGAATTTAAAGATTACGGATGAGTGCGATCGCCGCTCTGAAAGACAAATTTACTGAAGTCGAAGCAAACCGGATGCTACCCATGCTCGATGGAGTAGCACTAGAGTCATTTGAAAGAGGTCTCTCTAATGATTTATTATACGCCATCAGCGTCCAAGACCCCCAGACCCTTGAAGACGCGTTTAAAGTCGTTCAACGCATAGAACGAGATATGGAAGGAGCAAATGCTCGGAACTCAAATTCATTGAGATACACTCAAACAGAACAAGATTGCCCACCCCAATATAATAAAAATAATAATAATAACGGATACCATCGAGTATCTTTTCAAAATCGAGAAAATGATTATGATAACAAAAATTCAAATTTCAGTAGAATTTTCCGTCGCAATGCAACCCCACTCCGCGAACAAAGACCGATGCGTGAAAATTTTCCACCGCGAAGATTCCAAAATAGAAATCGACCTCCAAGAAATTTTTATGGTTAACCGCCGAATGGATTTTACGGACCACAATATTATTCCCCGATACCTTACGGACCTCCTATGTACCCCCCGTACAACGAGTACCCCTCAAACTATCAAGCATCGCACCCGATGTATGAGACTCCTTTTTATAAACGTGAAAATTCTTTCCAAAATATGAGACTAGTGTCTCCCCGACCAAACAGCACTTCAGATAATTTAAACTCTCGAGACGCCCGTCGAGTGGACGGCGTGGACGCATCGACGAGCGATTCTCAAACTCAGCGTCCCACAGCTGTGAAATTCCTCACAGCAGGAGATTTGTTAGATGGACCTGCGGACAAGGACGCTCCCCAATAATCACTTTACGAGCCCCAGAGCTTGAAAATGGTTTTGGACGTTTTCTAATAGATACAGGAGCCGATATAAATATAATGAAGGGGGCAGTGAGGTATTTAATTTTTTTTTTTTTTTATTTTAGAAATTGAATCCGTAATATCTGAAGAATATTGTGTCAAAATTTCAAGTCAATTGAAGCAAAATTGACGAAGTTATGAGTATTTTTATACCTGCCGGATTTTTGTACCTATACCCGAACCGACCCGAGCGCGCTATTGTTACCCGGCGGATGTTTCGCTCTCTATGTAGTACCTTACCTCCCAGTTCCATCTATCGAAATTTCAAGGCAAGGACAACCGTGTTTATCCCTGGTCTGTATACTTTGTCAGTGTGGCGTACAAAATTCAGTCAGCAGGAAATATCCTATCGAGCAGACGTATCCACGCGTTCTTATTTTCGCATAATTTCAGCTCCGTTTTCATTAATTTTTGTTGTTAAATTATGACAAAAGTGCCAAAAAAAATTCGAAGATCTGATAGACAATCAGCTAGTTCGAGATTACATCGACCCAAAAAAATGTTACCTCCCCACAAACGGAAAAGCGAATACATTACGACAAGAAGCGCGTCAGCTAAAAAAATAAAAATGACTGTTGAAGATCAAATTAGGGAGGATCTTGAAAAACATTATAGGGTAATTGATTTTTTATTGGTCTTTGCAACAACTGCTAGGCTAGTGAAGTGTGTGAAGTGTGATGGAAAAGTAAATTTTCATTCGACTAAGAAAGAAGGTCTTGCATTTCACATCAAAGTGTCGTGCGAAAGTTGTAAACAAATTACTAACGTTCCGTCTAGTGCACGAATAAACTCTGGTATTTACGAAGTGAATTATCGGTTTGCCTTCGTGATGAGGATATTAGGCCTTGGATTAGTTGGCTGTGAAAAGTTCTGCGGCTTGATGGATTTGTCCAGTTCATTTTTATCAAGACCGACGTACAATAATTACGTGAACAAAATGTGCTCGACTATAAGAGAAGTAGCGAATCGATTTTTTTCATCTGCTACAAAAGAAGAAAGAGCAGCAACAGCCGAAGAAAAAAAAACTGAAGATGCCGACGAACTCAGTGTATCAGGCGACGGAACATAAAAAAAAAGAGGCTACTCATCTTTATTCGGCGTCACCTCGCTAATCAGTCACTTTACAGGTAAAGTTCTTGACATTCTCGTCAAAAGTTCATACTGCCACGAATGTAAAATTTGGGAACACAAATTAAACTCTGCCGAATACGAAGAGTGGCATGAAGCTCATGTAGATACTTGAAACTGTCGGGCAAATCATACTGGTGCAGCTGGAAATATGGAGGTTGAAGTGATAAAAACAATGTTTCAACGCTCGGTAAATAATGGTGTACGATATCGCAACTATATCGGCGATGGTGACTCCAAAGCTTACTCCGGGTTAGTGAATTCTAAACCTTATGCTGATGATTTTTCAATAGCAAAAAAAGAATGTGTAGGACATGTTCAAAAAAGAATGGGCACTCGTCTACGTGAAATAGTCAAAAAGACCGTTGTAGATACCGAAACTAAGGCTGGAAAGAAAATCAAAAGAAAGAGTCTGTCTGGTAAAGGGAAGCTTACGGCCAAAATTATCGATAAATTGACGGTATACTACGGGTTGGCTATCAGACGTCACTCTGATTCCGTAAAAAATATGAAGAACGCTATCTGGGCAACGTTCTTTCACTACAGTTCGACGGACGAGAATCCACAGCACGAAAAATGCCCGAGCGGCGCGGAGTCCTGGTGCGAATGACAAAAAGCTGCAGCTGCTAATGCATTGGATTCGTTCAAACACACGTATTGTGCTCTTCCCAAGGATGTTTTGGATGCAATCAAGCCTATCTACGAAGATCTGAGCAAAGATGCCCTCCTGGAGCGATGTGTCGGAGGCTTCACGCAGAACAACAATGAGAGTTTGAACCAACTTATTTGGAAAATCTCACCGAAGCACTTGAGTGGAACCTCTGTCGTCGTCGTTGAAATTGCAGCTTATGTGGCAGCCAGTGTCTTCAATGAAGGTTCGTTTGCTTTACTCACCTTCATGCAAGACACGGAAATCAGTAGTGGATCAAGCGCTCATGACTGGGCGCGATCCACTGACTCCACACGCATAAGCCGAGCAGAGCAGGAAGCTGAACGACAAACCAAAGAAGGCAGGATTCGTCGTGGGCAGGAGCAAAAAGATGCATTAGACATCATCGATGATAGCAACGTCCTCTATGGATCTGGCATTGATGACTCAGTGTGAGGTATGTCGATAAAATTCGCTTATAAACGTTTTAACTGAATTTTTTTGTGTTTAAAACTTTAATGCGATTTTCCCACAACTCACGTTTCCAAAGTCGGTGCCCCTGATAACTTCAAAACTACTGCACCGATCCTTTTGAAATTTTAAACACTATTTCTGTACATCATTTACGGAGTAAAGCTGTCGAGTTTTTTTTTTGTTCATAGTTTTGATTTCGCAATAACAAATTAGCCGATTTATTCCCAAAAAATTGTGTTTTTCACTTCAAAATGTTCGAAAAAATGAGAAAAATCCGACAAAAAAAAATTCGACACTGTTACCTGGGAAAAACTATTATCTAACGAATGAACTTTGATTTTTTGATTTCAGATGATCCAGCACCAAGTTATGAGGGGCACCGCAATTCAACTTTTTTTCGAGACACGTCCGAACAATTGCTGCCATTGCCGTATTTTTGAATATTTCTTTGTACAAATTTGATTAAGCATTCTTCGAATGTCATACTTCAATGTGCCATTGGTTGAGTAAAGAAATTTTGACTGCGTCGTCAAAAAAAAAAATCACGAAAACATGGCTTTTTTCGTATGATTTGACCTTACCTTCCCCTTAAATTACAAGCATTAAAACGTAGATGTATAATTGCAGGCCATGAATTTTTAACACTGTCAGGAATAACCCCGAACAAAATTCATACGTTAGGATCAACTGAACTAACATTATTCGACAAACCAGCCAAATTTCAAGTGCTTCACGAAAATGCCGCCATTCCCGCTGACGGAATTATAGGCATAGAATTTCTCCAAAATGGAAAAGTGGAGCTGTCCTTCCATCATAACACACTTGTCACCACTTTAAAACCAATAACCCCGATTCCGTTCGAAAAACCCTCTGAAGACGCCGCACAGAGTCCGAATAAAGTATATAACACTACGAAAGATAACGAAGGAACCTCATTCATTTTGAAAGCTCGCACTCGCATGAAAGTGCCCATCAAAATGTTTAACTCAGATTTAAAAACGGGATTTCTCCCGCGAATTCAAACCACAGAAAATATTTTCATGGGAAACGTGGTTGTTTCAAACGATAACGGAACATGCTACATTTATGCCATTAACGCTGACGAAGATGATGCACGAATAGATGTACCCCCTCAAGAATTAATTCCATTCGAATATTATGATTCAGAAGATTTCTTCGATCAAGAAAGTGACGAAAGTGCAGATGAAGACCCCGTGAATAGAGAACAAAGAATACGCGAAAACCTTCGATTAGATCATTTAAACTCAGAAGAAAAACAACACGTTTACGATTTAATAAAGGAATACTCTCACCTTTTTCACTTACCTGGTGACGAATTACCTGCCACGACAGAGATAAAACACTATACCTACTACAGACGAATTACCAGTAACGATACGACAATATCAATTTCCTCCTGCTCACAAAGACGAAATTAATAAACAAATTATTATTGAACAAAAAAGTCATTGTGAATTCAATCTCTCCATATAATTCACCCTTGTGGATCGTACCTAAAAAGCCCGATTCAAAAGGAAATAAAAGGTGAAGAATGGTCATTGATTTTCGTGAACTCAATTCGAAAACAATATAAGCGATGCTTACCTTCTCCCAAATATTGCCGAAATTCTTGATAGACTCGGTGGAGCAAAATATTTTTCAACCTTTGATTTAGCTAGTGGATTCCACCAAATTGAAATGGATCCCAGATCCGCCCCCAAAACCTCCAGATCCGCCTCCATTGAGACGTTATACTGACGCATTAAAATTTGCATTCGACATTAACGAATCATTACAGGATAATGCGCCACTAACAGATAATGAAGTTATGACTACCCCTGAAAGAAACATAGTCGAAATAAATGAAAGTCCACGAACGAACCAATATTGGTGGGACGACACCCATTGTAACGATAATGCAAACAGAAATTGTGGTACACAGACGGACGAGTATACAGTCAGAAGACGCAGATAACGAAATAGGGAGAACTCGAGAATCATTGATAACTTTTAGACACCCTATAAGAAGATCAACACCCGCCGTTACACATAATATAGGAGAGATCAGCAGCGAGGATGGACCTCAACAGCAACATGAGAGAAATGTACGTCTAGATTACAGTAACTCAGAAAGCGAGTCCGAAGAAGACGTCCCCGAAGCTGTCGAAGAATTACCAGCCAGAGTCACTAAAAGAACTGTCTCACAGACCATAATCCCCGGAATTTATTACCCACATATGAAAAACAGTGACATCCTTTTACACATAAACTCCACGAACGAAAATTTAACTTATAATAAAGGCAATTATTTACACTTCATTTCAGCTGACTGTGAATTTACCACTGTCATATCATGATTGTTAATCGAAACTGACAAAATTTTTCCACAAGATTTAAAATTCAAAAACCCCAGACGTAAACAAGTGTTAGTAACAAATAAAGGAAATTACAAGGTATTGAGTGCAGTATTAACAAATAAACATTTCGAAACATTTTCAGTTTAAGAGCTCAAGGAAGTTTTGCACACGGTTAAAAATACCATTGATAAACATCAAATTAACACAGAGTTTCAAAACCTGGAGACATGCTAGAAAATTTTAGCCATTCATTCATTGCAGATTTATTTGAAGAATGTTTAAATGAATGTGAATGTTCAATCACAATTTGTCGCGGAAATGTTACTATTCCTGATGAAGCTATACGACAAGAAATTATATCTGAATATCACGAAAGTTTAATAGGTGGACATAAAAGTATCGTTAAAACTTACAAACGTATTTGCGAAAGATTCTATTGGCCTAATCTCAAAGATGAAGTCACAGACTACGTAAGAACTTGCCCCGAGTGTCAACAACAAAAATTAAATCGAATAAAAACCCGTGAGCCAATGATAATTACTGACACTCCGTCAGAACCTTTTGATAAAATTTCTATTGATACGGTAGGACCTTTACCTGAAACCCCGAACGGGAACCGACACATCTTAACCATTCAAGATAATCTGACTAAATATTGTATTGTCGTTCCTATATCTGATATAAAAGCCGAAACGATAGCCGACGCACTAGCTCGTAACCTGATCATTCAATTTGGTACCCCTAGAATCATTTTGGGCGATCAAGGTAGATCATTTGTCGGAAAACTATTTTATAATTCAGCAAAAATATTTTAAATCAAACATTTGACAACTTCCGGTTATCACCCACAAACTAATGGTTCTTTAGAACGAAGCCACATAGTCCTAGCAGAATTTATAAAACATTACATAGATAAATTTGAAGATTGGGACAAGCTCGTCCCTTTTGCTATGTTTTCCTACAACACGTCAGTTCACGAATCTACAAAATCTACGCCTTTCGAGATAGTATACGGAAGAACAGCTCGAACTCCAAGTTCTTTTCCCCCTCCGGAGAACACAGAAACCTATGGAGATTATTTATGTGATCTTACTTCTCGACTCGATGAAATGAGACAACTCGCCTCAAAGTCTCTAATTAAGTCAAAACATCGTTCTAAACATTACTACGATAGAAAAATACATACCGAAGACTTTCAACCAGGAGATATGGTATATGCAATAAAAGAACCGAAGAAAGGGAAATTCGACAGCTGCTATGTTGGACCATATCAAATTACTGAACTACTTGACCGACACAACGCTGTCCTAGAAACACCCAGTGGAAAGAGAATTTTTAAACATTCAGATAAACTGAAATTACATAAGGCTAGAGAAGAAGCTAGAGATGCGACACTCCGTTAGAAAAGAAAAAGAGAGGAGAGACATCACTTGATGCACCGAAAGGACAGGCTGGACCAATAAATTAGAGAGAGAAACTACCCTGAAGACTAACGTATAGGTTTTTAGTTAATAGGACCTACCAATACACACGAGAATCATATAACTTATTGTTAGATAGTCCAGCTCTCAACAGGTCAACTAGAGCATTTGCACCAAGACATATACACTCCTATAAAGACAATTTTTTTTGTTGTTCTTCTCTTCTATGCCGCCTTAAATATGGAAAATATGAAATCAGGGGAGGAAAAATTTCTCCTTTTGGCTTTATGTAAAACCCGCAAGGAAGGGATGAGTTTAGACTATAAAAAGGAAGAAAAATTCAGTCAACGCTTAGTCCAACAAAAATTTTTCACGGTGTTACATCGAGTTCTCTGCGGTAGAAATAACCCTGTGCAAGTGTAGAATTCAAGTAGAGGAAAGGCAGCTAATTTGGGATAGCAATTAGTGGGTTATTTTGTATCCCAAATTAGCTTCCTTTCCTCTAATAGCTAAACGAAGTAGAAAATTTCTTTTTCTTCAAAGTTCAAATCTGGAAAAGAGTCTCTTCAAGTTACACAGTAAACAGATGAGATTCAACGTTGTAATTCATCCTACACGTATTTTATAATATATTTAACTTTCTGAACAATATACTTTTTCCTTTCTCTCAAAGCATTAAAGGTGAACAATTTAAATTCATGAAAGGAAAAATAAATCGATGACTGACTGAGATATCAATACTTTATACATACAATTTTTTATATAAAAAATTTTTCTATCTCTTTCTTACTTTGATTGGAACCAAAGGTGAACCAATAGTACATTCATATCTATAAAAGCACACGAAATATCCCTATTCCTAAACTACCTTTGTGAGACTAGGCTGCAGAAACGTTTGCACGCCCTATCATATCCTTCCTTTATGGTGAGACCAGGCTGCAGAAACGTTTGCACGCTCGCCTCCTACTCTTGTTGGGACTAGGCTGCAGAAACATTTGCACGCCCGACACACTCCTATCCGCCGTGGGACTAGGCTGCAGAAACGTTTGCACGTTCACGGACCTTCCTTAACCCTTTATTTCTATCTCGAACGACAAAATGGGTCGAACTCGCCGTGCCGGAAGAAAATATCAAATATGAAAACTTCACGCTCAACAATCAAATCCTGGTACAAATCACTAATAATTTCAAGAATCAAATCGTTGCTAAAAATGTCAGTCAGAAACCATCGATACTTTTCTCAGAAATAGTTGTTCCAAACACTCATATAACAAAATTAATTCCTATTTCAATATATTTGGACAGTCCTCATTGCGAGAATATATCCGAGAACGATCCAAGGTTTTTAAAATATCAACAAATCAACGAGCTCCACCGTATAACACAGGATAACTTTGAACCACCTGAATCAGATCAACAACAATACAGTGTGTTCGGGAATCCGCATCGCCTTACAAGCGACGCGAGCTTCTCGTGCGACTCACGTCGGGGCAGTATCTCCTGGGCACTCTCTCGTCGACACGAAGGCGACGCGCTTGACAACGAGAGCGAAGGTTTCGTGCCAGCCAATGGCCAGTACGGCCATCTTAATCTCAGGCTTATCTCTGTCTTCGTCAAGGCTCGACCGTACGCGGCCCCCTGGCACTCCTATTGAATTCTTATACGGACCTTTCGTCCGTTCTATGCGCCGTAAATAGTTCGCACTGCGCGGCCCTGGCATGCTTCTGCGCTCGTGCCCCCGAACGTCCCGAACCCCCCGCTGGCCATAATGGATTACAGGCAATTACAGGTCAACCGGTGATCAGTTGATGTTACTCGTATTTAATTACTAATTAATTGTGTCTTATATCTCGCGTGTGCCCGGAGACATTTTTTTTAATTTCATAACAAAGAATTAAAAAATAGCCGAATATTATACATATACATTTATAATCTAACCTGTTGTGTATATATTGAACTTATTTTAAAAACAACAGGCTACAAATTTAGTACATATTTACCACAATCAAATGATATGTAATTATTCTTTAGTTATTCATTATTTATTATCATATTTGTCATCAAATAAAATATGCCCGGCGCATGCGCAGCACAGACGGCGCAGAGTACTGTCAGCGCCACGTAGCGGCTGGCGCCATTAAGAGACTAGCCAGCAAGCTGAGTGCCAGGGGGCCGACCGTACGAACCACGCGTGACTACGCGCGAACTCATTAACACAGTATTTCTCATTTAGCGTAAAAAACAGCACTCATTTTCATTCTCACGGGATTTAATCACCTTTTTTGGACTCACTCATTCGACTCAGGTTGTCGCAACGGTGCGCAATCATCAATAAAAGAGTACATCATCATTTCGAACTCTGCTCAACACGTGGTCACGCCAAGTCATGTGCATTCGTACATATCTCATGGCTCTATCTCATTGTTACTCGCGTTTGTAATTAATATAATTCAATCCCGGTTAACAATCTTCTGAAAAGAGACTTATCAATTCAGTGGATAATCATCCCACTGATCTTACAAATCAGTGAACTCATCTAAAATCATTTTCTCTGTGCGTTACGCGATCAAACCTCTCGAACATTCTCAAGTGGAGCTCAACGTACGCGAATCATTATCATCATTCGTCGCGGCGTGTAACGTACACATCTCACCTATACTATCGGGCGCAATCAAATCATACTGTTTACTCATACGGTGAACAATCGAGTCTCCGAAACTCTCATCAACGGTACTCAACCGAATTCCAAGAATTCTAATCATTTCATCGTGCTCAACAATGTATATATCATCATCACATTTTGTACTCTACGACTCTTGTTTATCTCAATAAACTGACAAACGGTTTTCCGTGCACTCAACCACGCATTCGTGTCGACGTCTTTTATTTTCCATCATTGTCACGGTCCTTTAACATCCCGGCAAATTTAACTCATCGGCATTCTCAAACATTTTGGTCCTTCGAGTCGGATCGTGACAATTTGTGAACGCGCGCGTGTGTTATGGTGAAAAATACGTCAGGTGTCTCTCATTGTGATCTCAGCTGTGCTTCGAGTGCTACAAGCGGGAGCGAACGTGCCTCGAGGCCGACAATAACTGTACTCATTTAGCGCGGGTGGTCAATCACTCCAACTTTCGTGCCTCAAGTGGCCAATCAGTGTACTTTTCTCCTAAAAGTGGACAATTACTGCATCCTTCACTGTTTTCGTAGCTCATCACTGTGTTTTGTGACATTTAGTCACCAATCACAGTGTCTCGTAACAGTTTCGTGGAAATTCACTGTGACTTATCGCGTTTAACATGAACAATCTTCCCGTTATTCATTCTAGTTGAATTTTCTCGCGGTTTTTTGGTATTATCGTCACCTTTTCAATATGGAATTTGATTCATTCCGTGAGATCATCATTATTATTTTCCGCGAGAATTCTCTTGAAACTCAGTGACGTTGAAATCATCTTTATTCAAAAATCAATTTCACTCTTCCGATTGAACTTGTTCAGTAGAGTTAGGTAATTTACCGGGCCCTTCAAGTGAAGTGTCAGTCGCTACGGAAGTTACCACACATTTAGTGACATTCCAGCACTCAAATTCGAAATTTCAACTCGCGTTAAACTCGTCCCAGAGGTGTAAATTTCCAACTCATTCTTCATGTGGTGTTTCGCAATTCTGTGATTTCCAACTCATTTAAAATCAAATTCTCAATCTCTGTGAGATTTGCTGAGGATTTAATTGACTTTCATCCCATTTAAGCTCGAATGTCTAATTCGCTTGGAAATCTATCGAAATGATTGAATTATCGACCCATTAAAAATCTAAAAACGCTCATGTCACGGGACTTATCATGGTAATTTCAATCTCAACGAACAGTGAAAACTCATCGACACTCGTGCCACTCATCATGACAAAGTACAACTTCGAAAAATCCACGCTAGAGGTCACTGATCACAGTGATCCTCGACAAGTACCGGCATTTCATGTGCCAAAATTCCCTTCGAAGCCCTCAAGTGACGAAATCAACGTCATAACATGAGGTTACATCCTTACTCAACGACTTCGGAACTGACCTCGAGCAGCTCAATGAACTCCGCAAAAAGTTCACAAAAACTCAGACTCAATCTCAACGCAACGGGTCAGTAACTTTCTTGTTCCCTCACACTCCGTCAAAGATCTTCATTAGACAGAGGCGGAGACGCATTGTACATCCAGGCACGCTTGGCAGTCGCAAGTACTTACTCTCTGCATTCAGTTCACTCATCTTTCAAGTTGCAACTCAAAACCAAGGTACCGGACGTCCAATCGAGGTGCTTCTCAGGTGGATTATTTATCTCAAAAAACATACAGGTCTTTCATCCTCGAAGATTCAATCTTCGAGTGATTCAATCCACTTCGCAGCTACGCAGAGGGAGTTCGCACTCAACATACGGTTAATTTTCCATTCCTAGTCACTCATTCTCAGCAATTTGGGGACATTTGAATGTTCACCATAAAAACAACCGTCTGGTTATTCAAGCACAGCGTGATTTTCTGTGTCATCTCACTCCCTACGACGCGAAGACTGCAAAGGAACTCAACGAACCCATCTCACGAGTCTTAGAATCTCATTAAATTCTGGAGTCATCGGGAGTTCTCGACAATCTGGGAAATTCATTATGACTTATCTCGTCTCATGACATTTGAATCGCTCAACGCGGGAGGATGAAAAAACCTCTTTGGATGCACCTTCCGAGAATCGCAAATCCTACTCAATCTAACTCAACCAAGCTCACTCAAATCGGAGATTTTTCTCGACTCACACTCACGCTCTCGAGCGGCTCGGGTCTACTTCTTTCCCGCATCACCCAGGCTCAAGAACTCAACTCAACTCAACTCAACTCATCGACAAGTTAGCCAACTCCGTCGAACTCATCAACCGCTCATAAGAAAGGCGGTGCAATCGTCCCCTCATCGCCGCTCTTGCCCTGATTCAACGCTGCCTGCCACAGCTATTATCGAAGTTCATCGATATTCACTCATCGTGTTGATCTTCTAATCGATCATGGATTTATCGTCACGTTCATTCATGACCAGCTCATTTACCAAGCAATATTATCCGATCGCCAGCACTCGTCTGTATCAATCATCATCGTTAGAGGAAAAATACAACCCAAATATGTGGTATAGCATCTCTTGCATTATGCTCGACTCACACGAGCGCAAAAGCTACCATACGAACTCACGTCCTCAACATTGTTTCTTCTATACCTACATCATTCTAAATGCCAAATCATACGTGGCAGCACATCTCAAAAATGAAACTGACCTTTCTCAATTCCCTGAGCCTCTCACTCAATCAATGTGATTATTTGTGCTAACTCAGCCAGCTAATTTATCAAGTCTGATAATTTCAAAAGGCTCACCAACATCGCCAATCACTCAGTTTTCAATTTCTGGCGAGCTCTTCCTCGGTCCAGTACATTCATTGCACTCATCTTCAGGTACAATTCATCAACTTTTATGCTCACATCATTCAGACGTAGGTTGGCAATATTAACCTGCAGGTGTTCCTCATCAAAGTACGACTCCACCATCTAAAATGCAGCGAGCTCTCATACTTGAAGATCGAGAGTGCAGAAATCATTCCTGTTTAACGAACTCACCGGCTGCCATAAGAACAATACTCAAACCTCCTCTTAATATATTGGGGGCTCACACGTTGCAGCTCATCATTGTTTCAAACGACTGCTTAAAGGGCTTTAGAGAGACAACTCATTCATCGACACTTCATCCGAGAACGTAATGAACTCTGTAAAATCATTGCGCTGTCAGGCTACTCATCAAGGTCTGTTCAGAAAGGTGAGTTCAACGCCGGTTTGACGTTTGGTGGGATGACCTTGGCACCAGATGCCTAAAAAATATTTGGAGGGTTGAGGGTCTCACCCGACATCTCACTGGCACGGACTCAACCTCATCATGTGTACTAGTTACACCATCGTCACGTACTCAAGCCTGACAGTTGACCGAGCTGCACTTCTTGTTCATTAAATCAAGTCTCACAATTTACGAATACTCAACAAACAATCTCATGCATACTGAGCATGATTTCTCAAAATCGCTGACGCACTCATCTGAATTCGATCTCTCACATTAATGTCCACGACATATTTTATCAATACAAGTCAGTTGATTCACTTATCAGGAGCTCTCATCTACTCAAGAGCTCACGCAAGGCGGGAGGCTTCCCGCTTGCACAAGGATATCAACACGCTAAATATCTCATGGACCAGCTCACGCGACGATCGCTCAATCGAGGTTTGAAGTGGTGTCGGCGAGCTGACACTTCTCAACCCTCATCAAACTTCATCAACACTCAAACTCATGAAGCGTCTCATCGTATCTGAAGTAGCGAAGATACGCGATCCACCCGAATTCATCTGGCATTCAGGGCGAATGCCCCTGCAAGAGCACTGGTTGCGTAAAAACAACTGGAATGATTTACAGAGATCATCCAACCTTTCGGCTGTATGGCCAATCATCAGAGAAGATCTCAGAACCTTGATCAAGAACTCGATCCGCAAGGAACTCACCATCTGGCAGGAATCAACTGTAAAACTTCACGGCTTCCCTGATGCATTGCAACACACGATGTCAGCTGTACACTACATCGTCATTAACTCACCGTTCACAGGCGCCAACTCATCACTCATTTGCGCAAAACGAAAGTATCATACGTGTCTCAACATCCCGAGGTCGGAACTCACCGCAGCGCTGCTACTTTCCACTCACGAAATACTCAAGCTGAAACCTCTTCAACTCATGTGAACGGACTCAGAAATCATACTCATGTGGATCACAGCAAAACGCTTCTCATTGCAACATGATGTCAGGAACAAACTCAATATCAAACTCAGTGATGACTCCATGAATCGCTCAGCTTGCCCTGTACAGGCGTTCCTCGCACATCAAACAAGCCCAAGGCCACTCAGGAGTTTTAACAACACATCGACCTTAGACTCACTCCTTATGATGGACTCAACCATGATGAACTACTCAATCATCAGACTCATGGGTTTTCGAAACACAATGCCTGACAACTTGAGTGCATATGAAGCTTCTTGCAGCATTGTACATTCGTGACCACCTCCAGAACTAAATATGGTTTAGCTCTAGCTCACTGGTACTCATATGGCAAGAAACTCATCAGAATCATCTTACTATGCTTCCAGCTGTTGCAAGACTAAAGAAGCAATCATTATTTGCGCTGGTAACAATCACCTCACTGTAGAAAAGAGACTTGCGAGACGTCGTGATCCCAAACCACTCAAGCGGTGCTTTCACTTGATCTCAACAAAACTCATACCAACTCAACGCTTCTGAAATCATTGGGAATACACTCAACATGGCTGAGCCGTCGATCAAGATGGCAATCCATTCAGCAGAAGCATTACTACTGGAATCACTGTCGGCAATCAATCTCAATGGTGGCATCATTTGTCCAATATCGTCCAAATGTGCTCGCGTCTATCGATAGCGAGAGAATCACCACAAGTAGGCGACTACTGGCCAGGGTCACTGCTTTCACACTCGCACTTACAGACTCATCATGATGGCAATGCTGAAGGCTGCCTCATCAACATCGACTCATACAATTGCGGAGCTTGCACCGCTTCCAGTAGAGCTCACGGATCCACTCAACTGAATCATCACCAACTCCGTGCTGATGGCGGGAGAATGTTCGGGAATCCGCATCGCCTTACAAGCGACGCGAGCTTCTCGTGCGACTCACATCGGGGCGGCACCTCCTGGGCGCTCTCGTCGACACGAAGGCGACGCGCTTGACAACGAGAGCAAAGGCTTCGTGCCGGCCAATGGCCAGTACGGCCATCTTAATCTCAGTCTTATCTCTGTCTTCGTCAAGTCTCGACCGGTCCGAGCCACGCGTGACTACGCGCAAACTCATTAACGCAGTATTTCTCATTTAAGAGGATGGATCAGTCGACGAAACACTCCGCCGCTGCCCACCATGCTTGGCGGTACTGCAGAGCTCGCAAGGAGCTACCACAGACCACCACCAGATGTCGCAGCGCGCGACTTCCATCAGGTTTCAACGCACTAGGCGTGCAGGAGAAACCTGATGCAGTTCAATGAGAATTGAACTCTTCAGCGATAAAAATCACTGGGTTCTCGCTTGAAAAAGCGGTGATAATTAATAAACAATTTATATTGTTTATACGAAAAAACGATCGTTCTTTCGTACGTCTCCAGCGATTTTTATCGTTGGGCAGTTCAATGTAAACTGAATTCTCCAGCGATAAAAATCACTGGGTTCTCGCTCGAAAAAGCGGTGATAATTAATAAACAATTTATATTGTTTATACGAAAGAAAGATCGTTCTTTCGTACGTCTCCAACGATTTTTATCGTTGGGCAGTTCAATGTGAACTGAATTCTTCAACGATAAAAATCACTGGGTTCTCGCTTGAAAAATCGATCATAATTAATAAACAATTTATATTGTTTATACGAAAGAACGATCGTTCTTTCGTACGTCTCCAACGATTTTTATCGTTGGGCAGTTCAATGTGAATCGAATTCTCCAGCGATACAAATCACTGGGTTCTCGCTTCAAAAAGCGGTAGAAATCAATAAAAAATTTATATATTTTTTATACGACAGTTCGGTCCTTCTTTACGTGTTTGCTAATATTACGCGCACTGACCGAAAAAAGCAAGCCCGCGATGACTTCGGTACGCGTGCACGTGTGTGTTAGCGTGTGTCAACACGCTCGAATTTGAAAGAAGGGGGGTAGCATGTAAACAACGTATACAATGTATACTGTCGTTGTCATTCTCTCTCGAGACAGAATCGAAATTTATTTCGTAAAACACAACACTTTTCACAAATATCCACAACGTAAATGAAACTTCGTTTGTTCTTCCAGCAAATATCCCAATGCTGTATGAGGCTGCACGAGCTCCGCATGCCGATTGCCAAACAATTGAAGTAAAAGCTCGTGGCAGCAACATAATCGATAATTAAGAAATTAATGTTTGCACCACGAAGCAGAATTTTGGTGAACTGAAATTTGACGAAGTTGATTATCTTGTTGGTAACTTTTTTGAGAAAAATTTCGAAATGGAAATTTATCGTCAATTCAGCATGGATTTCGATGCAACAAGGCTCAAAATGTTGCTTTCAATGTCGCGCATGGCTTGACAGGCCAAAATTTTGATATGTTTATTATTTTCAGAGTAATCGTATGATTACTCCGATGGTAACAAAAAATCAAAATTATTTTTTGAATTTCGGAAATCCGCTCTGTCAGGCCCTCCGTGCCATGCCACTGTGTACACAGTTCAATTTTTACGGCAATCGGTTGAACGATGTGGACAATATTTGCGTTCGAAAATTCGAAGCCGACTGATCCATCCTCTTAACCCTTTGAAGCATGGTGGTAACCCACGTTATCACCTCGATTTTTCTACATTTTTCCCATATATTCACATTTTAACATAATTAGATCCGGTTTTTTGCACCTCTTAGTTACTGCAGTGATGAGAGAACGTAACAATACTGTTTAATTGGCATAATTGTTTTTAATATAACATTTGTAAATAAACAAACTTAAAAAACGACGTTTTTTTGGGAAAAATTCATTTTCCAAAAATCTACCGAAGGTAGAGCTTGAAAATTGGTAACAGGGGGTTTTTGGAGTCGCTGATTACAAATTTGCACTCAAAATTTGGAAATTCAAGATGGCGGATCCAATATGGCGGACCAAAAATACAAAAAATTGTTTGACGAAAGCGAAAGTTGGTACTCGAGGGTTTTCGGGGTCGCTGATTACAAATCTGTACTAAAAATTTGGAAATTCAAGATGGCGGATCCAATATGGCAGACCGAAAATACAAAAAATCGTTTGATAAAAGCGAAAGTTAGAACTCGCGGGTTTTCGGAGTCGCTGATTATGAATGTGAAGTTAGAATTTCAAAATTTTCAATTCAAGATGGTGGATTCAAGATGGCGGCCATTGTTTTCTTGTATTTTTACTCGTATGCTCAAGAAACTTGACATACGGGGGTTTCTGGGGTCGCTGATAATGTTCCAGGATGTCTACTCCATCAACTGGTAGTTACGAACATTACATAATCTCCATCAGACAACCAGCTTCAAGAATTATAAGGAAACACCACAAAAGATGTTTAATAATTTTTATCGCTTATGCCATGAAAGTACGTCGATTGCGACGTAAAATTCGAGAAGAACTACTCGAGCTGTGAAAAGATGACCCATACAGTAAAGATTTTATGGACTGGGGCCCTAAACACAATCCTGGAGATATTTTTAACTCGGGGCCCTGAATACAACCCTGGAGATATTTTTAACTCCAGATCCCTTTTTGGACTTCCACCTATGCCTGAAAAAGTATCAGACCCCGATTGGGATCAGCTAGTAAAAAAACGATGGGGAAACGATGAAGCATGATTATAAAATTCCTGGCAAAAGTTTTTTTTCTCCATAATAAATTTTATTATCATCCACATGAGCATCCAAAGACTCATATATACAGTAGCTGATGCAAAAAAAATTTTTTTTTTTTTACCGGCTCTTGCCCTTGTTTTCTTTAGGTATTGGTGAAAGATAAATTCTGTTAAAAAATAGCTCGATTGCTCAATTTTTAGAGGTGACTGTCTCGACTTATGTACATTTTGAATGCATTTTTCGATTTTCTACGCAATTTTCCATATACTGATGAATGATATTTATTATATTCACATGAAATTATCGAAGGCATTATTCTGAAACATCAGTCGACCACACATCACGCACTAAAATTGTTATCTGAACGATTGCGCCCAAATTATTAAATAAAAAAGTATGGAATCACTGAACAAAAATTCGATCCGCACTAAAAGTTTGATATCTCTTTGAAAAATAAAGACATTTCGATTCAGCACACGGCGTTTTGAAGAGGACAAACCTACATTCATGTCTATTTCTAAAATTTTTTTACGATTATTTTTCGATGTGGTACGCACTTTCAAAAACGGCTGTTTTCCGCCTTTTTTGGGCTGCGTAAAATTGGACCCATGGCCCGGCTTGTGGATATTTTTCCGCAAATTCCTTCCATAACTACCTTGAAATAGGAAGCTATACCTTTCATTTCGTTTTCAAAAAAGTTTTATGCAATCTTTTTTTACAGGGTTATTCTATTTTCGCTTAAGAAATACCACTTTTGGAGAATGCAGCTTAAATCAAAAACTTTGAGACTTGAATAAAATTGTCAGGACGGAAAAAAGTTGCATAAGATCGTTCTGGATCGATTTGGTTTTCTTCAGAAACGATGAACTGGAGTGGCTTAACTCGAAAACCACGGAGCTTGGACCAAAGTGTCGTTCTTGACACTATGGCCCAAGCTAGGGGACTCAAAACTTAAAAGATTCATGAGATTCGTGAGAATTTTTCCAAAATATTTTGTCCAAATGTTTTTTTCGTAAAAACTTGGAAAATCGACAAAACAATCAAAAGATGTATCTCTAGAAGTATCGATGAAATGATACTGATGAAATCGTATAGCTTGGTAGAAATTGTTTAAGAAAAACAAAAAATCTCCTGACTTCGAAATGACATATTTGAAAAAAGAAATCTCATGATAATTTCATTCAAGTCTTGAAGTTTTCGAGTACAGCCGTATTTTCTAAAAATATTCGTTTTCAGGCCATTCTGTGAACAAAGATCGCATGAAAGTTTTTGCAAAACGGAATTGAAGCTATTGTCTAAATTGGACCCCTAGCTTGTGGATAAAAAAAAATTGGCGGAGAAATGGACATTTTTTCCACCAATTTTTTACGACCTTGAACGTTTTTCAAGGTCAACGTAAAAAATTAGAGGAAAAAATGTCCACAAGCCGGGCCATGGGTCCAATTTTACGCAGCCTGAAAAAATCGGACTACAGCCATTTTCAAAAGTGTTTCACCGGTCTTGATATAAGACGAATATTACTAAACCGAGGCCTCATGACAGAAGGGTTCATACCTGAAATACTACTACTTGACATACCATCGGAACGCATTGACGCACTCATTGAACAAAATATCAGTAACGAGAATCAAACCGACCAAAATCAATTAATATAAACTCAAAACCATTTCCTTTTTCTTTTTCTTCTTCTTCTGTCTCTTTTTCTTTACATAAACCACCACACCCTTAAATAGGACATCTTTCTACAGTATTAGCGGCGAAAAGGTTCATGAAATAAAAAAGAAAAAAAAAGAGAGAGATAGGAGTGCTAGCGAAGCTACAAAAACAAACTGACCGTAGATCTGTTCGTCATAAAACAGCATAACTCACATAGAAACATCTTCACTCGCATGGATAGAATGCTTCAGTAGAAATATTAGGACTCGTACGGAATCCCACACTATACATTGTAACGTTATACACTTATCGACCGAGTGCACGTCGCTACGCGTCGGTTCGTGCTTCTTAAATTTAAAGGAGCAGGTATGAAAGAACGTGAAAAAACGCGGTTTTTATGTGAAAAATATAACAAAATGAAATTTATTCAATTTTAGCGATGCGTTTTACAAAATAAAATCTCGCGGATAAATTTATAGAGAGATTTTAATCGCGTTACCGGATTTACGAAAATTGTTTCTTGTTTCTCTTATTTTTGTTTGTTGTTTTTATTTGTTTGCGAAGTATTCGAATTTCTAACGGACAAGAAAATTCGAGAGAAATAAGAATTGTTGCAATTTGCTGTATGAAAATCCACGAGGATTTTCTAGATTTACAGAATGAATAAACAATTTTTCTTTTATTTCCGCTTTGTTTTTGTTTTATTATTTATTGCACGCTGCACTGTTTATTAATCTGCACGCTTTGTTATTTAACGACGAATATGCTTTTTTGACTGTTTCGCTTTCTGTGTCTCCTGTGTTTTGTAATAAATGAAATTTAATCGTGAATTGGCTTTTATGTTTTCTTATTTGTCCTGGAACAACCCGCTTTGTTTTATTTATTTTGCTTCTATTCGCTTTTCAAATGCGCTAACTTAACCACAATCCAAAAGTGATTTGACTCGATATAATAATAATAATTTGAGAAATTTTTGTATAAACCAAAGTTCTTACCGCTGCCTTTTGGATTGTCGTTCCAAATAATAATAATAATCGTTTTATTTCAAAATTGATTATAAATCCAAGGGTATTGATTAATTTTACTTTTATTTAATTATTTTATTTCAATTTTTACTTTATTAATGAATAATTTCACTGTCCTCTTGGATTTATAGATTATTCTCCAGTTCCGCTTAGACTGCCTCGGCTATATTTCTTTTAATTTGAATCTACGTTAATTTTGCAAAATAAATAATTAATTTCTAACCTGTTTCCAACAAACATAAAAAATAAAATAAAAAATAAAAAGGTGAGTATTACTCAGGCTACGGGCTCTAAACGTCGCCGAATAGCGCCAATATCCCTTGCAACACAGGAAAGGATGCAGACCCCAGACCACGGGAGTTAAACGTCGCCAAATCACTCCAATGTCCTGAGCATCTACGAGGTAAGGAAATAATTGACCATGAACCACGGGATGAGAACGTCGCCGAACCCCTCCAATGTCCCATGCATCAATTAATCGGAAAGTAAAAAAAAATAGGAGTGACCCTGGACTACGGGATGAGAACGTCGCCGAACCCCTCCAATATCCCAGGCATCAAGGAAAAATAGGAACAAAGGTTTTATGAATTGTTGGAACTAGGTAGAGTGTTCTACTGGAGAGAGCTCTGTTAGGAGGTCCGAGCCAGTCTAAGTGATCAGAGGAACTGATCATGAGAGCGGTCGCGCAGCGACTTTCATACCCCACTTTTCCCTCGCTTTCGATGCGCCGCTTAATTTTAATCTCGAACCGCTTACTGCGCACGTTCTATTTCCTCATTCGCTCAGCACACTCCCCACTACTCATTCACGCTCTCACATTCGCTCGCCGCTACCCCCACTCTCGCATCTTCGGATGCGCGAAATTCCGCTTTTCATGTTTTTCAGTTTCGTTTGCCTTGAATTTTTCATTATTAATCGCTTATTATTTTTATTTATTGATTTATCGAATTATTTTTCGTATGTAGAAACAATTAATTAATTTTAAAAACAATAGAAATATTTCGATTTTTCTCTCGAATTTGGCTACTGCGCATGCGCCGTAACACGCATTTTTATTTATTCAAAATAGTTTAAATTTTCAATAAAATTATAAGTCGCGCTTATTTTGTTTTGATTCTTTGATTCTTTTCCGAAATTTTAAGCCTAATTAAGTTAATGAACGACAATTTAATCGAAAGAAAAAAGAAAAATAAAAAGAATAATTTATTTGATTTTTTCGGCGCTTGGCGGCGTCGGTAACGCTCGCGTCGGTAGTCTCGGCTTTTCGTTGCCGATGCCCAAGATGGCCGCCGCCCGGACGAAAGCGCGCGTCGTTGTTGTTGCCGGGCGAAAAATGTCGGCGATCGCGCCGTCGCGTCGTTCGTATTCGCGTTCGGGATCGGGATATTTGTTTCGTGAGTGCGGGCACGTTTCAACATATATACATACATGTTGAACATACATACGTAAACATTTAACAAAAAAAAATGAAAAAAAATAAAAAAATGAATAAATAAATTAACAAAAATTAAAAAAAAAAATATAATAATGAAAATATATAATAATAAATGAATAATAATCAATAATGATAATGATAATCATTAGGGTGTGCGGAAAAAAGGTGATATTTTTTTTTTCGCTTGCATCCACCGAAAAAAGTTGAGTTATGGTGAAAAAAGAAGCATGCTACAAGGAGAGCTCGAAATTAAATTATTTCGCGAAGTGCATTGCATTTGAAAATTTTCCATAAGAATAACACAGGAAAATAATGTGGTCTCTGAACATTGTGTTACAACTCTTAAGGAAAAAATCACACAGAAATTTCACTAATATATTTTTGTAGAGAATCGAATTCCCTACAAAAAAAGTCCTTACGAGCAATACGCTCGGATACAATCGGAACAATCGAAACAATTCTCTATAAAAAAACCCTATAAATTTCTTTCCGTTAAGCAAAAATTCAAGCGTGATAGCTTATTGAATATTTTTTTTTCATCCATCCAACTTCAAATCGCTATAACAATAGAACGATTGTTCTGAGCGTATTACTTGTAAGGACTTTTTTTGTAAGGAATTCGATTCTCTACGAAAATATGTTAGTGAAATTTTTGTGCGATTTTTTTCTCAAGAGTTGTAACACCATGTTCAGAGACCACATTATTTTCCTGTGTTATTCTTATGGAAAAACTTCAAATGCAATGCGCTTCGCGAAATAATTTAATTTTGAGCTCTCCTCGTAGCATGCTTTTTTTTTTACCATAACTCAACTTTTTTCGGTGGATGCAAGCGAAAAAAAAATATCACCTTTTTTCCGCACACCCTAGTATACATACTCGCACGTCTATCCATCTCGAGATCAATTTTGGGAATAAATTCTTCGAAAAATAAAATTATTCAAGATGCTTCTACTTCATACATCCCACTCCATCTCAACAATTTCAGGAGAGATTTTTTTATTTTGTTGACATCATCGAAGCAGAAGATCATGGGGCCCTCCGGTTATTCTGTATGTTCAAAATAATATTTCTGTATTCTCAAACGCTGCAGTGGTGATCCACATTACTGACACACATTTTTCTATACGCTGCTCGAACGGATTTGGGAGGGGAAAATGGTAGGTCCGGAAAGATGCAGAGAGACAGTTGTTTTTTTTTCTTTCAATAGCTATGTAAAAAGTAAAGGCGTGTTGACTTCTAGTCATTACACGTATTTGGAAATATAAGAGTATGGGGTACTAGCGCATCGCACGTGCCACGCCCGCGCGAAAGAATCTAAGAGGGGAGTTTTTTCTTCTGTTGACATCGTCGAAGTTGAAGAGCATAGGGCTCTCCGGTTATTCTGTATATTAAAAATAATATTTCTGTATTCTTGAACGCTGCAGTGGCGATCCACATTACCCCCACTTTCCTCCTATATGCATGTGACACATTGCTTGCATGTATGTGTGGGATGAATGTCAAAGGGGTTTGAAAACTTCCTCCCTTCCCTTGCCCCCTTTGCTACCCGCGATGGTGTTGACAAACATAGAAATCTGTATTTTTCTCTACATTCAAAATAATATTCTTAGACACTGCAGTAAATATTACCCCCACATTTTAATTTCCATATGCATGTGACGCATTGCTCGAATGTATGTGTGACCCTTAAGGAATCTCGGAAGGGGTCCGGAGATCTTCTTATTTCCCCTCTACATCAGCATCGAGCTTTGGTCTAGATCTTTTGGGTGGGGGTAATTGTCGGTAATTGTCGGGTTAAGGATTTGTATCCAGAACCTGCTCAGTATATCTACTATGGTTTATACGACAGTTCGCTCCGGCTGGAGATGCCACTCGGAGTGCTCCTCGTTGCCTACGCTGATGACGTGGCGGTGGTGATCACAGAGAGGTCTCCTGAGCTAGCGCAGCTGACGTTGAACCAGACTATGAGACGAGTGGGACGCTGGATGACAGACCACGGACCACAACTCGCAACAGAAAAGACGGAACTGACGTTTCTTACGAGAAGACGCATACAGACCATGAGAGTGGGGACACACGAGACGGGGACCAAAGAGGAAGTCAAGTATCTGGGGGTGGCACTCGATACGAAGATGACCTTCTGGCCTCACATACAGAAGACAGCCCGGAGGGCGGCCGAGAGAATATCATCCTTGAGTCGCCTGATGGCAAACACGACGGGACCGAGGCCGGGGAAACGACGACTGCTAATGGCGACCGCTCACTCGATCCTCCTATACGGCGCGGAAATATGGGCAGACTCCCTGAAGACAAAGAAGTACTGTAAGACGATGACGATGGTACAGAGACAAGGCGCGCTGCGAATCGCCTGCTCCTACCGAACAGTCTCTGCACAAGCTGTTCTGGTGGTGGCGGGCGTAATACCCGTGGATCTCCTTGCTTTCGAGTGCAAGAGGATCTACGGGAGCAGCGCGGACATAGGACGAAAGAACGCGGCAATCGCCCAGCGCGAAAGGACGATAGAAGTATGGCAAAGACGGCGGACAGAAGAACGAGGTGGAAACTGGACGAGACGACTCATACGGGACCTGAGGCCGTGGCTCGGAAGGAAGTTTGGTGACGTGAATTTTTACGTCACCCAGCTCTTGACAGGGCACGGTTACTTCCGACGGTACCTATGTAACATGAACCGAGTACGGACACCGGACTGTAAATACTGTGGATACGAACGAGACGACGCGGAACACACGTTTTTCGTATGTGACCACTGGACAGGACCCAGACGAAAACTGGAGACAACGGTGGGAAGCATCACCCCCGATAACATCCTGGAGGTGATGCTGCATGAACCGGAATGGTGGTGCCTAGTTGCCACCTACACGGAAAACATACTGAGACGTAAGAACGCGGACGACTGCTTAACAGACGACTAAGCAGACGGAGTGACGCGACGTAACGAAATACGGAGGAACGGCACCAACGGACGTATATGGACCCCCAGTCAGAAGTAATATCAACATAGTCCCTGGCTGGGGGAGGACATCAAGGAGATGGTGGTTTAGTGGGTAGGCCTGTTTTTTTGGGAGTCCCACATACCCCCTTAGTTCGCAAGACTAACGGGAATCCGTAAAAAGGATTCCGCAACTCCTTGTAAAAAAAAGAAATAAAAAATAACAATAATAATAAGTATTAAAAAATGTATGTAGTTATAAGAATAAATAAAATTTTAAATCAATTCATTGAATTGTACAAAATTCTGAAAAAGTCTTCCCAGAATCCCCTCTCCAGAACCCCCCCCCCCCCACCCCTTCAGTTCCCCTTCCAAACTCAGCATACCCTGCCCCGCAACGGTCCTCCCCCGTCCCCGCACCCCCCTGAGATCCCTGAGCCAGCTCTCTCATAGCTATTCTACTATGCTAATTTATCGAGACTTGTATTTAGAAATCTGAATAAGTCTATAAAACGTAATTTTATATTTTTTTGTGTGTCGTTACCGGTTTGAACAGTATTCGAGAAGGAGATGTACTTTTCTTTTGTTATAGGAAGCAAATCGACTTACCCCGCGAACGCAGTTGCTACTTCTTTTATGATAAAATGTGCGTCATAACCGGATAAATTGTGAAAAACTATTGGAATAAAAAATGAGTTTTGATAGTTTAAAATACAATTTCAATGTGCTGGTTCTCTGAATTGTCCCGTCAGATGACAATAATCGCGAACACGCTCATCACCCCCGACAAAAGTTTTCTCGCAAATGTGACAATTATTTTCCTCCCGAAATGTTTTCCACTCTTGTGGAGTCAAATCTCTCATTGGAACGTTCGTTCATAGGGTTTTTTCAACACGCAACGCTAGTTCTTTGAGTTCTTGTACGAACCATTCTACGCAGTTCTCGCCTCGGCGCACGTGATACCCCGACAGTGAATCATCATAGACACATCATAGAATCATAGAAGACACGATGACGTTGGCTTTTGTTCTTCTCCCTTTCTTCAGCATAATCTTCTCCAGGATGCATTCAAGATCTGCGTAGACTATGAATGGTAGACGCTCTTTCCGATTGGCATTTGTGAATTCCAGCTGTTTATCGTTTTCGGCTGGTAATCGAACTGCACAATCGTTAAGCACACCGCAATCCACCTCATGAGACCTCAGCTTTTCCATGGATGGAAAGTAATGTAGGCATCCGTGAAATTATGATTTTCAACATTATTTAATATTCTATCATTCATTGTAAAATATAAAATTATACCACATGAATATGAATTTACTTATCGATCGCAGATGAATTTCTTGTGCCCATCAACATTGAGACTAGACAACAACACTAGACGGGATAGATTTTTAATCCACGCGAAGTGTCATATTCCGCATCCCGACGCATCTTCAATGTATAGCAAGTTTACATGTATCTCTTTTTTCTCCTTGCTAACGCGAACCGGCAGAATAGTGTCTTTCTTCTCACTGTAGACGTTGATTGCAAGATTGTTCAACTTTTCAAATGTTCCGATTCGGTCCAACGTAATGGGAAAGTTGATACCTTGAAGATTGAATACCGTCGAATAATGCGGATATTAAGTTGTGCGATCACTGTTTTTCACTGCTGGATGAAGAGCAGCAACCATCGCCCATCTGAATCACGCGTTATTCTTAGATTTTATATTTACAACTGCTTTTAACTGTATACGTCCCATAAAAGGAATGTCACATCCCGCACGTATTGCATTGTATTTGTTAATGTTTACGGTTAAATTCAATATTTTCGATAATGTCCAACCACTGTCTCTTTCTTGGAACTCCTCGAGCGATTTAAGTGTTGGCTCGACGCGCTTTTGATACCACTCACTCAGGTCAGATGTTGTGAAAAATTCAACATTTCCCGTGTTGATACTTTTATTAGCACGCTTATCGCCCACGGTGAACTCTCCATTGAACATGGTATTGACTTTGATACTGTTATATTTATCGATATAGATCATCACTTGTTTTGCTACTAGATCATATGAATCTAGCAGGAACTTACGTTGATCGATGTAATCACGATTGATAACAGCACCGGTTGACAAGCGATTTTTAAATGCCGTGTCAATTTCTCGCCGTATTAATCCCTGATCACTCAATCCGCATGTAAGAAGCGTTGACGTGTTGCCTGCTTCAAACATTATAGGCGCAAGATTAGTTTGGATCGAACTTGCTCCTCTAATGACTCTATGAGCGTGTCACATTGATATTTTCACACCAAAAATTGCTCCAACGTCCGTAGCAGAGTCGCTTACATGCATAGCAATTGCTCTGTAGCAATATCGGCAGTGAGAGACATGATGCGTTGAACTTCAAGGCAGTTTGACTCGAAATGTAACTTTAACGTTGTCTCAACGAAATCAAGATCTTCCTCCAAAATTGTTTGCCCTCATATAAATGTTGAGGTAGGGGTGACTGTGTGTAGGAGGGATGAAAATTCTTGGATTTTGACTTTTCCGAAGGCAGATGAAGAAAGTTCCTCCATCCATTAACGTAGCTAGTAACTGTAGGATCTTGAAAAAACGACGGTAGCGCCACGAGCGCGTATGAGTGTGTGTGTGTGTGTGTGTGTGTGTGTGTGTGTGTGTGTGTGTGTGTGTGTGTGTGTGCGTGTGCGTGTGCGTGTGCGTGTGCGTGTGCGTGTGCGTGTGCGTGTGCGTGTGCGTGTGCGTGTGCGTGTGCGTGTGCGTGTGCGTGTGTGTGTGTGTGTGTGTGTGTGTGTGTGTCGAAAAGATCGCCGCCAGAGAGCGCGCGAGAGCCACAAGGCAGTTGATGCGAGGAAGTCGAAAAAAGAAGTCGTGTTAAGAGCTAATAAAGTATTCACATTTTTATTTCTAACATTTTATGAGTTCGCTATTACCCGCGCGTCCGTTCCATCACCACCAGGAACAAACAATTGAATCCCACAAAATTGGGGGCTCGTCCGGGATAACGCGTGAAAGTATGGCGAATTTCTAAAGCGTCGTTTAGAAAAGTGTGAAACAAAGAAGAAAGACGAAGTAAGACGAAAAGACGCAAGACGAAGAAAGACGAAAGACGAAAGACGAAAGACGAAAGACGAAAGACGAAAGACGAAAGACGAAAGACGAAAGACGAAAGACGAAAAAGACAAAAAACAGTTACGACGAAAAAAAACGAGATCGATCGAAGCATCGACAAAGACGAGATCGAACGTGTTGAAACGCGGTAGCAACCGCGCGTCGAGCGTACAGCGTAGCGACCAAGACGCACAGAGGACACGTAGGGGTCGCGCCAGGCGCGCTCAGTGTAAACAAGTGTAAGAACGTTCGAGAAAGTGCTACGAGTGAAAGACAAAGACACTAACAACAAAATGTTAGACCCGAAGAAGTGTACGATGAAAGCGTTAAAAGAAGCGCTGGCGTCGTTAGAGTTGCCGACAACTGGCAATAAAGCCGAGTTGTTGCTGCGTTTGACGAGAGCCGAGGGTTTCGATATATCGACTCTGGGAGAATTCGACGAGCGTACCGAAACAAATCAAGACGAAAATGACGACGAAGGTGCCGCTTCGACGCAACGCATGTTAGAGCTGTACAAAAAAGAAAAAGAACTTGCCGAACGCGAAGTCGCGTTGCTACGACGAGAGCTCGAGATGGCACAGCTGAGGCAGGCGAACAACGAGGCACGAAGCACGACGAGCGCGGAACAGCGGCCCGCGGTGACCCCGAGAAGAACGACTGTTCACAACGATCAAGGCCCCATGCGCATGAGTCTATCGATGCTCGCAGATTTGCTGAGCTTCTTCGACGGAAACACCGAAGCGTACGAGAGATGGGAGAGACAAGTGCTTTTCCTGAACGAAGCGTATCGACTAGACGAAGATGCGACGAAAATATTAATTGGAATGAGGCTGAAGTAAAGGGCGCTAGAGTGTTTCCACTCTAAGCCCGAACACATTCAATTGACGACGGGCGAACTGTTGCGTGAGTTGCGTGGAATGTTTTTCCAACGCTCGAACAGAATCGCTGTGAGACGACGCTTCGAGGAGCGTATGTGGAAGAAGACGGAGACGTTCAACGATTACGCACACGAGAAAACGATCCTAGCAAACACGTTGGGTTTGGCGGAAGAAGAGGTATTACAATACATCGTTGACGGTATTCCAGATGCCAACCTGCGCGACGCCGCACGCATCCACGGATTCACGACGAAAGCAGGGCTTCTCCAGGCCTTCGAAGAGATAACGCTGCGCGACCGCAGCGACACGACGAGAAGTGCGGCAAAAAGTGAAAACAAACAAAGTGCGACGAAGATACCGGCGAAAAGTGAATCGAACCGACCAAGCGAAAGACGCGAAACAGTGTCAAGTGTCAATAAAAAAGATCGAGCTGTTGCACAGCGCTGTTTTCATTGCGGTGAGCGAGATCACGTAAGCCCAAAGTGTCCGTCGAGAGAATTGGGTCGAAAGTGTTTCAAGTGCGAAAAGTTCGGACATATCGCGGCGGCATGTCCCGGTGCGAGTGAGACGAAGAAAACGTGCGTGATTGCGGACGCTTCGGCGATAAACCAAAAGCAAGCGAAGCGTGTTGTTGTGAATGGAATGATTGTAGACGCGATTATCGACACAGCGAGCGATATTACGATTATACGAGAAGATCAGTAGGTTTTGTTGGGTAAACCAAAACTCGTAGGTGAACCGACGCCATTCCGTGGCGTGGGGAAAGAAGTAAACAAGACGGTCGGGTTTTTTAACGCGACAATGGAAATTGACGAGCACGAATACGAGGTTCGGTTGTACGTGGTCAAAAAAGAATTGTTAGACCACAAACTCCTGATCGGTACCGATTTTCTCGATTGCGTTAAACTTTTCCGATCCAGCGGAATTTGTAAAATCGAACCATTAGACGATGTGAATGACGAGAGTGCAAGTGTGCCCGAAGTTTTGCGAATTCAAGCGATCGAAGTGAATGACAGCGATACAGCTGATTTATCAAATGTATGTGTGAGCGAAAATCGAGAAAAGATTGCGAGAATGATTGAAGAGTATGAGCCGGAAAGACGACGCGAAGTGGGTGTAAGCATGACGATTGTTTTGAAAGACGATGTACCGATATATCAGCGAGCGCGTAGGCTAGGCGAAGCGGAAAAGCGCGAAGTAAACGAACAAATTCAAGAGTGTATGGCGGACGGGATCGTGCGTGAATCGCATTCCGATTACGCTAGCCCGATCGTTGTAGTTAAGAAAAAAGATGGTTCGAGTCGTTTATGCGTTGATTATCGATTGTTAAACCGAAAAATCATTAAAGATCGCTACCCACTCCCGCTTATCGAAGATCAGCTTGATCTATTGCAAGGCGCGAAAGTTTTCACGACGTTAGATTTACGAAATGGATTTTTCCACGTCCAAGTCGAAGAAGCGAGCAGGAAATACACGTCGTTTATTGTCCCCGACGGACAATATGAATTTTGCAGAGTTCCGTTCGGACTTTGTAATTCACCCGCAGTTTTTCAGAAGTTCATTAACGCTGTGTTCCGAGAATTGATTAAAGAGCGCGTTGTATTAACGTATATGGACGATTTGATAATTCCTTCAAAAGACGATGCGAGTGGAATTGAGAGCCTCGAACGCGTGTTTCGAGTTGCGAGCGAAGCAGGTTTGATTTTTAAATGGTCGAAATGTAACTTTTTGCAGCGCGAAGTAGAATTTTTGGGACACGTGATTGGTCAAGGACAAGTACGACCATCAGAGAGAAAGACGGAAGCCGTGCGTAAATTTCCGGAATTAACAAACATCAAACAAGTCCAAGCGTTTTTGGGGCTTACCGGTTATTTCCGAAAGTTTATTCCCAAATATTCTTTGATAGCTCGTCTGCTGACAAACCTTTTAAGAAACGGTGTAGAATTTCGTTTCGAAGACAACGAAAGAAATGCTTTCGAGAATTTAAAAATCGCTTTGACAACTCGCCCAGTTTTGAATTTGTACAAGGTGAATGCTGAAACCGAACTGCACACAGACGCGTCAAAACACGGTTACGGCGCGGTGTTAATTCAAAAGAATGTAGACGACGACAAGTGACATCCAGTGTATTTCGCGAGCGGCAAGACGAGCGCAGCCGAGGAGAAATATTTCATTTACGAACTGGAATGTTTGGCGATCGTGAAATCTTTGAAAAAGTTTCGTGTTTATCTGTTAGGGATAGAATTTAAGATTGTAACCGACTGTCGAGCGTTTGCGCTTACGATGAAAAAGAAAGACATTTGTTCGCGCATTGCGTGGTGGGCTTTTTACTTGGAAGATTTTAATTATAAAATCGAACATCGCCCAGGAAAAAACATGACGCACGTCGACGCGTTGAGTAGGAATCCGCTGCCTACTTGTCTGCTGGTCGACGAACGTGAAGACGGTCTCGCAGCGAGACTGAAGAAAGCACAGCTTGAAGACGAAGATTTAAAGAAAATTGTTGAAGACGTCGGGAACAGAGTGAAGACGGGATACGTCGTACGCGGAGGAATTCTCTTCAAGGAGGTTGACGACGACATACGTTTGATAGTTCCTCGATTATTGCGTTCAACGATTATCAAACGTGCGCACGAAAAGGGACACTTTTCGGTAGCCAAGACAGAAGCGATTTTGGTAAAAGACTATTGGATTCCAGGGTTGCGCGAAAAACTCGAAAAGATAATAAGAAATTGCGTCGATTGTATCGTAGCAGAGCGTAAACAGGGAAAACAAGAGGGCTATCTCAACGCGATCGCGAAAGGGATCACGCCATTAGACACTTTTCACATCGACCATCTCGGTCCTTTACCATCAACGAAGAAGAGCTATAGGCACATTTTGGTCGTTATTGATGGATTCACGAAATTTACGTGGCTTTACGCAACGAGATCTACGACAACGCTTGAGGTCATCGATCGTCTGAGCAAGCAAGCTGCAGTTTTTGGCAATCCTCGTCGGATAATATCCGACCGTGGTACCGCGTTTACCGCGAAAGAGTTCGAAGATTATTGCAAGAAGGAAGAGATTGAACACGTTCTAACGACGACAGGAATACCCAGAGCGAACGGTCAAGTAGAGAGGGTTAATCGAACATTAATTTATCTGATCTCCAAGTTGACAGCGCCTAAAGTAGGAGAATGGTTCCGGTACTTGAGTCTAGCGCAGCAGTATCTGAATACATCCTTCCATCGCAGCATCGGATCCACGCCTTTCCAAGTGATGTTTGGAGTACGTCCGCGTTTACGAGAAGACGTTTCGCTTCGAGAGATGGTAGAAAAAGAGTTTATCACGTCATTCGAAGAAGAGCGCGACGAAATTCGATGCCAAGCAAAAGAACGAGTGCAAAAGATCCAAGAAGAAAACAAAAGGAGCTATAACAACAAACGAAAGAAGGCGAGAGCGTACAAAGAAGGTGACTTGGTCGCAATCAAGAGGACACAGCAGGGTCCAGGGCTGAAATTTGCGTCAAAATTTCTTGGTCCGTACGAGATCAGTCGCGTATTGCGCCATGATCGATATATTGTCCAAAAAGTTGGAGAGCACGAAGGTCAAAGCAGACTTGGACGGCAGCCGATCACGTGAAGCCGTGGGTCGATTACGAAGATTCGGAGGACGACGCAGGAGACGTCGAAGAGCCTCATCCGAGGGCGGATGAAAAGATTCAGGACGGCCGATTGTAGGATCTTGAAAAAACGACGGTAGCGCCACGAGCGCGTATGAGTGCGTGTATGAGTGTGTGTGTGTGTATGCGTGTCGAAAAGATCGCCGCCAGAGAGCGTGCGAGAGCCACAAGGCAGTTGACGCGAGGAAGTCGAAAAAAGAAGTCGTGTTAAGAGCTAATAAAGTATTCACATTTTTATTTCTAACATTTTATTAGTTCGCTATTACCCGCGCGTCCGTTCCATCACCACCAGGAACAAACAATTTAATCTCACATAACTATTGTGGCATATGAAATTTTCATGTGGTTCTCAAGATTAAAACTTGAGATAAAAAGCAAAAGATACAGCAAGTGACTTTTCAAAGAAAATGCCACGAATGACCATCCTTGGGCAATCTGGTCTCTGCAGGTTACAAAAATATGATATATCTATTATTGCAGGGGTGTGACGCTTAGAAATATTTTGAAGTATGTGAGATGAAAGTGGCCCATTAACCGTACATGAAGTTAGTATCTTTTGCGGAAAATCGAAATCTCATGTATTTCCCGAAATTGAAACTTGAGATAAACAGCCGGGGATGGGCAGGTGACTTTTCAAAGAAAATTCCATTCTTATACAATCTGGTAAAAATATCTGTCTTTGTAGATTATAAAATGTGTAACGGAACACATAAATCTATCATTGGGGGTGTGACACTTATACATCTTTGTAATAAATTCTGGTAATAAATATATTTATTTATTTTTTTTTTTTTTTGAAAAAGTGACATTAGCACTTTTCTCGCCGCATTATATCAAACAGATCCGTTCCAGGTACCGTCTGACCCTCCACTTCCCCCTCCCCCCATTACTTAAAACTAGTCTTATCTTCCCTCTCTCTCACTTTTTCCCCCTCCCGAAAAGTGAGCCAGAATTGATATAGCCTTACTTCTCGAGTCGATTCCGATCTCACCGGGTGTGGACGTCTGGTATACAGATGGGAATAGCAAATTTGGCGCCGGGATATTTAACCCCTGGACCCCTGTCTGGACAGAAACATGACGGGCAAACCCATTCTCATATACTCCGACAGCAGGGCGGCCGTCAACGCTCTCGCCAAACCTCATGCCGACTCTACCGTTCTGTGGGAATGCATGCAACCGCTTAGTGCGGTAGGGAGGAACAACAAAATTATACTGATTTTGATTTCGGGCCACCAGGGTTTCCTAGGCAATGAGACAGCTGACGGACTGGCTAAGCTGGGAACCGAAATGGAACCAGCCAGCCGGGTGATCGGAGTCCCATTTGGTATCGGTAAATGCCTCTTTGAAAAGGGCCTAAAGTGCCGACATACCCATCTCTGGAATACAAGGAAAGGGTGCAGGCAGGCTCTGTACGATGAGTTCCAAACCGAACAAAAGCAGTCAGCTGCTGGGCCTGGGGAGGGCAAGATTGAGGCTGGGCATTGGACTCCTCACGGGTCACATTGCCTTTAGGTCTCATCTTCACACCCTGGGCCTGTCGGAACGCAGGGAATGTCGGTTATGTGAGGAAGAGGAAGAGAGCAGTTTACACATCTTGTGTGATGCCCTCTCCTCGCAACTCTCCGCTACAGACTCTGGGGAAACATGTTTGTTGACCCCAGAGAACTGACTAACCACAGAATTACTTATATGTGTATTAGAGTGTATCGAAAAAAATATTTTTGAAGTAAAACTTCTATACGTGCGCTGGGCTTGGGGAGTAAACTGGTGGGAGTGTTACGAAAAGTGTGATCGGGCGAAGCGAACGGAAGTTGAGAGGGAGATATATGTTGGTAACGACAAAAAGAGAGAGAGTTATGTTTCGTATACCCCACTCTTACATTCAGGTGAGCACGCACATTTTCTTTTCAACAAGAGAGAGTGGTGTGCTCGCACATTTCCTTTCTCTTTTTCTCTCATTGCCCATTACGTTGATGGAATCCCTATAGGAGCAAGTGAGAGAAAGAATTGCGCGCGAATATTTCCTTTCTCTCTTTTTCTCATTGCCAGTTCATGAAATATATAGGGACCGTGCATACCTATACACTCTCACCAGAGTGAGAATGTGTAGTCGTGTATATGCATACTGGTGGCGACGCCAATAGTGAGGAAAGGCACTTTGTAGATGATAAAACGTATGTGTGTACACGACTACACATTCTCACTCTGGTGAGAGTGTATAGGTATACACGGTCCCTATATATCTCAGTAATCCGTGTGTGAGTACACTAGCATTACACGAACGGTGATTTTTGTTTTTCCGTGATTTTATTCCGTTATTAATTAATATTTAGTTCAATACATTATGTATTCGACGTTTGGATTCAATAAAATTTTTTATTCATATTAAAGTTCACAATTTGTGAATTTTCGCTTGAATTGTATAAAATTATGGCAGGGAGTGATACAGACTCGGAGTATGAATGCGATGTTCCAGGACCATCAACCGAAAAATAATGAAACGATGAATTAAAATAATGAACAACAAAAATCTTAATTAAATATTGATTTTTTTTATCTTTGAATTTGAATCTTAATTAAATTAAATATTGATTTTTCAATGAAAACCCATGAACATTAGAAAAAAAATTTCTTTCATATATATGTATATATCTGTATGGTGCAAAAAAACGTTTTACTTCAGTTGTGTGGTCTAAAGCACACTCTAGTTTTTTTTTTCGAGGTTCACAAGCAATTTTCTTCACATTATGCCAAAAGACTGAGTTAGCCAAAAGGAAAGCTTGAAATAATTTTTTTTGAGCCGGCGCACCGCATGCTTCGATTTTCCATAAGAATCACACGTAAAAAAAAAAATTCGTTGGATATTGTTTCACATCGGAAGGAAAAAAAAATCTCACGGATATGCCACTAGCGTAATTTGATAGAAAATAAAATTCCTCGTAAAAAAAGTCATTAGAGCCAAATAGCTTGGATCAACCGTTTAATAGTTATAATATTTTGTAGATGAACCTATACACAAGTTTGCATTCGATATAATCCAAATTCAATTATTAAATTACAAAAAAACTTTCAAGTAATTTTTCGCTTGGTCAGAAGACTCTACGGTATTATCCTGAAAGGATTTCAGTTGCTTTTTCCTCTATGAACATTTTTTTTTATTTCGAGTATCATGAATCAGTTTTGAACCTAAACATTGAATAAACTTTAAATCGTTACACCGGTCATATACTTCGTTTGAAATTCAATTTTGTTTCTTTTTCTCATCTGACCATAATTTCGACTAGATTTTAGCAAAACTTGATAACAAAAAAATTATTATGTTTCATAAAAACAATAGTTCGAAAATATTTCTAAAAAAAAAACAAAAGTTCAAAAATTAAGTTTACAAACTAAGCTTAGGTTGAAAAAACATTTTTTGTTTCAACTTGCACTCGCAAATTGACTGCACCAATGCACATTTTTTCCAGCTATTCGGAGAGAGTACTTGCGGAATAGATTTCAATGAAAATAGTAGTAGGAAGGACGAATAATTGATCGAACAGATGAAGAGAGAAAACAGTTCAATTTACTGTACGGTCACAATAAAAATGCTACGGGCTATCAAATCACGAAGAATGTCAGAAAGTCCTAGCCAGCGCATTATCGTTACGAAAGAAAACTTCAATCAGTTTCTGCAAAAGAATGTCAGTGATTTCGTCACAAAAAAGTCACTTTTTCTTTTCGAGCAATTCAATTTACTACATGATTTTCTCGATTCTCCTATTGAGTCATGGCCACACAACAAAATTTTTTAAACCTGCTTGAATTTCTTTAAATATCTAAAAATTGTAAACGATGTCGCAGAACGGGGTGTAGCTTTAATAAAAGCTGATAATGGGTCGCTAATGAAAAATAAAGAATAAATGCAATACTTGTTAGAAATTGTGAAAATTAATTGTCAGAAATTTCCTAACTGGTACTTAAAAAAATGCTCGGTCGAAATATTTAGTGTCAGCAAGTCAACCAATTTAACTGTAAACACAAGGAATATATTGGATTGTTTTCTCTCTTCATCTGTTCGTTTAATTATTCATCCTTCCTACTACTATTTTCTTTGAAGTCTACTCCGCAAGTACTATCTCCGTATAACTGGAAAAAATGTGCATTGGTGCAGTCAATTTGCGAGTGCAAGTTGAAACAAAAAATGTTTTTCTAACCTAAGCTTAGTTTGTAAACTTAATTTTTGAACTTTTGTTTTTTTTAGATATATTTTCGGACTATTGTTTTTATGAACATAATAATTTTTTTGTTATCAAGTTTTGCTAAAATCTAGTCGAAATTATGGTCAGATGAGAAAAAGAAACAAAATTGAATTTTAAACGAAGTATATGACCGGTGTAACGATTTAAAGTTTATTCAATGTTTATGTTTAAAACTGATTCATGGTACTCGAAATAAAAAAAAATGTTCATAGAGGAAAAAGCAATTGAAATCCTTTCAGGATAATACTGTAGAGTCTTCTGACCAAGCGAAAAATTACTTGAAAGTTTTTTTGTAATTTAATAATTGAACATGGATTATATCGAATGCAAATTTGTGTATCTTCAAATGGTTATACCTATTCAACGGTTGATCTGAACTATTTGGCTTTAATGACTTTTTTGTAGGGGATTTTATTCTACACCGAATTACGTTAGCGGCATATCCGTGAGATTTTTTTTTCGGGCGATGTGAAAAAATATCTAACGGAGTTTTTTTTTACATGTTATTCTTATGGGAAATCGAAGCATGCGATGCGCTGGCCCAAAAAAATTTTTTTCAAGCTTTTCTTTTGGCTAATTTACTTAGTCTTCTGGCATTATATAAAGAAAATTGCTTGTGGAGCTCGAAAAAAAAAAGATTTTTTTCGATACGCCCTAATGTGTATGCTGGCTGAAAAGGCCGGGCTAACAACACAATAGGGCTACCTAGACGAACAGCGGGATAGCACAGTAGAACCTTTAGGATCTAAGTGCTTGGCAGGGACCCTAGTAGCCCCACCCGCTCTTTACACTACCACTTCATCCCGAGTGGAAAGAACTTAACAGACAGATCTATTCTGCTGGAACTTATGAAACTATGATTATTTTATTTACCGAGTCATGTTTTCAATTGCACGTTTATCATAGAAATACGCAAATGAGAGTGAAATCGACATATAATTGATGGCATAACAATGTAAATAGAATAATTGTAGTTCTATAAGGTTTAGCAAAACACAATAACACTCCCACAATGCCGTAAAAAATGTACACGAAGACATGTAATTTTGACGTAATGTATGATGTTAATACAGCAATAAACTTTTCCATTTTGAAGAAGGCTTGGACCAGAGCCAAAACGTAAAAAACTCGAGAATGATTCTTTGAATTCACATATAGTAGGCCGAGCCATAGATGCAGCTTCCAGAAACTAAAATAAATCATATGGACATTCATTTTTAGTATACGAAATCACATTTCTACATTTTACGAAATTGCATATTCAACTTCAATAAACGTAATTCCTCAAGAAAATGATTATTTAATTATTTCTATTCACACCCTCTACTGGCTGCACTTCAATTTCTACCGTGATTGGTGGCTTTGATTCTTCTTTAAAATCATCATTCATTCTGTGAATACATGATGTAACAATTTGTGGGTGAATTTTGATATGAACACGTCAAAAAACTGAAGGTCCGGTAACTTTTATCATGATCTTGACTTACGTGGGCCAGAGTAGCAATGTCATCTTTCAGCGACAGGATAATCCCTTGTAAGCTCATCAAGCTTCGAACGATTTCTTTATGCTCGACAATAATGGAATGATAATTTTTCATAGCGCTGGTATCATCTGAGATAGAAAAATAGATATATCATGATTAGTGAAAAATATAATACTCATTATTACTCTTAAGTGGTACTCAAATTATTTAGTACTCAAGAGTAATTATGTAGTAAATGTAACAGTAATTATGTAGTAAATAATGATTTCAGGCATTTATACTCGAGTGCATATAGCAGTTTCATAAGCAGTTTTCTTTATATTATGCCAAAAGAGGATGCTACACAAAAGGACAGGTCGGAATAACATTATTTACGTCGGCACACCACATGCTTTGATTTTCTGTAAGAAAAACACGTGAAAAAAAATGTTTTCGAAAAAAATAAAATTCCCTACAAAAAAAAGTCTTAAGAGCCAAATACCTCAGGTCAACTATTCAATAGTCATAATCATTTAAAGATGAACCTGTTTTCGAATTTATATTCGATACCATTCAAGTTTAATTATTTATTGTACAAAAAAACTTCCATTGAATATGTTGCAGGGAATTTTTCGCTCGATCAAATGGCTCGCCAGTATTATCCTGAAATCATCTCAATCGGTTTTTTTTTATTGAACATTTTTTTCAGTTAGTGAATCGTGAACCAATTGTGGACATTACAACTCGAATAAACTCTTAAAATCGCGAAAATCCCCTCCTGGGGGAAAAAAACCTGGACAAGTACATAAATGGTTTCTCGTTTCCCGAGAATAACACAAAAATCGTTTAAAAAATCGAAAACCTAACTTTGAAAAATTCAAAAAATCTTTAGCTTGTTTTTTATTTACGTCCCGGAGGAGAACGATCTATATAGGTCATGAAATATCCGTCCGAAAAATCTGATTTCATAACAAATGTTACTCTGAATATTTTTTCAACGGAAAATAACAGAAATTGAAACATTACAAAATTAGCGTTATCGAGACAAGAACGAAACCACGTATCATTGATGTATCGAATGAATTAATTTTCTGAAAAATAAATAATAAAATGTTACCATTCAAGTTACGTGCGGCAGTAAAATTTATGATATCGATACGAGGATAAGTATTTATCGGTGATTCAGAAGTTAATAACATCGACAAACTAAAAATACTCAATAAAATTATCAAGTTTCGTTAAAATTATGTTTAAATACGTATTGAGAATACTTTTCTAGCTTTCAACTCATTATCAAAAATGCTAATTCAAAGAAAAAACGAATTAGATGTGAAACCATGTAGGCCGGGAAACGAAGCTACAAAATCATGAGACTTTGACAAAAATATTAACAGGTAACCGCGAGTGCCATCACACGCGGAAAGGCCCCCTGATGTTAACTGCATAGTTTTGGACACGAGATTCCGAGTATCTTATTTGTTATTAACAAATTAGTGAAAAAAACGCACTTTAACCCATAACGCCCAAGCGTCCCGATTTTTTACCAAACTTTCAACGCGATTATTTTATATGTTAAAATTCAAATTTTTTGACCAAACGGTTCGTCCGTCAGAACGGTTTGAAAACGCCATGACGTCATAAAACCGGCATATTCGAGTATATAAGAGTGCGGTAGGCCTCGCGCTGGCTTTTTCTTTTCCGTTTATTCAAACTTTTCTTTTATTTTTCTTTTAATACTTGGCGTCGAGACGCTACCGCGTCTCTTGATCGGCGTTAAAAAAATTTTGTTTCCAGCTATATCGACGTAGAATTTTATGCTCTTTCAGAATATTGGCTCAAAATTCCGATTAGACATGAAGAAAAAAAAATATGGCCGATTCAAACGTGAAAAACATGAAAATTTTTGAAAAAATACTTTTTTTGTATTTTTTTTTGCAATGTTACCGCAAAGAATTTATACTGTAATCATGATCAGGGGTGATCGCGATAGTTGAAGCTTAACAGGGAATTTTCATGTAATCATTGAACCACTCCTTTTTACAATATGGCGGCAAGAACGTAAATATTCTACAAAAACATGAGCTAATTTTTTTCTCGGAGACTGTTGAGCTTATCTCAAATTATGTAAGTACAAAAATATCTTAGAATTGGCCAAAGAATATCCTCAAATTTTTAAAAAAAATTTTGAGATGATTTTTGGTTTTCCAAAATATCAAAAAAATTTTAATTGCCAATTTTTTTTTTTTTTTCTAATTTATCGACACAATACGAATCACTTTATGCGTACATGCACATTGCTATTTTTTTATTCTACTCAGCATCACCCAGAGACAGGGGTGCTTGATTATCGTGAGTCCCCTTGCCTCTCACGTTTCGGGGTGCTTTATTGTTGTGAGTCCCCTTGCCCCTTACTGGTTGCTGACTTCTTTCAGTGTTTTTCTTTGAAACACTTATCGCAGAACCTCAAATTACATTCCTCACATAAAGTTCTGGTTCTTATTGGACAATTTGAACAAATTTTCAACGTATCAGCACGAGATTTGTTGTGTGGTTTTCGTCGTTTTTGCTGTCCTTTTTGGATATAGTATTTAGCTATGGAAATTGTAAATTCCTTTGTTCCAGTTTTTTTCTTTTTATCCGCTGCAGCATTGAATATTACGAGAGAATTTGTAATAGATGCCTGTATCAACCTTATGAAAACGACCCATGTCTATTTTTTTGAACGTATGCTTGGAAGTACGTTATTGCAGTGTCCATCGTGAAGATCCACACCTCCCATGAATTTATTGTAGAGATGAAAGGCTTGCGGGAAAGGTATTTCAGTTTTAGATCGTGCCTGTGAATCGTACCTTCTTGAAGGTAATAATAGAGTTACACCTGCAGCAGTCGAAGCTATCGAAACTGGTTTTGAATCTATTAGAGTAATATAATTTATGTGACTGTTTTGTTCATGCTTTACAATTGTGACGACTTTTTCAAACGGTCGCACAAAATATTCCGATCTTGATAATTCCTTGGACGCCAGCCTAATATGACCTTAGACAAATTTTATTCGGAATTATCGAGAACGAATATAAAGGTTTCCCAGTCGTAGCTGTAGTTTAAACCAAGTTGGTAGAGGGGCATGTCTAGGCAAGTTAACAGAAAAACAGCAAAAATGCTGTACAAAAAGTTAAGACAAGTACATTTACTCCCCCGTTAAAGGAGCCTTCCCTCTAAATAATTAGAACCTCGTAATAAAACATCTTTAGAAAAATTTCTCCCAACAAAAAACACCATTCAAAAAACCAGATCTCCCCAAAAATCCACTATTAGAAAGCAGTTCGAATCTTTCCTTTAAAAGTAACCTTAAAAAATAATTTATCATGAAAAGTTTTGAAAAACTATCTTGAATGAAATTTATGAATAGAGTCATGAAATCGTGAAATTAAATTCTCGCAAAGAGTTGAATTGAATGATTACAAAAAGTTGTCAAATAAATATGGATGTGGTCAAGTACGTCAGATTATAATGTTAACAAAAAAATTACAAACAAAAAATTACAAACAAAAAAAACTTGAGAAAAAAAATTTCGGCTGGTGTACTTGGCGAGTTCGTAACTAAAACTATGAGGTCTAAGTACATTATGTGAAGTAAATTACACATTTCGCCAAGTACACCTGCCGAAATTTTTTTTTCCCAAGTTTTTTTTGTTTGTAATTTTTTTGTTTGTAATTTTTTTGTTAACATTATAATCTGACGTACTTGACCACATCCATATTTATTTGACAACTTTTTGTAATCTTTTAATTCAACTCTTTGCGAGAATTTAATTTCACGATTTCATGACTCTATTCATAAATTTCATTCAAGATAGTTTTTCAAAACTTTTCATGATAAATTATTTTTTAAGGTTACTTTTAAAGGAAAGATTCGAACTGCTTTCTAATAGTGGATTTTTTGGGAGATCTGGTTTCTTGAATGGTGTTTTTTGTTGGGAGAAATTTTTCTAAAGATGTTTTATTACGAGGTTCTAATTATTTAGAGGGAAGGCTCCTTTAACGGGGGAGTAAATGTACTTGTCTCAACTTTTTGTACAGCATTTTTGCTGTTTTTTGTGATTATTTAACAACTTTTTGTAATCATCGCGAATCATTGGAAGAATCAGGTTTTTCGATTGGAGTTTTTAGTTATGACAGATTTTCAAAGGGATATTATATGATTATTGTTTTTTCAAGGGATTTTCCGTGGAGACGTTTTCAATCACCAAAAACTATTATCAAGCGGTTTCTCAATTAGTTATTATGCAATTGACTATTTATAATTTTCAAGTTTTATTTATTCAATAAGTTTCGTGAAGCCGGGACTTACTTTTTCACCACCCGGAACTATTATTTGGGAAGAGAAAATGGACTCCTGTCTCAACTATTTTTGCAGTCTCGCCCTGACCAATCGCGACACATTTGATTTTCAGTGTCCGTGAGTGTCGGTGACCCACCCGTGGGGGTCGGTGACCAAACCATGAATAAACAGCATCGCTATGCTAATTATTCATGATTTATTTAACAATTTTTCTAATAATTAATCTATTGCGAGGCTTGAATTATCATGATTTTGTCGGTTCGACTCTATTCTTCTATTTCATATAAGATTGTTTTTTATAACGGTTTACAGTCCGACCTCCGAATAAGAAACCAAAAGCCCCCAAGGGGAAGAGTTTTTCTTATATTTCGCATACCCCCACCAGGCGCGCGCTCCTCGCTCACTACCTCAGTCTGTCTCTCTCACTCTTTTCCGCATGCGATCCTCTCAATAAGAAACACTCACACACGCACACACACACACACACACACACTCACGCACGCATGCACACATCAATTTACACTACACGTTCACTCTATTTTGCCCGTGTAATCTCTCCCAGGCTGGTTTCTTAACCAGAGGTTCGCTCACAAAATTCTCGAGCTCAGAGTTCGAGTCGGAGTGGGGGAAGTGCTCGAGTGAGAAACTGGGGAAAGTTTCTTATTGCCGAGTTTCGTATTTGGAGGTTGGACTGTATGATGAGTTGCTTATTTGAAGCAATTATTGAGGGTAAGAATTTATATTTGAACAATTTTTTGTAAATCACCGCGGTTTTTTCGAAAGGTCTAGTTTTTTTATGAGAAAGATTTTTTTGGGGACGAATTATTACACAAGTAATTATTTTCCACAAGTTATTTTTATGAGAAGAATTGTTGACAGGAGAAGACTTTTGAAGAGGGAGTGAAGCGCCATCGTACGGGTGCGTTTTCGATTATTTTTAAGCAATACGAAAAATCATTCACGAACTCCGAACGATGCCGATCCAATACAGAATCTATGCTGTTTTTTCGTGGTTTATTTAATAACTTTTCGTAATCATTAAACTGAACCTTTAGCGACATTAAAGATAAGAGCACAATTCATAAAATCATAAGTATTCTTTGGCTGATTTTAAACATTTTTTATTGTATAAAATTGTTTCGTCAAGTCGATACTTTTCGAGGTCGAGGAAAAAAATCATGGAACTTTACATCATACTGTTCTGCGAAAACCGCCATTTTTGAAAAGATCAAAAGGAAAAAAGTTCGTAACCAAGGTCTCGGAAAGATCAGACATTCGGATTGCCATTACTTGCAATAATATGGTTATTAAGTGCAGTAACAACAAAAAATTCGATTAAAAATTTTAAAAAACTTGAAAAAATATTAACTTCAATTTAATACGTAAAAATAATCAAGAATTTGATATTATTTAAAAAAATTAATGCCGGATTCTGAATGAGCACCCTCGAAAACCCTCTACAGGAGGTTTTGAAGGAATTTTTTGTTGTTACTCAATTCAAGCTGTGTACTTGAAATTGCGTGAACAAAATTGTCATTTTGCGCATTGATGGGTTAACAAATGATTGAAATGAATTGGAAATAAAATACATGCTTCAATTTACAGACTCGTATGACAGAAGTAAGAACGTAGAACGAAAAAAAATCCTTTCGGCATTCGAGTTACTATACAGTATTCTGAAAACATTTCTGAGTTTCAAGTTATGAATTTTCAAACCTGACAACAAATTTTTAATGCTCATCCCTTAATAAAACACGACAGCTCGTTGAGCACAAAAAAGAATTAACATATTTAAAGGAAACCTTCAATTTCAAGAGAAGAATAGTTTGATTTTCAGCTCAGAATTTGCTTGGCGTCACTTTAATTTCATAATTATTATTACTATTACGTCATAGAACCGGCATATTCGCGTATATTTAAGTGTGGCAGGTCTCGCGCGAGCTCTTTCTTTTCGTTTAATACATGGCGTCGAGCCGCTACCGCGTCTCTTGATATTATATTATATGAGATATTCCACGTCAAACCGGCGGACTTTTTCCCTGCCCCTCGCCGATTTGGTTAATTATTTTTTATATGATTATATGAAGTCTAAAAGACACCCTGGAATTTTTTCAGATTTTTCTAAAGAGTCATTTTCGAAAAAAAAAAAACATCCAAAAAAGTCCAAAAAAAAGCCCCATTTTAAAAATCTGAAAAAATTCCTAAAAATCGCTGATTATATGCCAAACACTTTAAGCTACCGCCCGTAGTGGAAGTACGATTTTTTCTGGGTGTTAATCGGCTAATAACGTTGAAAAAATTCAAAAAATGCCGAAAAACACGTACTCTGACCCAATAGTTGAATATTTTCGTACCCAAAAATTTTTTTTGGCTTCAAAATAATTTTTTCAATTTTATAAACCAAACATTTTTTTTGTCTTGAAAAAATTTTTTTTTGGCTTAAAAAAAAATTTTCGAATTTTTTAAGCCAAAAATTTTTTTTGGCTTAAAGAAAATTTTTGGGTACGAAAATATTCAACTATTGGGTCAGAGTACGTGTTTTTCGGCATTTTTTGAATTTTTTCAACGTTATTAGCCGACGAACACCCAGAAAAAATCGTACTTCCACTACGGGCGGTAGCTTAAAGTGTTTGGCATATAATCAGCGATTTTTAGGAATTTTTTCAGATTTTTAAAATGGGGCTTTTTTTTGGACTTTTTTGGATGTTTTTTTTTTGAAAATGACTCTTCAGAAAAATCTGAAAAAATTCCAGGGTGTCTTTTAGACTTCATATAATCATATAAAAAATAATTAACCAAATCGGCGAGGGGCAGGGAAAAAGTCCGCCGGTTTGACGTGGAATACCTCATATGTATTTTAGCCCAAATTCACTTCAATGGCTAATGTGTTGTACGATTTGAAATTCAATAAGTACTGAATTATAAATGATTCAGTATTTATTTGTCAAATGCTAATTTGTTAATATATTTTGAAATTGTTTTACTTTCAAATGAAAGATTTCAAAAATATGCATAATATTCTCAATCAAATCGTTTCAATTTGTTTTTTAAATATTGCACCTTTGCTACAAAAGGTTTTGAAAATGAAAAAAATTTCATTGAGATTTTACGACATGATTTCGCATGTTAAATTTCCAACTAAATTTGAATTTTTCTAGAAATGTGTAGAAATTTATCAGAATACAATAATGTTTCGTATACGATTTTGTTTCAAGACTTTGTTTCGTTAAAATGACTTGCTTCTATGAGATTTGAAATGTTTGTCATAGTATAAATAGCACAGATTTTCCCTTATTTGACATCAATATAAATTTTTTCCGAGGAAGATGAAAGTTTCTGATAGTGAGAACCAGAAGCGAAAAATGTTTATCAAAAACGTGGACAGCGAAGAAAAAACGAGAAACATCTAAGACGTCTATCATTTATCAATGAGAAATGTCTAAAAAAAGAACACTGAAGAAATCGAAAAAACTGAATCGCTGCGAAAAAGATGAAGTTGAAGAGAATAAGATTTTCAGCGATAAAGAATACAAGGTCGTTGATTTAAGCATTGAGTCCGGAAGGTTTTCAAATGGTGGCATCAGAAAACTTTTGTGAAACACAGGTGAGTTGCAAAAACACTGGTACTGGAAAATCTTACACCATTGGTACCATTGCCAAATATTTTCCATCAATTTCATCCTTTCGACATCCCCATGAGCTTTGGGACACAATTGTCTTCACCTCTGAAGAACTTCAAGAAAAGAGTCCAGAAGCTAGCATCAAACAAGTTGTCGATGAAAGCAAAATGACTTTTCATTGGCTCCGGAAGGATCTCAGATGGTGGCATAAAAATTTTTTTGTGAAACACCGGTGAGTTGCGAAAACACCGGCACTGGAAAATCTTACACCGTTGGTACCATCGCCAAATATTTTCCATCAATTTCATCCTTTGGACATGTACATGAGCTTTGGGACATAACCGTCGTCACCTTTGAAGAACTTCAAGAAAAGAGTCCAGAGGCTAGCATCAAATAAATTGTCGATGAAAGCAAAATGACTTTTCATTGGCTCCGGAAGGATCTCAGATGGTGGCATAAAAAATTTTTTGTGAGACACCGGTGAGTTGTGAAAACACCGGCACTGGAAAATCTTACACCGTTTGAAGAACTTTAAGAAAAGAGTCCAGAGGCTAGCATCAAACAAGTTGTCGATGAAAGCAAAATGACTCTTCATTGGCTCCGGAAGGATCTCAGATGGTGGCATAAAAAATTTTTTGTGAAACACCGGTGAGTTGCGAAAACACCGGCACTGGAAAATCTTACACCGTTGGTACCATCGCCAAATATTTTTCATCAATTTCATCATTTTGACATGTACATGAGCTTTGGGACATAACCGACATCACCTTTGAAGAACTGCAAAAAAAGAGCCCAGGGGCTTGCATAAAAAAAGTTGTTGATGAAAAAAAAAGAAATATCCATTGGCCGATGGACAATTGAGGAAAATTCTTTTTATTTCTGGAATGTATTCATAAACAACATACACTGAAAACATCCATGTTTTTATGTATTTATTAGTTTTCTGCTCGATTTTCATCACTCACGCAACTGAATACTTGGAATTTGTCGAGGTTTTAAAAATTTCTTCGATTCAAACAATACCGAAATCTCTAACAGAAACAAGTCATTTTTTAAAATATAAACATTTTTTGAACCTCATCATTTTTTTTCAACCTCATAACCGTTATCCCTGATGACTTAACAGAATTCGAATTTAAAAAATATCTGTCAAATTTCACAGCCGCGATTTTTACAACCTCACTTTTTTCAATCTCACGACTACCACCAAATTTGTGACCGCGATCTTTATAACCTTTTCCAACATATCTGTCACTGTAATGTAAAAAGTCGTTTGACACATCAATCAATTGAACAGTTTCATCACATATCAGCAGATGTTTCTAGTTATAACTAGTGTCACTAGACAGAAACTGCGAGACGTCAAAAAGTGTGCGAAAAAAGCCACCTTTTTTTAATGCCTCGAAAAAATAAAAAATTAATATCTACAAAATGCGTTAGGTTACAGGGTTCTAAATAGTCACGATCGAAAGAAAAAAAAAAAAAAAAAAATACGTGAATGCGCAGCATCTTTCAAAACGCTGTAATTAATTAAATATCGTCGAAACAAATTTCAAGGATTTCAAAAAAACGTTCGACCAGCTCTGCTTGCTGTAAGGACTCTTGTAGCGACTCTTTTCTTCGACATAGTATAGACGTATATATAATAACGTAAATGTACTTGTCTCGAGTCGCTACCGCGACTCTAGATAATCACTCTTTACTCACACGAAAATCCGGAATTACAATTGGAATTTATTAAATAAAAAAAAAACAATGATGAAAATATTTTTCCGGAAAATTGGATAATATGAATTACAAATCATTTAAACTTTCGTTAATAAAAATAAAAGAATAATTTCAAGTTAATTTTCGATAACAAAATTATTTTACAATAAACTTCTGTTAACCGTCGACAAATCGTTATTACAAAGTATTCGGCTCGATCGCCCACGAAACACAATTTCGTAACGTTAAGGATTTCGCCATTAACGTACTTTAAAGATAGGTGACCCGATCGATACCGACAATTATGTAACAAAAATTACTGAAACTATGGATCTCGAGATTGGACAAAATTATAATAGAATTCCTCTCGGCCATTCAAATTTATTAAACGACAACGACAAATCGCGAGAGATAAAAATCGCGAGACAAGGCGTAACCAGAAATATCCAAACGCGTGCGTACCCCGAAACAATATCGCTCGTTAAACACCAAAATTCTTTCAAAAAGATACTCGCGAGTAATGCATTACGAAATATCATAAAACGACAATAAGAGCGAAACGACGGCTCACCACTACAGTTTCCGTAGGACGAGATCCGGAAAAAGACCTAGGAAAATCTCTCCATCGATATTCTGGCGGCGTCGGATTTTTTATCAGGAACGGCAACGGCCCGAGAAAAGACATCCTCCGTCATTGCTGCCCAAAACTCGAGTCCTCGATAATTGTCGCGAGAGCAAGTACACGGACTAGGGTGCAAACCCCCCACCCTTAGCCTACTCGCGAGAATCGCAACCGTTTGTTCTAGAATTTTCGTGAGTTTTCAAGAACCTTCTTTCGCCGACCTGACCTCAACGTATTATTTTGAATTCCGACGATATGCTGAGCCGATACGTTTGACGTTATGGTGAGCGGTAATTTCGATGTTTGGTTGAGCAGTATTTTCGATGTTTCGATACGATGAAATTGTGCCTTCGGCTTCCAACGAGAATATGGCGATCTCTAGATGCTGATGGACGCATCCTGAGGTTAGACAGCTGAGGGTGAGGGCATGGAGTTAGCGACCCACGCGTAATGACCTTCAACAGCGAAACTCGAAATTTGAATTTCCCTCTGCTCTCCGATTCGATGACGTTTCGGTATTCCCTCTCTGAATCGCCTAAGCCTTCCTTGACTCGAAATTATCGTGGATAACCGCCGCTCGCTCGTACAATAATACAAATAAATGAAAAAAAAATAATATTCGGTAAATACGCTCGCATTTGGCCCTTCCGGATTTGCTCGAGAGAAATTCTTCGATGCCGAAGAACGCTCCTTTCTCGTGCCGTGCCAATTTTTAATAATTTTGTGACGTGGGCAAAATTACCACGTCACACAACACAAGTACCCCTTGGAGCCTTCTTATCAATCACATTCTTTTCTTTGACCCGATTCTCTCTGATAGTACCTGTAGATTTTAAACGTAATTTCTGCAAATGCACAATCAAATCCATACCGGTGAAATAATTATCAAAGTAAAGATGAAATTGCGGTATCTTTCCAGGAGGCGTCATTTCGACAAATGGTTTTAACAAATTCAATACTACGCGAGAACCTAGTGGGCATTTTACTAATTTGTCTCCGATCTTTGAATTTTTTCCACAATATAGATCCAGATTCAAAAAATAGCCATCTGAAGTACACAAGCCCCAGAATTTCAAGCCAAATCGTATTGGTTTCCCTCGGATAAATTGTTTCAATGAAGTTCTTGCATAAGATTTGGCCATCATTTCATCTATTGACAGAGCTGTTTGCCATATGCCAAACTTCAGAATGTTGCTTTGGAAAATTCTGAGCAATGCGCGAACACGCCATCCTGTATCATTGGAGTCCTGGTCTTTAGTTTTTGAATATTTTAATTTTGACTTTATTTCTTCGAACTTATGACGAGACATTGCAGAAGAAACCATTTTACAAGACAAAAATGGATCTGATGACCAATAGTCGCTCTGCGACTTCCTTTCTTGAACGAAGTCAGAATGATCATTCCTATAAAAGTATTCAAGTCTAACCATTCTAAATCCTACTTATTCTCTTTACATGCGTCAATGATGTATTGTTTCATTTCGTTCGAAAAAAAAGTTTCGAATAGTTTTATAGGCTCGCTCTCTCCCGTATATTCTTTTTCACCGATTCTGTCAACAAAACTTGATTTTCAAAGATATCTTCGTGTATTTTTTCACCATCTTTCAGAATAAATACGTGATCATTCTCAAGTTTAGCTCGATTTTCAGAGTAAGTTTTAAGAGCTCGTCTGTAAGTAATGTTTGAAACCTTCATGTCCTTTTCAGAATGTGAATCAGAATCACAATCATAATCAGAATCCGAGTCATCGGAACCTGACTTATGTGGATTTGAAATTATAACATTTTCATCGAAATCATTTTCTGATGAATCTGTCTCATACTCTTTATAAGATGAAACAGAAGGTCTTGGTCGTTTTCGCGACATGACAGTGAAAATCGATAATCCTAAATGAGGAGTCTAACTTTGTATCACTGTATCACTAAATGAAGACTATAGAAGTACCAATCTGTTTACCAGAAACGGAGACTACTTGCCCGACTTGTTGCTGGTTATTAGTCAAGCATCATTTAGGGAATTCAAAACCAGCTTCGATAGCTTAGACTGCTGTAACTCTATATTACCTTCGAGAAGATGAAATTCAGAGACAGAGCACTCCGAAGGAGACAGATTTCTAAAAAATAGCAATATGACGGCAAGAACGTAAATGTGCTACAAAAATAAGCTAATTTTTTTCTTGGAAACTATTGAGTTAAGCACAAATTATCCAGGAACAAAAATATCTTAGAATTGGCCAAAGAATACTCTCGAATTTTTGGAGAAAAAAAAAAATTTGGCAATTTTAATTTTTTTGATATTTTGGAAAACCAAAAATCATCTCAAAAATTTTCAAAAAAATTTGAGGATATTCTTTGGCCAATTCTAAGATATTTTTGTTCTTACATAATTTAAGATAAGCTCAACAGTTTCTGAGAAAAAAATTAGCTTATGTTTTTGTAGAATATTCACGATCTTGCCGCCATATTGTAAAAAGGAGTGGTTCAATGATTACATGAAAATTCCCTGTTAAACTTCAACTATCACGATCATCCCTGATCATGATTACAGAATGAATTCTTTGCGGTAACATTGCAAAAAAAAAAAATACAAAAAAAGTATTTTTTCAAAAATTTTCACGTTTTTCACGTTTGAATCGGCCATATTTTTTTTTCTTCATGTCTAATCGGAATTTTGAGCCAATATTCTGAAAGAGCATAAAATTCTACGTTGATATAGCTGGGAACAAAATTTTTTCAACGCCGATAACATATAAAATAATTGCGTTGAAAGTTTGGTAAAAAATCGGGACGCTTGGGCGTTGATGGGTTAAATTCAACATACACTCCCGCTCAAAAGTATGGGTTCACCCATCGAAATTTTCAGCCTCGGTATAAGTTCCATATCTCAGTGGAAAAAGGTCGTAAGAGGATTTAATGAGCGCCGTTTTAAAGGGGACAGTTTTAGCTTCACTTTGCCTATTTTGGATAATTTTTTACAATTTTTTTTATAGTCCCCACGCGCTTTTGAACAGGGCAGTTTTTCGACGATTTTTTGAGCTTCGGAGATGGGCTGCCCATCCACTAGAAATTTTTGCTTACATTTTTATTCATCATAGTTTCAAAGGGGATATCAAACGCTGCATTTTCGTTTTTGAAAAAGTATCGTGCGATTTTTTTTTGCAAAAATATTTCCATTTTTGATGAAAATTGAGAGTTTTATTAAATTCGGCGTATCTTGAAAACGGCGAGAGATTGAAGAAAATATCACGAGGGTGGAAAGTTGTATGACATTATGATGGACCTGGTAGAATTATTTCAGAATTTTTTTTTGACATTTTTTTTTCTCCTACTTTTGGAGTAAAAATTATTTTAATTTTCTCATGAAAATTTTTTTTTAGAGGGGCGAAGCATTTTTTTTATTGGTTTTATCACTATCTTCACGACATTTTAATTGAAAATTGAATCCCTTACCTTTTTTTATACGTTTTTTTTCGTCAAAAAAAAAAAAAAACCGTCTTTGGCTCTGAGGACCGCGTTGACGATTCGTGGCATTCTCGCAATCAATTTATTGATTTGGGCTGCCTCCAGACTTACCCATGCATGTTACAGTTTGTGCCACAAATCGCCAGCAGACGAAGGGCAGACCTCTCTGACTTTCCGATCAAGTTCCTTTCATAAAAGCTCGATCGGATTCAGATCGGGAGATTGTGGTGGCCAAATCATATTAACGCGGACGCCCTTTTTTCCTTCGTCTCCAAATAACCTCAACAAAGACCAGAGCTGTGTTTCGGATCGTTGTCCTGTCACAACAGGACATTGTCGCAACAGGACATTGATGCAACAGGACAACGATCCAAAACACAGCTCTGGTCTTTGTCGAGGTTATTTGGAGACGAAGGAAAAAAAGGGCATCCTCGTTAATATGATTTGGCCACCACAATCTCCCGATCTGAATCGGATCGAGCTTTTATGGAAGGAACTTGATCGAAAAGTCAGAGAGATCTGCCCTTCGTCTGCTGGCGATTTGTGGCACAAACTGCAAAATGCATGGGCGAGTCTGGAGGCAGCCCAAATCAATAAATTGATTGCGAGAATGCCACGAATCGTCAAGGCGGTCCTCAGAGCCAAAGGCGGTTTTTTTGACGAAAAAAATCGTATAAAAAAAGGTAAGAGATTTAATTTTCAATTAAAATGTCGTGAAGATGGTGATAAAACCAATTAAAAAAATGCTTCGCCCCTCTATAAAAAATTTTCATGAGAAAATTAAAATAATTTTTATTCTAAAAGTAGGAGAAAAAAAAATGCCGAAAAAAAATTCTGAAATAATTTTACCAAGTCTATCATAATGTCATGCAACTTTCCACCCTCATGATATTTTCTCCAATCTCCCGCCGTTTTCAAGATACGCCGAATTTAATAAAACTCTCAATTTTCGTCAAAAATTAAAATATTTTTGTGAAAAAAAATCGCACGATACTTTTTCAAAAACGAAAATGCAGCGTTTGATATCCCCTTTGAAACTATGATAAATAAAATTGTACGCAAAAATTTCTAGTGGATGGGCAGCCCATCTCCGAAGCTCAAAAAATCGTCGAAAAACTGCCCTGTTCAAAAGCGTGTGGAGACTATAAAAAAAATTGTAAAAAATTATCCAAAATAGGCAAAGTGAAACTAAAACTGTCCCCTTTAAAACGGCGCTTATTAAATCCTCTTACGACCTTTTTCCACTGAGATATGGAACTTATACCGAGGCTCAAAATTTTGATGGGTGAACCCATACTTTTGAGCGGGAGTGTATTTCAGACAAATTAAAAATTTCGTTCACCAAACACATTACTATTTAAACACTGATAAGTGGAACAAAAGTGACAGTACAAATAATTTCGGACATTAATAATAATTCGCACGAAAATAGATTTGAGAATTCAATAAAAGTGAGAAAAAATATTTTCTACCAAAAATTACGAAGTGACCGCTTCAAAAGTTACACCATTTTCCGAAATATCATCACCAATAACAACTCCAGCAGCAAAAATATAATAATTGGAATAACCCCAGAATTTTACCAAAACAATTTGGAACATTACGAAGGAAGGAAGGACGAAAAAAAAAACGAATTTGACGGAAATATTTTACCTCGGGAAAAAAGGTCGGGACAAGTACATTGATGATCCCTTGTTTCCTTATATCAAAAAAGTGTAAAAGAAATTTCATAAAAAAAATCATGAACCTTACTGAGAATAATTTCAAAACAATTGAAAAAAGTCTCACAAATCAGCAAAAAACATTATTTAAAAAAAAAAAATTATAAATCTGTAATTATTTTGTAAAGTGGAAAAAAAATTCAAATAAAACGTGAGAAAATCTCAAATACACCACTCGAAAACATTGCAGACGTGAATAACAAAAAATTCTGGCTTGAAAACATTTTGAAAGCCGATGCCCCATTCTTTTCATCTTATTATAAAGGAGGAATGACTAAATGAATTGAAAATGATTCCATCTAAGTTACGTACAGCATTAAAATTTATGATATCATTTCGAGGACAAGTATTTATTGGTAATTGGGAATATTCATTCCTATGGGACGCATCAAGAACTTGGAACTGTTCTAATGAATCAAAAAAGTTACTAACTTACGTGCAGTACTAAAATTTATGATATCAACTCGAGGCCAAGTATTTATTGGTAATTCGGAGTACTCATTTTTACGGGACGCATCAGAAACTTGAAAAAGTTCTAAAAAATCAAAAAAGTCACCATCTAAGTTGGGTCCAGCACTAAAAATTATGATATCAATTCGAGTACAAGTATTTTATTAGTAATTCGCAATTTTAACATTATGAAATTATGTTCTCATCAGGGTTGAGAATACTCGTCCGGCTTAGAACGTTTTATCGAAATTACTAAAAAATCAATAACCATGAAAAACCCTAAAATCTTGCTTTCCGACAATTAGAACGATACCAACCCAATTTTTTTCAAACATATTCTGGCCCAAGGAACAGTGAAGTCATGAGTTACTTTTTTACAGCAGAAACGTATAAGGAATCTTCCTGCCCATGACTTTTTGGTAAAATGGCTAATTCATAAAAATCACATCGAATAAGGAATCTTCTAATCGACTATCTAACGACTTCTAATCGAATCGTATAAGGAATCTTCCTGCCCATGACTTTTTGGTAAAATGGCTAATTCATAAAAATCACATCGAAGGGGAAGTCATTTGTTACTTAATGGTGGTAGAGACGCATAAGAAAATCGATTCGTCTCCGTCTTTATGGATCCCCTGATTTCATTCACAACATTCGACGTCAATTGGATCGGTACAAATTATGTTTAAATACGTGTTAAAAGTACTTGTCCGACCCATCACTTTTTATTTAAATTGCTCATTCAAATCAAAATCAAAGAAGAAGTTTATTCATGTGTTAATTTTCTGGAATAGTAATACCAGCGGCTACCGCGTCTCTTAATATGAGCAAAAAAATTTCTTTGAATTTCAGGAAACGCTCGTGTCATACTCAACGTTTAACAATCATTTTAACGGGATCAAATTGTGTCCATCAATCAACTCGAAAATTTCTTGGAATACAACATATTATCAGTTTTATATTCTCAGCAATAGTATAAGTTGTTTTTTTATGCCGAATATAATTGTTCCGCTAAAAGAAACGAAGAGTATAAAATGCCGTAATTGCAATATAATCTAGGGGCTACCGAATCAAATTGTATATGTGAATAAACTCGAAAATTTCTTAAAGTGCGACTTATTATCAATTAAATGTTCTCAGCAATAGTATAGGTTGGTTCTTACATTGAATAAAATTTGTCCCTGGAAAGAAATGAGGAGTAAAAAATGTCTTAATTGCAATATAATCTGAGGGGTTATCCTAGATAGTAAGAAATTTTGATTGTGTGAAGTGCATTTTTTCATGGATGCACAATAAAATCTCTTGTATATTATAGGAAAGTTCCATTACATTTTTTTACAATTGATAAAATAAAGTTAAAATACCTGAAGGTATTTTTCTTAATTCCCTGATTTTCATTCTCTTGATTCAGAAGCCCTGATTTTGATTTGAATGAGCAATTTGAGTAAAAAGTGATGGGCCGGACAAGTACTTTTAACACGTATTTAAACATAATTTGTACCGATCCAATCGACGTCGAATGTTGTGAATGAATTCAGGGGATCCATGAAGACGGAGACGAATCGATTTTCTTATACGTCTCTACCACCATTAAGTAACAAATGACTTTCCCTTCTATGTGATTTTTATGAATTAGCCATTTTACCAAAAAGTCATGGGCAGGAAGATTCCTTATACGTTTCTGCTGTCAAAAAGTAACTCATAACTTCACTGTTCCTTGGGCCAGAATATGTTTGAAAAAAATTGGGTTGGTATCGTTCTAATTGTCGGAAAGCAAGATTTTGGGGTTTTTCATGGTTGTTGATTTTTTAGTAATTTCGATAAAACGTTCTAAGCCGGACGAGTATTCTCAACCCTTATGAGAACATAATTTCATAATGTTAAAATTGCGAATTACTAATAAATTACTTGGGATAAACGTCCGAAAAGCGCATACCGCCGAACGATCTGAAATTTGGTATACTCACGTATTTTGACCTCTAAATTACGAATATCATAACGAAATTTGGCGCAAACGCCATTTTGAATAAGAAAATCGAAGAAGAACCTCTTTCCGTTCAGCGTATATAGTCGCGCATTTCTAGCCGATGTAGACGATTTTAGCTTTCCCCAGAAAGTGTATGTGCATGTGCGTGCGTGTGTGTGTGTATGTGTGTGTTATAGCGGAGATAAGGAGTTATGGGGCGTCACTCCCACATTTCTAACAACTCAAAACCCTCTCCGCTGTGTGTGTATTTTATGTACCTTTTCCAGGATAGCAGCTTTTAATATCCGTGACAATCAAAGAAGAACCCATTCCCGTTTGGCTTGTTTAATCGCGCATTCCTAACCGATTTCGAGCATTTTGTTGCTTTAATTTACAGTCTGTTACAAGGTTTTACGTAAAATTCCCCACTCAGTGTTAAGAGTCTTCGGTGATACAAATCAAAGGAGTATGCTCGACTTTTTCGTTCTTCGCCCATTTGCAGATCATTGTAGTACTTGAAGCGCCCAGCAACTCTTTGATAGCGATCCTTTGTGTAATGGCGCCCCAACGTAAATGTAAGCACATCGTGCAAAAATTCTTCTCCCACTCCATTAACAATGGCGAAATTTACAATAATCATTCGATTATGATCGTCAAAATCCTTGTTCCAGAATGCTGCCCGTATAAAGGCTGGCCACGTTTTACTGTGACTTATGACATCTTGTAAACAAAGCCAAGGGTTTTTATTAATGAGTTTTATCCACGTCTCCACATTAGACACCATAATATCGAAACAGAATATTTCCACGAAATTAAATTACTAGAGTGGAAAATATTTCAGGTAGATTTCTAGATTTGAGCTACTACAGCGGAAATAGCTACGAAGTAGCAAAGAATATTCAGAAAGTTCGTCTAATGTAAAGAAACATTCGCAGAGTTAATGTATCACAATGGAGAATAGACGCGAAATGCAACTACTATAGCGGAGAATATTCACGAAGTTTGAATGCTATAGCGGAAAATATTCAGAGTTTGCGTAATTGGTAAATGAATAAAAATTGAAGTAAATATTCGACGAATAGGTTCAACGAATTAATTTCCAAGAATTGATAGCGATAAATTGACTCCGACGAATAAATTTCAACAAATTGTTTTGACGAATTTTGCTATAGCGGAAAATATTCAGAGTTTGCGTAATTGGTAAATGAATAAAAATTAAAGTATTCGACGAATCGGTTCAACGAATTAATTTCGACGAATCGATAGCAATAAATTGATTTCGACGAATTAATTTCAACGAATTGTTTTGACGAATTTTCCACATATTGATCAGCAATTCTGCCAAAGTGAATAGAACCTATAACTTTTGTTGCAATGGTTACGCGACATAGAATTGATCCCTACGAAAAGATATTGTGGCAAACACAAAAAATGTATGACTCTGAACGAGTCCCGATTGGGCTGTGGTCAATTTATTTGCCAAAAAAAAAGGCAAATAAAAACAAAAGCAAATAAAAGGCAACGCTACAGTAGCCGAAAATACTTGGTTTGAGAGGTGTCATACGTCTCCAGCAATCTGTATGCTAATCACATACAGTTTTGCGAGAAACTTGACTTTCGAGCAAACCATTCACGAGAGTAGCATTGTTGATGGGCAAAAAGTATCGACGGAAACGGTTGCGTATCGATTTTCTTTTTGCCGAGAAGTCTGTATGGTTGCTGTAGACATCCATTTCCAGGCAGAAGGTCAGATAGGTGGTCCAGGTGAGATCATTGAAATTGATGAAGGTAAAATCGGCAATTTTTCGGAATGATCCACAGAGGACATTCCGAAAATTATCGGCTGGAAATTTGGCCGGAAAACAAAAGGGACGAGGCGACTTTGACTGCTCTAATAAAAAAGTGTGTAGCTGCCGGCACTGAAATCCACACAGATTGCTGGGAAGGCTACATCAATTTAGAAACGCATGGATACATTCACATAACTATGAATTATTCGGAGGAATTCGTGGATAGCGTAACCGGAGCGTACAAGCAAAATATCGAATCCTCCTGGCGGTGGATGCGTCGATCGTTATCTCGTGGTGGAGTAACGAAACATACGATTGCGGACCATCTTTGCGAATTTTTGTGGCGACGAAGAATTGAAAAACTCAATCTGGATCCCTTCACCCAACTGATCACGGATATTAAAAGCTGCTATCCAGTCGAAGGTACATAAAATACACGCACACAGCGGAGAGGGTTTTGAGTTGCTAAAAATGTGGGAGTGACGCCCCATAATTCCTAATCTCCGCTATAATACACACATACACACACATGCACACGCACACGCACGCACGCACGCACGCAGGCACATACACTTTTTGGGGAAAGCTAAAATCGTGTACATCGGTTAGAAATGCGCGGACTATACATGCCGAACGGAAAGAGGTTCTTCTTCGATTTTCTTATTCAAAATGGCGTTTGCGCCAATTTTCGTTATGGTATTCGTAATTAGGAGGTTAAAATACGTTAGTATGTCAAAATTCAGATCGATCGGCGGTATGCGCTTTTCGGAAGTACACCCAATACTTAGTACACATGTCGCTTCACAGAAATTCCAAAGTTTATAGGTATCCGCTGCATACCAATGATACAAATTTTGATCCTACTGAAGAAAAAGTACCCGATGACTTCCTGAAATCTTCTTTTCGAATTCATTATGACACATGTAGAAAAAGAAAGTGAATGAATATTGTGCATATTGGGTCGAACGAAATTCAGTAATTTCTGTTGTTTCTGTGGCTATTCGCAGATAAAATTTTGAATGCATCGAAAAGTAAACAGCCATAGACTTTTTATTATGAATTTCCCAACCAATAATGCTACAATAAGAGATGAAAAGTGGAAAGACTCAACGTACACGTCGCTTTATAAAGTTGTGAAACTTTGTAGGTGCTCGCTCCATCTCACCGATACCAATTCTGATACTATCAGAAAAAATGCATTCAAAGACTTTTCAAAACAACTTTTTGAATTCATTATACACAACCGGAGCGACAAGTGAATAACTTAGCATACACTGATCCCAAAACATTTCTTAAAGTTCGGGTGTATCCATTAGGTCACAATGAGAAACATTTTAATCCTGTCAATTAATGAGCAACTAAAGACTTTTTGTAACAAATCTTTCAACTTATGTTGCCGCAGTGGAAGCGAAGAAGTATAAATGCAGAGCAAACACATTTTCCAACAAACTGGTGAAACTTGGCATTCGTACACTGCGTATCGATGCGGAAATAAATGGACCAAAGGGCACGACCAAATTGAGTAAAGAAAAATATGACAGCTCAATAGATAATGATGACACAATAAATCTAATCAGCACACATTTATTATGATTTTTTATTCGAATTCTTCAATAAATCAATACATATATACAATAATTGCGTGTACCCGAAATGAAATTTCTGACTCCAAGTTATAAGTTAACCTAGATATATCGCAGCTGGGTAATAAAAACGCTTGTAAATATTTATGGCACTCGAATAACTTTTTTGATGTTTATTATGTACGTCTGGTTTTCTTAATATTATGACACCACACCACCAATTTTAATAAAACAAATAGATATTATGCACTTCATTAGACGATAAATGTTTTTTTTTCATTTATCCGGCACTTCGTTATATGTCGAAACTCTGTTTGTTTATACCATCAAAAACTGATAGATGGTTGTTCAATATATAAATATAGATATTTAATAAAAACACTTCACGAAAGAAAATGACAAAATTAACTAAATCACCACGAATCTATCTAGCACACGGTACACACATCCCGAACTTTGCACTGTCAAAACAATTAACATATAGCCGATCACACTTTTCTTGGTTATAGCGGCGAGGTGTGAGTCTGCGACACCGCCGTGAAGTTAGCCCCGAGGACATGAGGCCTTCGATGGTGTTATATACAGACACGTCAAATACTTGAATGTGTTAGTAGTTTTTGCATAATGTTGACCCTGTGCAAAGTTTTTTCTCAGCAAATACCCCACGAATCATGCTGATTTCGGGCTCAATCGAAAGGGAATTTCCTAATTGATCTCCAGTTCAATTTGCAAGGCATCAAATGACTCCTGAGCTTCGTAATTGAACGAAATGACATGCCAAATTTACCCCCACCACCGCGAATCGTTTTATTCAGAGAACTGAATAAAGTTTTCGACAGAGCTGTCAATGTACTTGTCCCGAGACTCTACCGAGTCTCTTGATATTTGAAAGAAGGAAGGAAGAATTAAAAATCTTTTTCACAAAAACCGAAATACCACCAATGATCATATTGAAATTCATACTCTTGACAACGTAAGTACCTTTTAACTCGCTTTTAACTTTCTCTAAAAATTTTTTTTTCTCTCACATTCACCTTCATTTTACTGTCACAATAATAACTCCCGTCGAGCGGCATTCGAGAACCTAAGCGAAACCAGTCCCCGAAAATTTATCATCATTGCTATCACTACTGTTATTGGTGTCCTTCCACATTGTGACAGTCTCGCGAAAGACTATCTACAATAACAACGCAAAAAATAATAATAATAATAATAATAAAAAAAAAAAAAAATTTCTTTCCTTTTTCTCGAGTTAAACAATTCAAACACTAATATAATAGAACAGGAAGAACCAAGCAAACCTCAGAGGAAAATTTTAAATTGTGGAAATCAAAATTTCAAACCTTTACATATTGACAAGTCGATTAGAAATAACACCTAAATTATTGTCAAGTTTAAATAATTTTTTTTTCTCTTTTCTTTCTCTTCAAACGAATTTCAACGGATTTTCAGACTAGTCTCAATAAAATTCATACAAGTTCAAATAAAATTCTAACGAATTGTAGATAAATTCCAAATGAATTTCAATTACATTTCAAAAAAAAAAAAAAAACCCCCACAGTTCTTAGCATCGACTACCATATTTATTTCACGGATTTCCATATATCTCAAACAAAAAGTGATAAAATATTAGTTAAACAAACGTCAAATAACACAAATAAACAAATAGTTTTCAGACAAAACAAAATTTTTTTTTAACTCATAGTTTTCAGTATCGATTATTATACTATATTTTACTTCACGAATTTACACATATTTTCAACATAAATAATGATATAGGTAAAACGTATTTTGGACACAAACCCAAGCCGAATCCAATTGAAATTGAAATAAAATTGAAATAAACCACCAATTAAGTTTCGAATAAAGCCTAAATAAATTTACTACAATCTAAAACAATGTCAAACAATTTTCAAGCAAATAATTCGCCAAAACAATTTTTTTTTTGAACAAATGTTAAACAGTTTGAATAAAGCCCGAATTATCTCAAACTTAACGAAATTTACAAATACCACACTTCCAATAATACAAAACGAACATTACGTCGAAAAGCAAATTCTTCACATAGCAATTTTTTAAATTGTTTGTCCTCTTCCCCCATTTTTACATTTTGCTATATATATGGGCAGATCCGTTACTTTTCGACGAAAACGTGTGCGCTCAGGTCAGCGATTTTGATGCTGATTTTTTCCTTGAAAGTACATCAAAAAAGGAGATGATCCTGAAAATTTGAGCCCGATTCGATCAAACCCGGCCGCTGGAGAATTTTTTGAAATTTCAAAAAGGTCAATTTTTTGATCGTTTTCAAAAATTTATATTTCAGCTTCTATATCACTTAGAGATTCCGCTCAAGCGGCATTCTTTTCGGTGAACGCCCTACTTTTAAGAAAAAAATATAAATTAGTGATAAACTCAAATCCGGCTCAGCTGGAAGCTGTTAACTAAACCACTGAATCGGCAAAATTTTACCTGTTTTTAAAATTCTCCCGACCCTACCAGTTGCCGAAGGGAGGGACAAATAACGGGTGTTTTTTTTTTTTTGTTAGGGTGTATTCTGTTGATATCTGCCCTAATTTCTTCCGATTGCTTCGATTTCGTCACTGTAGAGCCATTCAAAGATGATCGATTTTTCAAAAATCGCTATGTTTAGATAGCTGTCATTTTTTTCTCCGAACTTCGATTCCTTGAAATTTTCAGGGAAGTCGCTTTGATATGTCCCAAAGAAGTCCTGAAAATTTCAACTAGGGAATCGAGCTTGGATCCGAGTTATGAATTTTCAAACATCCCGAAAATTGCACCGTAAATAATACTTTTTGCAAGTAATATCTCATACGTCAAATGAGTTATTGATTTTTTTATAGTCAGAAATCAAATACCCAATTTGACTATTTCATGTTTCTGTTCTTATACTGCTTATTTGAGTGGCGCATGAAGTAAATATTGCGCGCTTAAGAGGACTGCGATCATACTAACGTTGTTCGAATGTATGCTGGAGGTGGCGCTGAAGCTATTTTATCAAGTAATTTATCCGTATGGTGGCGTAACTAAGAAAACAACGTTACTCGAACGTTCTTAAAAAAAATTTTGGCTGATTTTTTGGCGAACTAAGTGGAGAAGATATCTTCCTTTTACGTTCGTGTAACGTTTTTTTCCGCTGGCGGCAGGGTTGCTACACAAGTACCTCAATCACGTCACGATAGGGATGAATTATTTGATAAAATAGCTTCAGCGCCACCTCCAGCATACATTCGAACAACGTTAGTATAATAGCAGTGCTCTTAAACGCGAAATATTTACTTCATGCGCCACTTGAATAAGCAGTATAAGAACAGAAACATGAAATAGTCAAATTGGGTATTTGATTTCTGACTATAAAAAAATCAATAACTCATTTGACGTATGAGATATTACTTGCAAAAAGTATTATTTACGGTGCAATTTTCGGGATGTTTGAAAATTCATAACTCGGATCCAAGCTCGATTCCCTAGTTGAAATTTTCAGGACTTCTTTGGGACATATCAAAGTGTTCAGGAATGAGCGAAGCTACGTCGGTAGTAGCGATTCAGCGGGAGAAGGGGGGGGGGGTGGCGCTCCGCCGAGGATGTCGCCACTTACCGGGCCATGCAAATTTCGGGAGCAATTATCACGGGAGCGACGTGACGCATGCGCGCGGCACGTCGTCATCGATAATACTTATCGATTATCTCAGTCTTGATCCGGTCGTAACGTGCGATAGAGCCCTTCGTGCCTTTCAAAACTTCCTTTCGCAAAAGTCTGCGCAATTAATTCTTTTTCGGGCCAAATATTGCATCGAGTTAATTCGGGACAATCTATACTTCATCGTGATATATTTTTTCGGGACATTTAACACACGGATTCCTCAGATTATTCGGGATTCATTTTCGGGCACTCACGAGCACGTTTCGGCTTTCATTCGGCATCGTCGAACGTGTGTTCGACGACGACCGGGTCCACTCACACTTCTCATTCTCTCGGGTTATATTATCGGGCCATTTATTCACCGCGGGAACATTATTCATTGTTTATTGCACATACTTTCTACGAATAAATAAATATATTGTTTTCTATCATTTTTAAACCCGCTTTCCTCGCGTCATTTATTTTCCCCGCCAACACCAGATCCTCACGCAACACAAAGCAACTTCCCTGAAAATTTCAAGGGAATCGAAGTTCGGAGAAAAAAATGACAGCTATCTAAACATAGCGATTTTTGAAAAATCGATCATCTTTGAATGGCTCTACAGTGACGAAATCGAAGCAATCGGAAGAAATTAGGGCAGATATCAACAGAATACACCCTAACAAAAAAAAAAACACCCGTTATTTGTCCCTCCCTTCGGCAACTGGTAGGGTCGGGAGAATTTTAAAAACAGGTAAAATTTTGCCGATTCAGTGGTTTAGTTAACAGCTTCCAGCTGAGCCGGATTTGAGTTTATCACTAATTTATATTTTTTTCTTAAAAGTAGGGCGTTCACCGAAAAGAATGCCGCTTGAGCGGAATTTCTAAGTGATATAGAAGCTGAAATATAAATTTTTGAAAATGATCAAAAAATTGACCTTTTTGAAATTTCAAAAAATTCTCCAGCGGCCGGGTTTGATCGAATCGGGCTCAAATTTTCAGGATCATCTCCTTTTTTGATGTACTTTCAAGGAAAAAATCAGCATCAAAATCGCTGACCTGAGCGCGCACGTTTTCGTCGAAAAGTAATGGATCTGCCCATATATAAAGAGAGATAGAAATTTTCTTCCTTTTCTTGTCTTCGACTAATCGACAGCGTTCATCCATAAAAAAAAGAGAAACCGTTTCAGAGTAGCATTACACAAAAAAAAAATTTTCGGACATTAACAAACAATAATATAAACTTCAGAAATTTAAACGAACCGCTAACGACCAAAATTAGCCCTATACGCCCACCTCGGCCCCGTAACGGCCGCCTTAACTCACTAAGCCCACTTTATTGCATGCCGGAACTAGAGAACACAGAAGACGAAAACGAAATGGCAAACAACCAAACAAACCTATCATTCCGCGATGTTTTTAGTAATATCCCAACGTTTGATGGAAAAAATATCCCAGTCGAACACTTCATTAGCGCATGCAGAAGAGCGCTACGAGCGCTACCAAACACCGACCACGCCCGGTTTACAGACATGGTACAGTTTAAAGTAACAGGCAACGCACTCGAACTTATCGAAACAAAAACGTACACTACAATTGAAGAACTTTTTACCGATCTAAAAAATATGTACAGCAGACCGAACGAACTATTAGACCTTGAAATCGAACTCAAGGCAATTTCTCAAAAATATAACGAAACCGTATCCCATTTCGCAACCCGTACAAGATTGTTCCAAAAACGTATAGTTGACAGACTCAAGGAGGTATACGTAACCGTTGCCGAAAAACCATACCTTGACTCAAGAACCAACGAAGTAAAAAAGACAGTAATTCGAGTTTTTGTCCGAGGATTGTTTGACCAAATAGGTAACCTCCTCGTAAACGGCGACACCGGTCCTCTCGACAACACAATCGAAGAAGCATTACACAAACGCGCAATCGTGAACCAGAATCGAATCCAATTAGAAGACAACAAACAACCCATCAAAGAAATCGCGAAAGTTCGATTCGCTGAAACCCGGACAAAATTTTGTGAACTCCATAAAAGCTCAGATCACGCAACCTCAGAGTGCTACACACTAGCCAAACTTTGCGATAATTGGTTAAAACAGAAAAATACACGCGCAAACTCCCGCGATAGAAACCGCAGTAACGAACGCAGTACTTTTAACCTCCGCGATAATTCTCGCAACAGATATCGGGACAAGTACAACGATTCAAACGATTGATACCGCAACAACTCGTACGACCGATACCGCAACAATTCAAACGACAGATACCGCAACAATTCAAATGATCGATACCGCAACAACTCAAGGGACCGTTACCGCAACAACTCAAACGATAGATACCGGAGCGATTCACGCGACAACATGGACCAAGGGAATCTCGACGCGATGGATACAACAACTCAGCAGAAGGTCGCCAAAATTCGAGAAATCCTAGTAATGAAACATTGCTTGAAAGTATTTTATCCAAAAACAACACCGGCGAACTCGAACAACTGCTAAAAAAATTATTGCCAAAAAACGAGGATCCAGCTTCACCGGACAGCGCGACGAGAAGCAATTCACAAGAGCGCCAAGCACCAAACCAATAGAAATCAGAAAAGCAACAATATCCCTCGGTTTACCAAAGAAACGAATACCACTAACAGTAATAATAACCTCCACCGATTTGGAAAAGAAAAGCCCACGGTTCCTTGTCGATACCGGAGCACAAATAAATTTGATCAAAATTTCAGCCATCACGAACAACGTCAAAATTGATACATCCATCATATACCAATTGTTCGGAATAACAGAAGGCACCTTGTATACAAAAGGTCTATGCATGGTTCAAATTAGAAACGTTTCCGTAGAATTTCACGTAGTCTCGGATTCATTACCAATCAAACACGACGCGATTTTAGGAGACGCCTTTTTCAAAGAAACGCCCGCTGACATTCTTTATACACAGTCATGCCTTTCATTCTCTGGCTGCCGAATACCATTTGAAACATGCGAAAAGGTCACTGTTCCAGCAAGAACAAGTAGCGTAATATTGATTAGGCTAAAAGATACCAATCTAACGGAGGGTTACATCCCAAAACTTGATGTTGGCGAGGGACTGTACATTGGCGAGAACCTCGTAACAAACCAAAACGGAATCGCGTACGTCCGAGCTATAAACACAAACGATTTCAACATCCACCTTACAGTCCCACCAGTCGAGTTACAGCTCTTTGACGAATTTTCGGACACACGTCTCGACACCGAAAACGATTCTCACAATGCTCAGGCTGAGCATCGTGCAGACATCAACATGGCAACAACAGAAGGGAACAACGAAAGATTCGAAAGGCTCAAGCCTCTTTTGCATCTAGAGGGTCTAGATGAAGTAGAGAAGGCTCACGTACTCAAACTCGCCTCAGAATTTTCCCACCTGTTCAGTCTGCCCGGTGAGCAACTCGGACATACAACACTAATAAAACATTCGATTGTTACAACCGACGAAAAACCAATAAATACAAGGCAGTATCGCTTCCCAGAAGTCCACAAAACCGAAATCAATAAACAAGTCCAAAACCTTTTAGAGAAAAACATTATTATATCGTCACAGTCACCATTTAATTCACCAGTTTGGATCGTGCCAAAGAAACCAGATCACGGAGGCAACAAAAGATGGCGAATAGTCATCGACTTTGGGAAACTCAACGAAAAAACAGTCCCTGATGCGTACCCGCTACCAAATATTATCGACATTTCAGACCAGCTAGGGAAAGCCCAATACTTCTCTGTGCTAGATCTTGCCTCCGGTTTCCACCAGATTGAGATGCACCCGGAAGACCGACCCAAAACAGCATTCTCCACGTCAAATGGTCACTTCGAATTCAACCGAATGCCTTTTGGGCTAAAAAACGCTCCAGCTACATTCCAAAGGCTGATGGACGTGGCACTATCCGGACTCCAGGGAACAGATCTTTTCGTTTATTTGGACGACATAGTACTTTACGCAAACGATTTGAAAGAGCACGAAACAAAATTTCGAAGACTAGCCAAACGATTAACCAACGCAGGACTCACACTCCAGACTGACAAATGTCTTTTCCTACGAAGAGAAGTCACTTATTTAGGCCACACAACTAGCGAAGAAGGATCTCGTCCGAATCCTAATATAGTAAACTCAGTAAAAAGTTTTCCAACCCCGAAGAACAAAAAGAGCATCGTACAATTTCACGCACTGGCAAATTACTATCGCAGATTCATCAAAGACTTTGCAAAAATAGCAATCCCGCTTACCCGACAACTCAAAGCTATGGAGAAATTCAACTGGACCGATGAGTGTCAAAAAGCATTCGAACTATTGAAAGAAAAGATAACAAGTCACCCTATTTTGCGTTACCCGGATTACACGAAAACATTCAAACTCACAATAGACGCGTCTGACCATGCCATCGGAGCCGTACTCAGCCAAGAACATGAAAAATTCGACCACTCCATAGCATTCTACTCCCGAACCCTCAAACAAACTGAAATAAAATATGACGCTATGCGTAAAGAATTACTGGCAATAGTAAACGCAATTGAACTTTTGAGGCATTATATCTATGGTCGCCCTTTCGTACTCATTACCGATAACCACGCACTAACCTACCTCGTGAAAAAGCCTAATCCACTTCAACAATTACAGCGATGGCAAGCTATGCTTAACGACTACGATTACAAATTATTCCACCACCCTGGCAAACTCAACGTTGTAGCTGACGCTCTTTCGAGAAATCCGGCTGACATCTTACCAATTAGACCTAGAGAAGAATCCACAGAAGAACCAGAAATAAGGAAAATTAAAAAATCAAAAAGTTCCCACCAACCACAAACACGTATCAGAGAAACTTCAAGCGACTCGTCAGAAAACCCAGCACCTCTAAAAAAACAAAATCTCGAAACCATCGATCTAATCACGAGTAGCGGAGAATCGAGTGATGAAAGCAATAAACCGGAACTAACGAGAAGTGCACCACCCAAGTCGAACCCATTCATCGATGATGACTGAGAATCGGAAAAAGACGAACTCACAAAGAAACTAAGGATACGAACCATGCAAACGCCCAAGGCAAACGACAACGACGGAAGAATTATTGATCAAGCGAATAAGAATACGGAACAACGATACGAAACAACGAGAAAACAATGTTTAAACGAAGATAGAGGAAAGAAAAACGAAACACAAAAACGAATTAACGAAACAAAAAACACAAATAAAATAAAGAAAAGCTATTCAAACAAACAAACGGAAACCCCTGTCAATGCAAGTGACTGTCCCGGTGGACCCGGGATCACTAGCAGCGACGTTATTCATGACTCAGTGCTGACCGGCAGATCCAGAGTAACGAGCAATAATAACACATATGACGAACTGGCAAAGCTGAAGGCTCAAGAGACGGACATGGAACAACTGGGAGAAGAAGCAAAAGTGAACCCAACCTTCCCGTCACCATCAACCACCGTAGGGTAAACACTTACCACCCTCAACCCTACATCGGAACCAAAAACTGCTGATGAAAAAACGAAAGCAGGAACGACCGAAAAGGACATCGAACCCACTTTCCGATCTCCACCTCCATGATCAAAAAGATACATGACACGTAGTTCTACGTGGAAAACACCAAGCCAAACTCCAGAGCCACCTGAAAAACTCATCGTTTCACCGCCTATACAAAAACGTCGACCAGGTCGACCACGGAAAAACCCCATTCCACAAGAAATCACAGAACAAAGAAAAACAATCGAGAAATGCCAACCCGAAAACTCATTGAGTGAATCAGACCCCCCAGATACCGACACACCATACGTATTGCCACAATATCACAGGAAAAGATGAACACTACCAGAATCAGAAAAAATTACCAGGAGTTACACAAAAAGGAACCAACCAGAAACAGAAACTAACCAAACTACAGATAGTGACACTGAAACGGAACATCAGGAAGACCAAATAGAAACAGCAACCCCACAAGACACTCAAACCACAACTAACATAACAACAACGTTCAAGAATTTCCTCTCAAGGAACGATAACATCGCATACTTCCTAGCAACTGACTGTAACTTGAACACAATGATTTCAAAAATACTTTTCGAAAAAGGAAAAATCAAACCAGAAGACTTTATGTGCGAGAGACCTACAGTTGGCAGTGTGTCAGTAATCCAACGCGGCGAAATTTGCTATTTCACTATGTTCTGTAAGGAAAAATCAACAGATAATATAAATTTGTATACGATCAAAAAATGTATCCGAATACTCCTACGTATGCTGGACGAAAAAAGACTGTCATCTTGTACCCCATCAAAAGACCCCGAAATCATCGATCCACTTACCTGGTCAAACATAAAATCGGACTTACATTCACTCGTTAACGGAACAAGAATCTCAATTACATTATGCAAAGGACTCATCTCAATACCACCACCGGAAAACAGAGAATTAATCATGAAAGAATTCCACGAATCGACAGTTGGAGGTCACAAGGGCCTGTCAAAAACATATCAACGAACAGCATCGCAATATTACTGGAAAAACATGAGGGAAGACATCCGAAAATTCATCAAGTTCTGCTACGATTGCCAAAAGAACAAACTCGTCCGCGTCAAAGATCGAGCTCCCATGATTCCAATCGACTCTCCAACTAAAGCATTCGACAAAATCGCAATTGATATATTCGGACCTTTACCCAAAACAAGGAAGGGTTACGAATATATTTTGACAATCATGGACTTATTTAGTAGATTAAGCGTAATGGTACCACTAAAACAAATAACCTCAATAGATGTCGCCAAGGCATTATGCAAAAAATTCATAACGGTATTTGGTGCCCCACGACCAATTCTATCGGATCAAGGCACGAACTTCATGTCGGAAGTCTTCAAATCATTTGCAGAACTGTTCAAAATCCGACATTACAAAACGTCGGCATACCATCCGCAATCAAACGGTGTATTGGAAAGAAGCCACCACTCACTAATCGAATATATCAAACACTACAGGAATGATGAACGTGATTGGGAGGGACTCATATCATTCGCAACATTATCACACAACACAAGCATCCACGAGGGAACAGGATTTACCCTTTACGAACTAGTTTTTGGACATACGGCAACACTACCATCAGAATTTCCACCACCTGACAAACTTATCACTTTTGACGACTATATCGCATCCTTAAGAAACCACATAAAGAATGTTCAACAAGTGGCCTTATGGAAACAATTAAAAATAAAGGAACGCACGAAACGCTATTACGACAGACGAACAAAAACTCCGCAATACAAAATAGGACACCTAGTATTTCTAATCAAAGAACCCAAGAAAGGAAAACTTGATAGTAACTACACCGGCCCATTCAAAATTTTAGAGATTACAGTTAGCAATAATATAAAACTACAAATAGACAACAATCGGACAAAAATGGTACACGTCGACAAAATAAAATTGGCATATGTTGCAGATGTCACGCCATTGTCGCAGACAACGACGATCCCGTAATAATAACGATGTTTTCGGAAAACCCCGGACTGTATTCTCAACAACTTGGTACCCTTCAAACGTACCACTCGTCTTGGAATCTCGTAACATCTATCAACACACACGGATTACTACTCAGGAAACAACAAATAGAAGAAAACCTACAAAGCATGTACAAGTACTGCAACATCTTGGGACCATCATGCCTCATGACAGCACAGTTAAGAACAATCCAGACCCGCCTAAACGCTATTGAAGGCGCCGAATTAATCCTTAGAGAACTATTGCCACCATCGGAAAAACTCACGCAACAGCGAGAAAAACGAGGACTATTCAACTTCATAGGCAAAGCATTTAAATTTGTCTACGGCACCATGGACAACGAAGACGCAAAAAGAATAGCATCCCAAATCGAAAAACTTGCAAATAATTCAATCGACTTATCAGAAATAATATACAACCAAACACACATAATAAAATCAGGATTCGACATAACACAGAAACGCATCAAAACAATAACAAAAGAAGTAGGAAGTTTGACATTACAAGTAAACATGGCATTAGCTAACATGCGCAAAGAAATATATGCAATCAAATATAACCGAAACGCAATGCGAATCGTAGCCCTCATCGAGGAAGACCTGTTAGAATTAGAAATTGATACAGAGACACTAACCAGCGCTATTCTCTTCGCGAAAAGTGGACAAGTCCACCCTCGTTTAATGCCACTCGAAACATGGCTGCGTAGTGCGGAAAACATTAGCAAATCCTCACCTAACATACAATTCCCGATCCCGTTAGAACTCGAATATATATCACAGCTAATAGCAATGTCGGAACTCATCGTGTTCCAGAGCAATGATAAATTAATATTCACAGTAAAAATCCCACTACTTGATCCAACTACCTATAAGTTATACCGACACATTTCAGCACCAAATCGTCAATCCATACAAGAAACACGTTTCGGATCTATTAAACCATCCACTTAATTCACAGCAATCTGAACAGATTTCGAGAATTATCTCAGTCTCTCCGATCTAACAAGATGTAAACTAATATCGTCACGTTACATTTGCAATGGAATTAACCCAGTACAACGCGTTAATGATCAAGCAGAATGCGAAGTTCAATTACTTACTAACCCACTATTCAAAAACTTCGGAAATTGCGATATTCGATTGAAAATACTTAGACAGACATACTGGATGAAAATCCAAGGTACCAATGCATGGCTGTTCGCAGCACCACAACCCGAAAACCTCTATGTTAATTGCAATAACGATAGCTACGACATTAAAATAATAAAAAATTCAGGCATACTACAAGTCAAACCATCATGTCAAGCAAAAACACAACCAATAAGACTCATCCCCTCAACCGAAATAAACACAATATTCCGAGTCAACTTTTCGCACAGCCTAACCCTGAACATAACAGAAATGATAAAAAAATCAGTCGACACAATAGAAAACTTGAACATTACAGAAATACTAGTGAGCACCGAATTAAATTCAAAACTTACCGATTTAAACAATGTTCATAATGACCTAACAAGAAACGAAATAGCCTCGAAAACCGTAATCGCAAAAGCTCGTGAGATAACAAAAACACACCAGATACACAACAGACTATCGACCTTAGAATCAGCATTAAAATATTTCGGCATTTCTATCAACAGTACAATATTAACAATTCTTGCAGTTGGTTGGAGATTCTCCATGTTCGGAAAATTGTCGCAAATACGCAAAATATTGTCATGTTTGGGGATTTGCAGAAAACCCAAACGAAACCCACTTACCGAAACTAATGAACAACAAATCCACTATCAAAGAGAACCAATACAGATTGTTGAAACGGTCTGCCCGATCCATAGTAGACAGGAGATAACCAATACAACCCAAAATACACTAGAGATAGAAAATAGACCATTGCACGCGATAACCTTCCACCGAAATGCTTTACCATAAGGACACTTCGTTCAAATTTCTCGAGTGCCTCTCAAACTACTATCTAATCACAATAACACCACTGCATCTACACACTAACACGGTACAATATCACTCTTCCACCATACAGATAAATAACCACACGACAACCGGACACAGACTAACATGACACCAAAAACGAACAATAATATGGAACCACAATCACTTAAAATAATCCCATGCCCAGTCTGCGCCACCAATACTCACCACGCACGACTTATCAATCACGTCAGCCAATGTACAGCCAAACACAAGACCAAATCATTAATAAGAGACCTGAAAGCAGTCAGACAATGCTGCATGTGCAAAGGAGCATTTCCCGCCGGCAGAATGTTGGCACACATGGACCACTGCGTGAGCTATTGGTACCGAAAGGGTATATTTCCCTGGGCATTTGGAGACCCAGACAATGAAAATGACGAGAAAATGGATGACGGAGAGACAGGCGACGAAGAGACAGACGACGAAGAAACAGACGAAGAAGATGAAAAAAGCCCCTACGTCAATCGAGGCTTCAGTGGAAAACTTCCTGGCAAGCTTACGTCCCGTAACACCACCATTGGAGGGGACACCGCAGACTCCACCAAGAGTAACCGATGCTCGAGGTATCATAGACCAAAAGAGACAAGGGAAACAAGCGCCCAATGGTCGAAAAAGATCAGGAGCTAACAACGCGCAGAGCGACCAGCCACCGGAGAAGAAACCAAAATTGGAAAAACCAGGAGACGACACAATAAATTTGTCAACTAGCGACGGAATAATTGCCGAACTGGAGATAATAGAGGAATGGTTAGACACCCTCAGTGTCCACGACTTACCTAAAATACAAAAAATACTCAATGAATTCTGTGACGCAAAAAAACTACATTCACAAACAGACGAAAACACAAGTAAACAAGAAATTGAACACAAAAGCCCATTCATACACATATAGGGCCCACCGTTCGCACATTATATACCACACTACACTACATTTATCATTGTCCGAACATTATATATATAACATTTTATCACGGGGAATTATATGTAACCCCTATCACTAATCACATTATCCGTCCGGTCAGTAACCGGGTACCCGGGTATCCATTTCAGTTTCCCAGGTGGAATTCATCAACTTCCCCTTGTAAAAATTTCATGACCACCCGGATCCCCAAAATTGAGATAGTTTGACACCAATTTTTCGTCAATATTTTTTGTAATTAATGTTTCAATAACGGTTATTAACTATCAAACTTGATACCTCCTTCGTTCAATGACCGGGTACCCGGGTACTCACTACGGTCATTATGTGTGGAAACCGAGTTTATACACACTAAAGAGACCGTTTATCAAAGTATTTATGTAACTTGACTTTTGAATAAATAATCAACAATATCATTTGTAATTTCCTTTATTTAAACAATTTTTATTATAAACAATAGTAAAGATAGTAGGTAAAAAAGCATCACTCCGTTTTTTTTTTATCTCAGTTATTTTTTCTTTTATTTATAACAACACAGTTCCATATAAAAAAAAACAAGCATTCCATCATTATCAATAACAAACGTTAAATTATTACGCACACTCCTTACATGTCGTGGTTGAAATACAATGCGTTCATCACAAATAAGGAACTCACATACCGAACATGACTTTCGAGTTTTGCGACGTTTTTTGAATTCGCTCTGGAGAAAAACATGACATACACCAGTAATCTTTTTCCTTCCAGTTGAATCGAACTGTGTCTGGAGTTGCGAAGATTCAGAAGCTGTTGGTTGCGCATATGGATTTATAGCTCGACCAAAAAAACTTTCAATCGCCACTTTCGTTGTGAAATGCCTCATGATTTGTGCATTATGCGAACGACTTTCAACGAAAGGAGTACACAGCTCTCTGCCCAGTTGCCGATAAAATAATCGCCGTTCATAAGATTTTTTTGAAAGCACTTTATTGTTCTCATAATAAAGAACTAGCCAAAAATCCCCTCCACGGGGAAAAAAGCCTGGACAAGTCCATTTGTTCGTGACCCCCGTTTCCATTTGTTTTCACAGAAAAATCTAACCCCGCTAAAAAAAAATTGAAACCTCCAATAAAATGGAAAATAGAAAAAAAACCCTAAAAAAAAATAGCTCCTAAAAAATGGAGAAAAACCCCAAAAAAAAATTCAAGACAATTTAAAAGAAATACAATAAACGTGAAAATGGTAAAAAAAAAGTTGACGATTTTCGCTCAGCATTAAAAATTCTTGATATCCATGAAAGGACAAGTATTCCATTGATGGCTGAAAATCAATTAACGAGAAAAAGGGAAAACTCCCAAAAAGACATGGCACAAAAAAAAAACCCTTAAATACAAAATGGCAAATCGACAGAAAAACTTCATACAAAAAATAAAAAACTAAAGTTTGCCATCGCATGTTGAGCAGTTGAGCGGATGTGCACAGAGTACTTGTCCGGCCCGAAAATTTTTGTATTAGCCGCTGCTATTTATAGGGAATATGCGGAAGCTAATACAAAAATTTTCGGACTGGACAAGTTCTCTGTGCGCATCCGCTCAACTGCTCAACATGCGATGGCAAACTTTAGTTTTTTATTTTTTGTATGAAGTTTTTCTGTCGATTCGCCATTTTGTATTTAAGGGTTTCTTTTTTTTGTGCCATGTCTTTTTGGGAGTTTTCCCTTTTTCTCGTTAATTGATTTTCAGCCATCAATGGAATACTTGTCCTTTTAGGGATATCAAGAATTTTTAGTGCTGAGCGAAAATCGTCAACTTTTTTTTTACCATTTTCACGTGTGATGGGGCCGAAAGGTATTAAATAAAGGTGGAGACAAAGGGTTAAAGTTTAGTTATTTATTGGAGACTGATATATAGAGAGTGAGAGTGTTAATGAGTCGGGAGATGGAGATGAACTGCCAGAGTTCGGACGCACGTCAGGATGGTTGGAAGTAGGGCCCATTGTTTCTACGCTAATTGGTATTACTCCGCGGAGTAATACCGAGGCGACGGTCGCGCGTAAGGCGTGCGGTGGCTACCGTGGACCGCGGGACTGAATGCGCTGACTTGGGACTGATAGAGAGAAATGCATGGGAAAGAGTTGATGTGAGGATAGAGCGGATGTGAGGTTTCGGGTGTTGTGTGGGAAAGGGATTAGAAATAGGTATATGAGGACTACAGGGCTGTTACACTCCCCCTCTTACAAAAACGATGCTCCGCATCGAAGGTTACAAAGTTGTTATTTTGTTGCTTTTATATAAAATTTGGTTTGACATTAAATTTCGTTTTCCGTGTGACTCGATATAGAAATTTGCACTGTATGAATTTAATCGATTTTTATAAGTGCGCTCGGCTTATGGATGATTTGGTGAAGCACAGTCGTTCATTTGTTCACTTCGTTTTTGATTGGTTTGTTGGAATACTTCGCATTGGTCCGAAGTTCCGAATACAATTTATTGTTGGATGTCGAGTTTCATTCGTGCCTGAAACACTTCGAAACTGGTTAGTTGAAAAAAAGGGTTAGTAGGCTTGACTTGTTATTGCGGATTCGGTTATTTTTGGAAGGATTCATTATTAACTACGTTATATGAAGCAAATTTGGCAATTAAGCATTTGAAAATAAAATTTGTGAAAAGATAAATAAGTGTAATGGTTCGCTTTTCCTACATCTGATTTTTTCCGATCGTTTCAGGTTAATGTGATTTACTTGCTTGCTGTATTTATAAGTATCATGGGATAATTGAGGTGCAATGTGTTATTCGGAAGCGGAATAATTGCAAAAGTTATTTTCAATTGATTAAATTTGCATATGATACTAATGCAATCAAAATTGAACCCGTGGAAATCGTCGGATTTGTATGGGATTTTGTTTTTGATAATTGATTTCAATCTCGATTGACAATGCTGGACAAATCAAGTATCAATATTATTACCTCTTTGTTAGTTGATGAATGATTAATGCATTATTCATGTTGCTCTAAACGGGGTTGATAGATTCGGTTGACAGGGGTTGATAGTGTATTTTTCGTTTTTTTTTTGTTTTGTTTTATATGTTCCCATTGTTTTGTTTACTTTTTTTTTTTTCTAGACTGGCACAAAAAGAGTGAGATATGCAGTGTTTCTGATTTTTTTTTTTTTTTTTCATGTGTTGCGCTGTGTTTTAATTGTGTGTAAAATATATTTTATATACTATTCGTATGTTGTGCATTTGAGATGATAATTTTAGACCAATTGAGGACTGTTAAATTTCTCCTCACTATCTAAAAGTTTAGATAGAGGAGCGACGTTTTTTTTGTTCTCAATCTATTTTGAATGAATTACGGCACGTTTTTTTTTTTTTTTTTTATAAAAAGCGTGGAATTCATTCTTAATTAAGCCTGATGGCGATGATAATAGAGGTGGTGTCCGGAATGCCAAGTAGTCGTCCGAAATTGGATGTGAGGGCTGAGTGAAACTTGGTAGCTCTGTTTGATTCTTTTTGTTCGTATCGAAAATGAGAGGAAATTTAGTTGAACAGGTGGTTTTGGAGAGTTTGAGGTATGGTTCCAATTTTGAAATTTGCTCGAAGGTGATCGAAAATTTGGCTGAACCGGTGGTCGTTCCGTATCGTCTTCTGAGTAATCCAAATGGTCTTCGTCAGATTTGGGTGGTGATCTGAAGTTGGGTTCGATGTCAATTTGTTCCGTTCCAGATTCCATATTGTTGTCAGTTGGAGATGATTCTGACATGAGGTTGGGTTCCATTTCTGGTTTACCATTCAGACGTGTTGACGGCGACCGGAAGGTCGGCCTGACCTCAGGTTGAACGGTGATTTTGATTCCAAATTTTTCGTTGTTGATTTCTACTTCCTTCAAACTCGCCAATTCGTCATATGTGTTATTACTGCTCGTTACTCCGGGTCTGCCGGTCAGCACTGAGTCATGAATAACGTCGCTGCTAGTGTTCCCGGGTCCGCCGGGACAGTCACTTGCATTGACAGGGGATTACGTTTATTTATTTATATAGCTTTTCTTTGTTTCATTTGTATTTTTTGTTTCATTGATTTGTTTTTGTATTTCATTCTTTTCTTCTTTATCTTCGCTTAAACTTATTTTTCTCATTGTTTCATCTCGTTGTTCCGAATGCTTGTTTGCTTGGTTCGTAGTCCTTCCGTCATCCTCATTTGCCTTGGTCGTTTGCGTAGTTCGTTTCCATAGTTTTTCTGTGAGTTTATTATCCTCCAATAATGATGCGTTGTAACTATTGTTGTCGTGAATTTGATGTAATGTTTGTGACGAGTCTATGTGTAAATCGTGTTTTTGTTCCATTTTTGGTTGTGTGTCAAAGTTTTCTTGAGCCGAATTCGTGTTTCTTTTTTGTGGGTGTGATTTTACTTTCGCAATAAATATACATTTCTCAGTCCAGAATGTCAGTCCAGCAACAGTGATTTGTTTGACAAGTTCTATGATTTTCCTTTCGTGTTCTTCTAATGTTTTTGCGTGAATGAAAACCGCATCGTGGTACATGAATCTATCAATTTCGCTTAGTCCCGATGAAATAATGTCTGTTAAGTCATGAGAATTTTTGTTTTCCGGTTGTGTGAATTTAAATCCTGGTGTTAATTTCAATACAGAGTAATAAGAGGCCTTGTCTAATTGGTCCAAAATTGTTTCGGATTTTTCGATAGGACGTGAGGGACTGTCTGCATTTAGGTGTCTATTGTCAATAACCATGCGCCATTTTTGATTGCCTTTTTCTTTTGAATTATCTAATGTAATCCAGATTGGATAATGTTGTTGCATAAAGATTAAAAAATCATCGTAAGTAAGGTTTTTCGGATTGTCTATTGGAAAGATTTCGTCTTCAGGTAAATGATAAGCTCTCAAATTGTCTCCAGGAATAAAAAAATGATCGGAATTTTCAGCGATTAGTTTTAAAATGTGGTTTTTTTCTTCTTCGTTGCGATTTTGCAAATTAAGTAACAAACGCAATAATTCTTCCCTGTTTTTACTGTTTGTTGTACACGAGTTTATAGAGCGAGAGTTACACCTAGTTAATTCATAGGGTTTTTGTGAAATTTCGGATACGCGTTCAAGTCTTACCGTTGGAATCTTGATTTTAACTGCAAAAGGATTGGTGTTAATAGCAAATAAATTCGCGTTGCCATTCGTGTTTGTTGCAAGGACGTTTCCAACATGAACTCCGTTTTCTGTTTTTATTTGGGGTATATAGCCTTGTTTAGTTCCATCATTTATAATTGGTATTTGAACAACGGTTTTCGATCTGGGTGGCAATAAAATTGGAGCTGTTTGTTGTGAACTATGGTATTTTGAACTAAGTGCTGTGAAAATCTGTCTCGTGTCGCACTTTTCCACAAGACTACCTACTCGTTTTTTGAATATCGATCTGGAGAGCGGTGTTGATTTTGGAAACGCTTGTTGTATGACTTTTCGCGGTATCGGTCGTTGGAGTTACTGTAAGAATTGTCGCGTGAGTCGTAATTTTGTGATTCGGTACGGTATCTGTCGTAATTTTCATGTGTATTATATCTGTGATAAGAGTAGATTTGTTCTCTTTGTCTGTATCGTGAATCATGTATTTGCGAAAATCGGTTTTCTCGGTCATTATTGTGATGTCTGTCTCGATCGTTTGAATTTTTGCGATATCGGTTGTTTGAATTATTGCGGTGTCGATCGTTCGAATTGTTACAGTATCGGTCGCGTGAGTCACTTCGATAATTATTGCGTGAATTTGTACGGTATTTATTTTGATGACTACTCTTGTGGTTGTCACGATTTTTGTCATAAGAGCTGTCACGCTGGTTGTTATATTTGTCGCAATATCTCTCGTGAGAACTATTACGCAGGTGATATCTGTCGCGATCGTTTTCTCTGTGGTGACAGTTTGAGGAATTGTAAATTCGTCTATCTTGAGAATGATTTTTGTAATATCTTTCCGAATGATCTTGATGATAATTGTATTTGGCTATTGATCTACTCTCGTGTCTGTCGTATAGATATTTTTGGTATTTGTTGAATCTATCGTGTGAATGGTCTCTATAGTTCCAATTTTGTGAACTGTCGTGACATTTGTTTCGTGAATTATCATGGTATTTATTTTCGGACCTGTTATTGTAACTGTCATTATGATCGTGTCATCGAGGAAACATTTATTCCTCTACAATCGCGTAAAGCATTGTTACTGCAAATGAAAAGGTACTTACGGTTTATTATGAGTCAAATATGTATGATTTTGAAATTATTTTATTGCTTATCTGTCAGATTCGGTCTTTCTTCCTTCCTTCCTTCAAAATATTCCAAACCGTTTTTGGTATAATTCCGGGATTGTTCCAATTGCGTGAAAAAGATTGATGCTGTGGTGATTTTGATCGATGATGATGTTTCGTAGAATTCAGAGATTGGTTCCAATATTTGATATTTTCTGGGGTTTATTATTGATGAATTTTGGTTGCTTTGAGTTTTTCTATCTTCTTGAAGTAATCACTTTTATAGATTTAACAGTGTTTTTTTTGTTTGTTTTTATTGAGTTCTCACAGTTATTTTGTACGAAATATTAACAATATCTAAGATTATATGAATTATCACTTTTGTTCAATTTGTCTGTGTTTAAATTGCGATATATTTGTTGAATGAGAATTTTTGTTAATTCGTAATACGCAGAATTAAATTTTGATAAAATGTTGAATTTCGATTATTGTGCTGTATTGTCCTTCTTATTTTCTTTCTTCTTTACAAAAAATTCACTGAAAATTATCACATTTGTTGTAATTTCTTCACTTCGATTTAATATGTTTGTCGAATATAAGTTTTATTGGCTCAAAATATGTTTAACTGTGTTTAATAAGCTGGTTAATTTAATAAATTTCGTTGAATTGTACATTTCTTTTTTAAAAGTCAATTAGAATTTCTTACTTGTACTTTCGGAAAGATAGATTATTGGGGATGCTAGGGATTATTTGGGTCGCACTGTTCCCTTATTTTTAAATTATTTTTATATTTTTTTTTTTTTTTGAAGTTCGGGGTTTTTTTTTCAAATTATTTCCTGTTGTTTTAATTGACGAGTTCGATATTAAAATTTGGCACTTCCAACCTTACTGGAAAATTTTGTCACTTTTCTGTAATTTTCTACTATTTTTCTTTTTGAAGTTTACTCTTGATTGTTATAAATTTTCTTTTGAATTTCTTCTCTGTTGCTCTGTTGTAGTCGGTGTTGAACTTTACACTTTTTAACTCGGTGGAATATTTTGTCACTTCCTTACTGAAATTTTCTAGTTTGTTTTTTTATTATTTTCGAGGAAAAGAAAAAAAAAATATTTGTGGCGCGTGTTTTTGGATCGCACTTCTGACGCCAGTTTGTGATGGGGCCGAAAGGTATTAAATAAAGGTGGAGACAAAGGGTTAAAGTTTAGTTATTTATTGGAGACTGATATATAGAGAGTGAGAGTGTTAATGAGTCGGGAGATGGAGATGAACTGCCAGAGTTCGGACGCACGTCAGGATGGTTGGAAGTAGGGCCCATTGTTCCTACGCTAATAGGTATTACTCCGCGGAGTAATACCGAGGCGACGGTCGCGCGTAAGGCGTGCAGTGGCTACCGTGGACCGCGGGACTGAAGGGGTGGAATGCGCTGACTTGGGACTGATAGAGAGAAATGCATGGGAAAGAGTTGATGTGAGGATAGAGCGGATGTGAGGTTTCGGGTGTTGTGTGGGAAAGGGATTAGAAATAGGTATATGAGGACTACAGGGCTGTTACACACGTTTATTGTATTTTTTTTTAATTGTCTTGAATTTTTTTTGGGGTTTTTCTCCATTTTCTTGGGAGTTATTTTTTTGTAGGGTTTTTTTCTATTTTTCATGTTATTGGAGGTTTCAATTTTTCTGTGAAAACAAATGGAAACGAGGGTCACGAACAAATGGACTTGTCCAGGCTTTTTTCCCCGTGGAGGGGATTTTTGGCTAGGATATCACTTCTTTTTTTCTGACTCCTCCGAAACCTAAATTTTTTCATGATCACATACTTCGTGAATCTTTCCCCATGGTTTGAATTGGTTCAGTTTCGTCGATCCACTCATACACTACCGCTCAAACGTTTAGATACACCAGACAACTCTGCCAAAAAGAAAGATTCGAATTTCCAAAGTGGCGTTTCAAAAAGGATAGATCAGGCTCCAGTTTGCCTTATTTAAATATTTTTCCATTGATTTTCTTTTTTGGCCTTGTACGGACTTTGATTCCCGACCGTTTTTATGCCTTTTTTCGACCATCGCGGATTCGGCACACAATATAAGAGATTTTTTTTTCTTCTACTATATAAAACTTGGAATGCAATGCAAAAGCTCCAACTTCCTCTTTTGAAAAATTTGTTGTGATTTTTTTCCCGAAAGTTATTTCGTTTTTGGCCAAAAACAGAATGTTTTGAAAAATTCAATATAACCCAAGAATGAATTTCTCTTAGAATTTTATTTTTTCGGACAATTTTTTTTTAATTCGACCTCTAGCAGGAAAAAAATGCATCACTATCAAAAAGGGATGAATGTACAACATTTTCTTGTGGCTCAGCGACATGATTTTTATGTCACTGAGCCCTCGCAGCGACAAGATTTTCATTTGCCTCAGCGACAAGATTTTCATGTCGCTCAGCGACAAGATTTTTATGTCACTGAGAGATATTATCGCTTAGCGATTAATCTTCATGTGGTTCAGCGACAAGATTTTCATGTCACTGAGCCCTTGCAGTGACAAGATTTTCATTTGCCTCAGCGACAAGATATTCATGTGGCTCAGCGACAAGATTTTTATGTCGCTCAGCGACAAGAGTTTACATATTTCCCTGAGAGATATTATCGCTTAGCGATTAATCTGATGCCTGCGGCATTGTTAGTCATGCTATAAATGAATAAAATGGTGGGTGTAGGAATAAATAGGTCAAAACATGTGGAGCATATTCATTCATGAAGCATATTCTCCCGTCATATTGGAGCATGTCGGTAATATGCCAGCTGAAAATTCGAATTTGTGAGGTTATGACGAGCTGTCAAAGCTGTATCACAGCATTCGTTCAGACTCGGTAACGACAAACCTGCAACACATTCTTCTCCCATAACCTTGCATTCTCGGGCAAATAAATGGTTAGCCAACGTTCGTTGTTCGACAAAGAACAAGTTGTAACAGTTATTTTCTCGAAAATGTCAAGGGCGGAAAGGAAAAATATGAACTTATTTCAGCTATCTCTCTCACACTCGCGTCAATATGGCCCTTCGAAATATCAGCTGACATTTTTCGCTCGCTCGTCTGCACTGTTCTTTTTGTTTGTACTTATTCAGAAGAATATATAGCCACAGTGCAGAAGAATATATAGCCACAGGGCCACACAGGGCCACGTTATTACATATAGCTGTGTGCACCACGAGTTTTTGAACGCAGCTCTGTCGCGACCAATCAGAAACTTGATAGCATCAAAAGGCCTTTCATTGTGTGTCGTATACATACACACCAATACTTCGATCTTAGCATAATCTTGAGCCTGTGCAAAGTTTTTTCTCAGCAAATACGGCATCAATCGTGCTGATCCAATGCTTAATCGAAAGCTCTTTTCATAATAAGTCTCCAGTTCAATTTTCAAATCATAATATTTCTCCCCGGCTCCGTAATGAAGGAAAGAAATTTCATATTTTACACCCACCACGGCGAATCATTTTGTTTCGAGATAATATATAAAACTCTGGGCGAGCCGCGGGCTAACTAACTAATAAATATATCAAGAGACTCTACCGAGTCTCTTGATATATGCTGCAAGGCAGGCGATATCGAGAATATTATAGAAAAATGCTAGAGGCCACCTTCGAGTTGATCTTTTTGTAGTATATCTACCAAGCATTTTATCCATCGTGCCCACTCCACCTTTTGACCAGTTATAAAATTCAATAATTTCGGGTTTTTTCTTTGCATCATCACCAATCTTTGCTTCCTGATGCATTGATGATAGCATAATCACTGCCTTGTTTTTTTTTGGCACATAACTGCACATGGTTATTTTTTCATGAAATCCAAACACAGTGGATAATTCTTCTCGTGTTTTCGATGCAGCCATTGCTGGTGGAATGTACGGCTTATTTTTTTTCAAAGTACCAAAAATCGTTAAATCCCCGGATAGTAAACATTTCGCCAATGGCAGAGTAGTGAAATAATTATCCATTGTAACGTTTCTGCCAGATCCTTTGTACGGTGCCACCAAGTCTTTGACAACTCTCTCACCAACGTTTTTCTCGCGCTCGGAACTCGATTTTCCAGTGTAAAGCTGTCCAGTGAGTGGATACGAATTTTTAGCATCACACATCCACCATACTTTGATTCCATACTTGGCTGGCTTTGATGGAATATATTGAGTGAATTTAGTTCTACCCCGGTATGGAAAAAGTTGTTCGTCGATTGTCAGGTGCTCAGTTGGCTTATAATGTTTCGCCAAATTGCTATTGAGCATTGTCCAAATGTCTCGTATTGGAGCAGCTTTATCACTCTTCATACGCTGAGCACGAGTATTGGCATCATCAAATCGAATAAAACGAAGGATGTTCCAAAAGCGAGTGATGCCCATAGCTGCACGATACAATGGATATGAGTTCGACTGCCACATATCGCTTGTATTGTCAGTATTCGAGTTGTTGGCGCTAGAGGTTATCAGAATAGCCAGGAATGCATAAAATTCCTGAAGCTTAAGATTTTTCCACTCTTATTGTTTTTTCCCTGGATTTTTTTCATTATATGCTGCATATGTTGAGCTTGCTTTTTTTATTCGTATGACGTATAATGATATCAGCCATTTCCGGAGAGAAAAATAATTTGAATGTGTCGAGACTTGACAGCATGTTGGTGTTCCTATTAGGTCCACATCTCTGTCGCACAATATTATGCCTTGCAACTTGATGTTCACTTGTTGGTGTCTCAGGCCACTGAATACCATATTTTGCTGTCATTCCTGGCCCAACAACTATCGTTTCTATTTCATTTTCTTCATCTTCATCGTCTTCGTCGAGTGCACTCTCATCAACTTCTCCTAAAAATATACACAATATATAAAACGTAATACATAATATATCATAATGATTGTCGTACACAATAGAAAATAGAAATTACCAGCATCATCACAATCCGAAGCTGCCATCGCACTCTCTGGAAAATATTCATCGTCGTCACTATCCGACACGTGGTCATTATCAGATTCTTCTGATTCGAATACTTCATCTAAATGTTCTTTTCTCTGAGAACGGGTGATTCTATTGGAAAAAGTTTTCAGTTTATTATTTACTTTTTTCTTTAAATATTGCAAATATAACATAATTTACTCGGAAATGAAAAAAGGAAATCACGCCTTACCGTCGAAAACTTGAAGAATCTTCCATCCTGGTATTCTATACCATTGATATTCTATACGATTATTTATTTATAATACTAATAACTTTGTATATTTTTTCTCACTTTGACAATAAATTTTGTACGTTATAATTTTTTTCTTTATACTACGCTGAGAAAATTTGCTTTAGCATCTGCTCGGCACGAACGCGACCATACGACTGACGATGACGATCGTTTTCATTTTCTTTGATTTTTTTGGCGAAGTAGGAGGGGAGGGAGGGTATTTACCAAACGTGTCTGTACCTGCCTAGTACCTATAAGCATCTAGTGACCGTTGGGGTTTGCTTTGTTATTTCAAATTCCACGAAGCCGGCTGAAAAACCGCTTAGCCGTGTGGCGCGCAGTAGGTGGGTACCCGGGTACCCGGTTATTGAATGAATGGTGAAAGTTTGGTTATTGACCAGACGGTTATATCGCATCGTACATACTTATATAACCATTATAAATAACCATTATAGAATAATCGTATAAAAAATATAACCGTTTTCGATTTAAAAAGACTTCGATCTCATAACCCTAGGAAGCTCAAGCCGACTCCATCCCCATCACCAATAACAAGTCACTCCTACTAACCAAACAAAGACTAAAAACGAAATTAGATTGTTTCAGGATGACAGGGAATACGGAACACAACAAACGAAACAAAAAGGCCAAAACAGGGACAAACATAGTTAGAATCCCACAAACAAACGCCACTCAAAACATCCGGAAAGATAAAATCACAAAAAGAGGAAGAACAAAAGGAAACAAACTCAACCACGCGGACAACAAACAGGACGAAATTTTTCTTTCTCACTCAATGGCATTATCGAATTCCACCAACCTACCCGTCCCAATAACTCAATCAACGACACTAACATTAAACTAATCAAATTCAGATTTTTTCCAGGCTCCTAAACAACAGTACCATCCAGATAAAGAATGACCAGCAAACTCGGAAAAAAAACAAGGAAAACCAACGAAATATCGTACCACTAAACGACCTGGATTACTAACGAACCAATATCCATTACAAACCGCGAATACACATTACACACTCCAAGAACATAAACAACACACGAATATTGTATAAAAGCACATGGAAAGACAAAATTGTAGCCTATGATGCGGAGCATCATTTTTGTAAGAGGGGGAGTGTAACGGCCCATAATCCTGAATCCTTTCCCACACTGTCACCAGAATTCTCACATCCGCTCTACCTCTACATTAACCCGTTCCCACACACCTTACTCCCAAGTCAGCACATTCCTCACGCCTGACCCGCGGCTCACACCAACCGCCGCACGCCTAACACGCGTCGACCGTCTCGTTATCACTCCGCGGAGTGATACTAATAACGCAGAGACAAAGGGCCCTACTTCCAACCGTCCCGACGAGAGTCCCCGCTCTCGTCAGTTCATCTCCACCTTCCGAACCATCATCTTGCACTCTCTCCCTCTCCAAATCAAAGTACAATAAATTAAGGAGGTTGGTTACTCAGACCAAAATGGTTAAAAATCGATGAAATTTTTTGAGGACATTCTCTAAGACATCTAGATGTCTGTGGAATTTTTTTAAAAATTTTGTCTGTCCCGTTCGGGAGAAATTAAATAATGAACATTGTGCTCTTATACATGGGCGCTTATGGAAATTTACTCAACAACAAGTTAAAACGTCATTATCATAACGAAAACCGAACTAAAAATGGTTAGACTTCTTTCAAAAAAATATTATTATGGAGCTCAAACCTTTGTGAGCAGACACGCGAAGTTTCAAGAACGTTTACTGTACCGTTTTTTCACAATAAATTATAGAATGCCGAAATATCAGAAAGCTTTTGGTTTCAGCAATGACTCTACAGCATCGATGAAAGAACTATGGCAACGCTGCACGGCGTTTCCGTGTAAACGGCGTCTCGCGATTGTGTTGGTGAAACATAAAAGAGCTCTCCTAACCTCCAAATTGCGTACGACGAAATATTTTAATAACTTGTTGATTGAACAAAATCTATTCACACAGTTAGATTAAAATAAGCTATTGAACAGATATAACTGAATTTTATTTTTAAAAAATCATAAATGGCAAAAATCCCCTCATGGGGAAAAAACCCGGACAAGTACATTGATGGTCCCTCGTTTTCCGATGATATCACAAAAATTGTACAAAAATCCAAAAATTCACTTTCTTTATTTATTTCTTTGCATCTATTTGTACGGAAAAAATTAATTCAAACATTAGAAACGACATAGAATTGGTGTCTTACAATAATTAATAGTCGAAAAAATAACTAAAAAAAGGTAGCCATTTGAGTTACGTGCAGCTGTAAAAATTATGATATCAATACGAGGACAAGTATTTATTGGTTATTGAGAAGATATCAACATCGACGTATACTAAAAACACTTAACAAAATTATCAACTTTTAATATCTGAAAATTGTGTTTAAATAAGTGCTAACGATACGTGTCTGGCCCATTACTTTTTATTATAATTGCTATTCAAATGGAAATCAAATTAAAGGTGGAACTACGTGTTACGTTTCGGTGGCAGAAACTTATAAGAAAATCAATTCTTCTCCGAATTTCAGGATGAAAACCCTGGTATCAAACACGACATTCGACGTCGATTCAATCGGAATTAATTGTGTTTAAATGCGTCTTAAGAGTACTTGTCCGGCCCATCACTTTTTATTCAAATTCCTCATTCAAAGAAAAATCAATTGCCGTACAATTGCCGAGAAATTAAATTAACTTCCCTATAACAGACATGGGATTGTGTTTTAATTCCATAAATATACAAAGTTTGCAAGGTGAAAATTACCAACCATTCAAAATCATCTCCAGTTTCTATCACGTTAACAATAATTTCTACCCTTAAATTCTTTCCTCGGACTTATTAATTGTTGGTAAAAGCTTGAATTGCACTTTTCTAATCAATATCTTCATGCCTAGCTCTCGAGGACTCAATAATAAAATGATCGAATCAATATTATTTTGTATGAAGTTTCCGTGATACGAAAACTTTTGATTGATATTGAACGATTTTTCCATGGCTTGCATTGATCTTCCAACCATTTACCAGTGTTAATTTGGATCCCTGACCAATAAATAGTAGCTTTTACTAGTGTGATAAGTTTTAATGCTCACAGTACAACTTCTCGATAATATAAAACTTTTTATTGCTTTAGTTTACACTGGAGAACTCGATGCTTATAAATTTCAGACTAAAGTGAAATTCAACCACGTGTAAACGTGTGAAACGTATAAGAGTACACGGCTATCCACGGATCTATTTCACTCCAGTCTCAGGTAATTCTGGGACGCGTGCTCCGGTGTGACCTAAGCTATTGCTGCGATGTTTTACGGAGTCGCATCTCAAGGAAATTTACAACCACCTAAGCCTTATATACGTGTTATTTTGTCAAAACTACGTAAACGATGACATCCCGTTCAAATCGACATTAAATATTGTTTATGATACAAAGGTATCCTGCAATTCGGAGAACAATGATTTCCTCATGAAACTCTGCCGCTGAAGAATACCAAGCCTCAATTTTTTATTCGATTTTTCTTTGAATGAGGAATTTGAATAAAACGTGATGGGCCGGACAAGTACTCTTAAGACGCATTTAAACACAATTAATTCCGATTGAATCGACGTCGAATGTCGTGTTTGATACCAGGGTTTTCATCCTGAAATTCGGAGAAGAATTGATTTTCTTATAAGTTTCTGCCACCGAAACGTAACACGTAGTTCCACCTTTAATTTGATTTCCATTTGAATAGCAATTATAATAAAAAGTAATGGGCCAGACACGTATCGTTAGCACTTATTTAAACACAATTTTCAGATATTAAAAGTTGATAATTTTGTTAAGTGTTTTTAGTATACGTCGATGTTGATATCTTCTCAATAACCAATAAATACTTGTCCTCGTATTGATATCATAATTTTTACAGCTGCACGTAACTCAAATGGCTACCTTTTTTTAGTTATTTTTTCGACTATTAATTATTGTAAGACACCAATTCTATGTCGTTTCTAATGTTTGAATTAATTTTTTCCGTACAAATAGATGCAAAGAAATAAATAAAGAAAGTGAATTTTTGGATTTTTGTACAATTTTTGTGATATCATCGGAAAACGAGGGACCATCAATGTACTTGTCCGGGTTTTTTCCCCATGAGGGGATTTTTGCCATTTGATATCACGTCTTTTTTTTAAGTGTTTTCAACGTAAAAAAATTACATTCGTAAAAAATTCTGACCGAAGTATTTGGCGAGTGTTTTTCGATTGAATTAGCATAATGTATCAATCATGATCACGAACTCGCCAAATACTTCGGTCAGAATTTTTTTCCACTGTAATTTTTTTACGTTTACAATTTGGTTGATGACACATATGTAGTTCCGAACTTTATTATGTTTTGTATCAGCATCCAACCGTATTCGAAAATTCCATAAATAAGTAAAGACTCCCGTACTTGGCCACGTATATTTCAACGGAGTTTAACGAATTTTGTGACTTTCTTTGAGGTTTTCTAAGCGGCATTTTGGATTTTTTTTAATATCATAGGGAAACGAGGGACCACCAATGTACTGGTTCAGGTTCTTTTTCCCAGTGAGGGGATTTTTGCGATTTGGTATTCTTTCCTTTTTCTGAAGTATTTTCAAATATTTCGGTCATTACAAACGTTTATGGAGGCTGTATACAATTATTTTTTCCTCTGAGGAATAAATGAATTAATATTCAAATATCATATGGAAACGAGAGATCACTGTACCAACGTACTTATCCAAGTTTTCTCCGCTATTTGTTATCAATTCTCTATCATAATTATGACATGTAACGAAAATATAAATCGCAAAGAATTAAAATAACAGTTAAATCTTCATCTTTGCCATAATTGCATCAATAACGGGATAGTACTCATATTCATATAGTATGTGATATTCATGAATGAGTTCTATGATAATCAATTGGCTTGCAAAAACAAACAGATATTTGATTACAAGGCTGTCAATATCACGATAGTAATGTAGACTAAAAATGAAACTTGAGTATCAAAAAATATGAGTACTCTTATCAGCACGCGCGCCACAAGATGGCGCAGGTGGTAACGTGCTAACCTTAAGAGCAATCGGTGAGAAATGTTTTTTTTTTTTATCTGCCAATTCTGTTTGTAGTAACAATTCCTGAATGTCAAATTTCGTGACGCTCTATCGTGACACGCTGGAACGGACTTCTCTTTGCCATAGAAGTTTTACTTCGAAAGCGTCAAACTTGCAAACATTTTTCTATCTTCGTCTAAATCGATGCTTTCCTAATGCCAATCGATTCGGGATCGAAAATATAAAACCGGCAGCTCCATTTCGACTTTTATCTTTTTTTTCAATTTATGATCATAATTTTTCGTTAGTTTGAGAATGGCCGTTCAATTGAAACGTTTATTCAATAATGGTTTTTATCAGAAAAACGCTACAAAAACGGTGATAAGTTGGTCAATTTTTTCAAATTACATCCAATTTTTTTTTTTTTTTAGGTATCAATCGATTTTTAGTTTAGGCATTGTTTAACTTTAATTTTTATCAACAGGAAGGTAAAGTCTTAATATTCTTTATTACCATTGAAGGAGTCAATACCATGAGAATAGGAGGTGACAGTTGTTCTCATATTTTTATTGAATTTCAGAGACTTATAGCAGTTTTTTATTTGTATTTCGGAACAACTTATGGAACAAAGCGGACGAATTCAAACCAACATCCTGCCTTAGAAATTGAAATGAGTTATGAAAAAAATCGAATGAGAACAGTTGCATCAGTTGCCATAGTTTCGCACAAAGGGTCTAGCCGGTTAAGATGGGTCAATCTGCACCCACTGAATTTTGGGGCTCCAATTGTTTGCAGATTCATCACCAAAAAAAATAAGCTTCTGCAAATTCATAGTTGTCTATATTGATTTCCAGCGTTTCTATGTCAAAAAGCTGTGTTTTTTCCAATATCATGTTTTTACACATCTGAAAGTCTTTTAAAAATCTGAAAAAATTCTGAAAAATCGGGAATACTTGAAAGTTTATGAAAAAACTGGTTTCAATCTTTATTCTCAATAAATGCCATTTTTTATGATTTAATCGTCATTTTTTTAAATCATTACAACATGCATCGACTCTCCTACTATGTTAGAAAAATTTGACATGATTCTACACTTCAATCTTCGTAGATTGAGATTGAGAAAACATTCAATATTCGACCTGCAACACATTAAAAAAAAAAAAATCACAAAATCTCACATTTTTTCGATAAAAACCCATAAATAAATCATCCCTCTTATTTAATCATTGAGAATTAGTATCATTTATTACTGAGTCCATAAATAATGCGCTCTATATAAATATTGCCTTGAAAAGAAACAGTCTCTGATTTCACTGGAATATTGAATCATGCGAATCATGTCGGAAATAAACAATAAATTCCGATCATTTACGTTTTTGTGCGATGCCCTACAACCCCTACAGTTATTACTGCTCATCAATTGAGCTTGAAGAATGATTTATTTAAGGATTTTTATCGAAAAAATGTGAAATTTTGTGATTTTTTTTTCTTTTTAATGTGTTGCAGGTCGAATATTGAATGTTTTTTTTAATCTTAATCTACGAAGATTGAAGTGTAGAATCATGTCAAATTTCTCCAACATAGTAGGAGAGTCGATGCATGTTATAATGATTTTAAAAAATGACGATTAAATCATAAAAAATGGAATTTATTGAGAATAAAGATTGAAACCAGTTTTTTCATAAACTTTCAAGTATTCCCGATTTTTCAGAATTTTTTCAGATTTTTAAAAGACTTTCAGATGTGTAAAAAACATAATATTGGAAAAAAACACAGCTTTTTGACATAGAAACGCTGGAAATCAATATAGACAACTATGAATTTGCAGAAGCTTATTTTTTTTGGTGATGAATCTGTCAAATATTGGAGCCCCGAAATTCAGTGGGGGCAGATTGACCCATCTTATCTGGCTAGACCCTTTTAACGCAATCAGAACCAGAGCGACCATGGAAAAAAATTTTTTAAACCCGAATGTTTAATTTCATTATGCCAAATCGAAGCCAATCAATGAACACTTGTATGGAAACTTTATGTCACTTTACAAAATTTTTGAAGTCCATAGCCATCTGTTGCATTCTACTATCAGACACACTATCAGAAAAAGAGCCCTCGAAGACTTGCTGAAACAAATTTTTTGAATTTATTTTGCCAAAGTAGAAGACGAAGAGTGAAAAAACGTAATGTTCACTCAGTCTAACAAAATTGGAAAATTTTGGAGAAATCCATTGTGTTCTGAAGCCAAAAATTTGTATTCTATCCAAAATTGTGCTTCTGATGACTTTTTATGATCATATTCCACATTCATAATGCACAGACAATCAATGATGAATAGTAGAAATGCTTAGCATACATGTGACTATTAAATTTTCAAAGTTTTCAGTTATCCGCTGCATTCCACTTATCTACATTTTGATTCTAGCCCAAAAATAAACAGTAGAAAACTTTTGAAAACTACTTTTCGAATTTCATAGGTCAGAACTAAAGAAAGAAAGTGAAAAAACACAGCGCACTTCAAGCTCAACAGAAATGAGTAGCCGAAGACTTTTGGATCAAATTTTTCAATTCATATGCCATCGGAGCTAAAAAGTGGAAATGCATGGCACACATGCCGCTTCACAGAAATTTCAAAGTTTGTAGGTATCTGCTGCATCCCAATGATAACATTTTTAATACTATCATGAAAAAAGCACCCGGCGATTTCCTGAAACATTTTTTTTAAATTTATTATGACACATCTAAAGAAGAAAAGTGAAAGATCATAGCGCACATTGAGTCTAACAAAATTCAGGAATTTCAGTTGTTACCATGGCCGTTCGCAGACAAAAATTTTGATCCCATCGAACAATGAGCAGCCGAATGGAACAAATTCCATGAGAACCAGAGCGAACATACAAGGAATCTTTTTGAATGAGAATGTTTCAATTTATGATGTCAAATTGGAGCCAAACATGCAAATAATTTAGCTAACACACATGTCGATCCAGAAAATTTTCAAAGTTTGCAGGATTCCGCTGCATTCCAATTATGTATATTCTGATACTATCCGGAAAAGAGCACCCAAAGACTTTCTGAAACGACTTTTGAAATTTATTCTGCCAGAACTAAGGAGAGAAACCAAAAAATCACAGCGCACTTCAAGCCCAATAGAATTAAAAAAATGTTTGACGTATCCATGCGTTGGTTTTCCAAGACAGCAATTCCAATCCTGTTCAGAAAGAAGCAGCTGAAGACTTGTAACAAATTTATCAATTCATGAGGTACTTTTAGAATCCGAAATAGTTTGCACTCATGCCGCTTCACTGAAATCTCAAATTTTGTAGGTACCCGCTGCATGTCGATGATACAAGTTGTGATAATATAAAAAAAATAGCACCTTAGACTTTCTAAAACATCTTTTTAAAATTCATTATGACACATCTAATGAAGAAAAGTAACCAACATGACGCATATAGGGTCTAACAAAATTGAGAATTTTGGATGTCTCCATGGCAATCCGTGGACAAAGATTTTGATCCCATCCAAAAATGAGCGCCGAAGACTTTTTGTAATAAAATTTTTAATAAATAATGCCACAATCACAGGCGGGGATAAGTGGAAAAACTCAATATACATGTCGCTTGATAAAGTTATCAAACTTTGTAGGGGGCCGCTGCATCTCAGCGATACAAATTTTAATACCATTAGAAAAAGAGCACTCGGAGACTTTTTGAAACAACTTTTTGAATTTATTATGCACAACTGTAGCGGATAGTGAATAACTTGGCATACTGGGCCAAACAAATTTATTAAATTCCGAATGTATCCATTACATCACAATAGCAGACATTTTTATCCCATCTATTGATGAGAAACTAAAGACTTTTTGTTTCAAATCTTTCAACTCATGTTGCCGCAGTGACAGCGGAGAAGTACAAATGCACAGCACACATATTGTCCAATAAACTGATGACACTTTTGGTATTGATACATTGGATGCTGATGAGGAAAAAAATGGACAGAGGGGCACGACCAAACTGAATAAAGAGATATGTGACATGTGACAGCTTATCAGATAATGATGACAAAATAATTCTAATTAACACACACATTTATTTCGATTTTTTATTCGAATTCATTAGTATATATACAACATACAATTGTAACAATTTGTTTATTCTTTTGAACGCATATATATTTTTCAAAATTTCATCAGATTATCAAATGAACATGATACGCATTTTATACAAATTTCTGGGCGAAATATGATGACAATATGCCTTATATATTCGTCGTGAGAGAGAGAGGCGCAAATAACCAAAAAATATTATAAGTCGACCTTGATATTTTGGATGGTGTATAAACTCGCAGTTGAACGCCTTCCAGCTTGCAGTCAAGACTCTTGTGTTCGGTGATTATAGATTCGAAGAAACCCCGATGATCCAAAAGGAGGAAGTCCCAGATAACGACGAATCGTGTGTAGACGACGATTCTTTATTCTGGTACCCGTCGATGATATTGAGATACAGGCGATTTCTTCTTTTATTTATATATATTTTTCGTTTGATAATGACGCTTGCGATGTTATTTGGTCGCTGGCCAGACGACTAGTGATCAATCCTTGGTCTCGACAGATTGCTCTCTCCCTTCCATTATTCGGGAATCGTACCGTGTGGGACTCTTATTTTCCCTTTCCGCGCCGTATTACTCGTTCGCTCGCTCTCTCTCTCTCTAGCCATCTCTCTCTCTCTACCTCATATGAGAATCGTTACACAATAATTATGTGATTTCGAAATAAAATATCTGATTCGAAGTTATAGCTTAACCTATATTTCTCGCGGTTGGGTAATGGAAACACTTAATGAATATTTTTCACAGACGTATAATTTTATCTTATAAATTCGATGCTTAACACTTATTCTTGCACTGAGCTTCAAAATAAATTGAAACTCGCACATCCCGCACTGTTTTTGAAAATCGAGTGTCTCGCGAACCGAGACACTGCCGGACCGACTCGAAAAATAAAACTTTTATAATTCTTTTCACACACATTAAATTGATATCACATTTTACACACTGATTCGCTGGTCTCGAACGAACACACGCGATGCTTCGAGAACACACAAATAACTGTAATTTTACAATTATCGTGAAATTGAAACCGTGGCCGAAAAAACACGCACAACAACCCGGGCGCAGCCATATTGTCTAGCTGTCATCGCCGATCCTTCCGATCAGCGCGATGAAAGTACGTCACGCAAGCTAGTTCGTAGCTTCAACATAATTGGCCGAGGAGTTTTCTCAACGCTCATTGGTTGAAACAAGAATTCTCTCACCGGGGATTGGTGAACATGGGCACCAAAAATCAGGTTTCTGTAGCGGTCAGTACGCGTATACAGATACGTATAAATCCTGAATGTGTTAGTAACTTTTGCATAAAGTTAAGCCCGTGCAAAGTTTTTTCTCAGCAATTACGCCACGAATCAAATTAATTTTGGGCTCATTCGAAAGATAATTTCTTAATTAATCTCCAGTTCAATTTTTACGGCCTCAAACGACTCATGAGCTTCGAAAATGAACAAAATGACATTTCGATTTTACCCCCACCACCGCGAAAAGTTTTGTTTCGAGAAAGTATAGTCTCGGCGAGCCTCGGGCCAGCAGACGACAGGCTGTCAATGTACTTGTCCCGAGACTCTACCGAGTCTCTTGATAGTTCTTTTATCAATCGATGCGGCAGAATCTGAAAAATAGGATAGGATATTCGGAACGGAGGTGATAAATCATTGCAATCAGCAGCAACATAATTATTTGAATCACAGATTTGTATTGTTTCTAGTATTGCAGGTGATATTAATTAATTAAAACATAACAACAAGAACAATATAGACATGAAGCAGTGCAACATTTTTTTTAAACGTAGATTGACATTATAAATATAATGCTGTTTTTACTGCACTTCCTTTTCGAAATGACCGATAATGTTAGTCATTATTATTTTTGTTCGAATTATCTTTTTACCATCACAGTCGTGTTTTTCAAGTAATTTCATTACTTGTTTTTTTTCCTTGTCGGTACGTCGCAATTAAGTCATCATAGTTAATGTCTTCATGAGCCATTCTTTTTCTAATCGCTTCGGATACACAATTGCTCAATGGTTCCAGCGATTCAAAATTTTCAGGAAAATGAACCAGTTTGGAAAAATTAGTCACTTTAGATACCAGTTCATCTGCGGTAAAATGATGATGAGCAATGTTTTGAAGCATCAGGACATCGTAAATAGCGTCGTGCGCGTTATCAGGATTCAATGAAAAGCTTTTGGCGGTCAATGATCCCAGACTACAATCATTTCCTGGAAATTTCTTTCGAAAAAGAGATAAAGTATCCGCGAAGCCGTCAACTATGTTTAAAAACTCGTGTTTGAGAGTTACTTCGTTGATAATGCGAACCAAACGAGGAGCATCAAAACCACAATTGTGAGCAATCAAAATGCATTTTTGCCCAAAACTCGATAAAAACTGTAGAAATTCTCCAATTACAATTCGCAACGGGTATGATTGGACTTTTTTACCATGTAAGAACATATCACGGCCTTCATTTGTCAGTCCATTAATTTTAGAAGCAGAAGTGGGTATAGGGTGATTTGGTTCTATATATTTACTGAAGGATTCATTTTCGCACCTCGCTGCGATTTGTAAAACATCACAAGAGTGTTTTAATCCCGCTGTTTCCAAATCGAAAAAAATTATCGCTCGAGGTGTGTTTCCAAATGTAACGGAAGTTGACAATTGTGGTAGACTATTTTCGACCCTTTGACAATTGTCTGTTTCTTCTACCGGCATGGCTAGTAAATCGATGTGACTTTCGTATGTGTCGCTTTCGTGAAGTTCCTTGTTGTGCTTCAATTGAGACCGGATTTTCTTCAAAAAGAGACGTTTTTTTTTAAATTCTGGTTTTTTTTTAGTTTGAAGTGCGCAGTCGATGCGATTTTTCAGGACGTAAAATATGTTTGGATAAGTGAGAACCAGGACTTAATTCAATTTTTTTAAGTACGTCCTGTACATATTGGTTCCTTTTATTTTTTTGGCCCACAGCACAAGCAAATCTGAAATCAACTGATTCAGAAAGGCTATAACAAAGGGCTTTTGGTGCTTTTCGTGACATTATTCCATTCAAGCTTTCATTTGCTTGGGTAGAAGCCAATGTCGAAAATTTCTTCGCGTCGTCTCCCAGCTTATCGGATAGTTTTATCAGTGTTTGACGGAGGTGTTGATTTCGAAATTTCTCCGGTAACATTGTCGTATGTTTGTAGTCGCTTGGATTTTCTGAGTAGCGACACCAGTTTCCGCAGTTTTCATGTTCATCATATGCATGAAACGGAATATTTCGAATAGCTTTAGCCATTTCCTCAGGATTACCTTCATTTTGGGCGATTGCATATGTAAAACAGCGGTGTAGATATTTTATAGCATCACCAACTAATCCTGTCACTTCTTTTTCATTTGCTGTTTTATATAATAAATTTCTCACTCCCTTCGATGTGTGGTTTCTGTCAGATTGTTTAATTACTGTGTGGTCACTTTTATTCCTGACAGCACAAATGCTCGAACTGTCATTGTCACTGATAAAAACGCCAACCTCAACGTTATTTTTTTTTTTAATTTGACTTTCAACAGATAACTCCACTGCAGCATGAGCTTCCATCGCTTTAGCGCTACCATAGAAATTCATACGGCAATCGTGGTCATCTTTTGGGTGACCTTTGTCACAATATTTACATTTTCGATTTCTCGTTGTGTAATCTAAAACAAGTCCCGATTGTGAGCCTATCGATGCTCCATAGCCATTGAGACTGTCATAATTATGACCCGAAGCCCTAGTACTGTATCCCATATCATAAGAAATCATTAAACGTACTACATCATCAAAATTGATATTCATGGAATTCTCAAGAGGAATTTCAGCAGATGAAAGATTTTGGGCAGCTGATAACATGGGTGGTATTTCCGATGTCGAAGGGAAATTTTGTGAATCAACCACAGGTGAAGGCAATGATGTGCCTATATTTTCATCTAATTGTGTGCTTGTCTTTAATGTATCAACAATGTCACACGATACTTCAGGAGGCAGGGATTGTTGCACAGACACAGCAACAGTTGAGAAAGGAACTTTTTGCGGTTGAATAGCAGAAAGTGGTTCTATGAGGATTTCTGGAACATTCGTAGGTGGAAACGAAACTGGATGTTGTAAATTTTCTAGGATCGTAGCTGATGAAGATTCTGTTTGAGACGTGAGGGACGCAGGTGAGGTGACAGATTGAGCCGCAATCTTAGGGATTAAAAATCCAGTTTGGAATTCTTCAGGCCTATATCAATAAGAAAAAAAGTAAATTTAATTAAAACAAAAAAAAGTTGGTAGATTTACTGAACACGCTGGAAAAATAGAATTATATTTTTTTCTTTATTACTGTTTGCAATTATCGTTGCAATTTTTACTGTTTGCAATTATCGTTGCGATTAACAATAGAATAAAATCATTGTGTATTGTTGAAACAATTTGAAACACTTCTAGCTTGTAATATTTCTGCGGTTTAGTATTTTCTGACAATCTTGACAATTTGAATAATTGACTCAAAAAATATGAACTCACTGAGAAAGTCATAGCAGCTGCAAGAGTGTTTCATTTTGTCCCAACTTTTCATCATTAAAATTATATACAATTCATATACATAGTTTCACAATCATAATTACAATTATTACGCATTTTCTTTGTCTAAATTTCTACATATCAACAATTGAAACTTATTTTTCAAACACCCTTATGTAATTCAGTAGTAACGTTTTTTCAACAAATAATTTATTCGAATGCATAACTTGCACTCGAACACTTACAATTTTTTTTGTAATTCCTCAAATCTTTGTATTGTCAAGAAGCGTTCAAGCTTTGTTGCTTCGTCACAACTTTCCTTCGCAACTAGCTCAATGATAGGTCCCACTTCTCTTTCATATTTCTTGAACGTCCGGGAACACATATTTGGGATGTTCATTGACTGCAATAAATTATTCACGGCAGAGTATCCTAAACCAGCATGTAGCGTACCTGGAAATTGTATAACATATACACTACCGTCGGAAAGTTTCCGGACAAAAGTCGGAAAAAGTTGCCGCACTCTTTTTCATGTTATTCCGTCGATAACGTAGATGAATTAATTTAATAAACGGCATTTTAAAGGGGAGAAATCCCATTTCATTTTGCTTTTTTTGAAAAATTTTTGCGATTTTTTGTACGACTAGGACGTCATTTTGAAAACGACCATTTTTCGTCTTTTTTTTTCCTTTTTACAGAGCGACCGCGTTTTCAGTAGAATTTTTTTTTTCCAATTTCTTCGACCGGATCTTGAAAAGGCAAAACTCAAGCTTCAATTTCGTTTTTTATAAAATCCGTTACGATTTTTTTTGAAAAAGTTATCATGTTTTTGGCGAAAAAAGACGGATATCAGAAATTCCTGCGTAACAAGAAAACTATCACATTTAGAAAAAAATCTTGTAGGAGTGAAAAGTTGCCTCTGAGATTGTTCTAGTCACTCGATTTTTTCAAGATTTTTTTTCCGAAATTTTTTTTTTTTCGTCGATTTTAGTCGAACTCCAGGTCTATCAATATCCGTAATTTAAAAACTATGGGTTTTTTCATCAAAAGTCCAAGTACAAAAAAGTTTTATTTCTTCATTTTAAACATTTTGAAATTTTTTCAGATTTTTTTTCTCCGATGATGTTCATCACCACCGTCAACATCGTCGGATAAAAAAATTCGAAAAAAAATCTGAAAAAATTCCAAAACGTTCAAAATAAAGAAATAAAACTTTTTTGTCCTTGGACTTTTGGTGAAAAAATCCATAGTTTTTAAATTACGGGAATTGATAGACCTGGAGTTCGACTGAAATCAATGAAAAAAAAAAAATTTCGTAAAAAAAATCTTAAAAAAATCGAGTGACTCGAACAATGTCAGAGGCAACTTTTCATTCCTCTATGATTTTTTTCTAAATGTGATAGTTTTCGTGTTACGCAGGAATTACTGAATTACGTCTTTTTTCGCCAAAAACATGATAACTTTTTCAAAAAAAATCGTAACGGATTTTATAAAAAACGAAATTGAAGCTTGAGTTTTGCCTTTTCAAGATCCGGTCGAAGAAATTGGAAAAAAAAAATTCTACTGAAAACGCGGTCGCTCTGTAAAAAGGAAAAAAAAAGACGAAAAATGGTCGTTTTCAAAATGACGTCCTAGTCGTACAAAAAATCGCAAAAATTTTTCAAAAAAAGCAAAATGAAATGGGATTTCTCCCCTTTAAAATGCCGTTTATTAAATTAATTCATCTACGTTATCGACGGAATAACATGAAAAAGAGTGCGGCAACTTTTTCCGACGTCAAACAGAAGTTTGCTTTGTCTACTATTGCTGAGATGTTGTTTTCCAGACGGTACACTATTTATCAACAGGCAATTATGGCATCGGATGAAAAAAATAGAACCCAATCCTTTTTGGATTTCTTTTTCTATATTTTCCAGAGCCAAAAGTTGATTGCAACAAGTGCAATACATGTGTGCTGCCATAACCTGCAATTCAACGATTCGCCGTCCATCAATTATACACCTTCTTTCATTCGCCTTGTGTGTAACAAAATTTCGTCTTTCGCCGGATTCCACTTGTTTTAAACGCCTTTCATATTGTTTTTCTGTACACATTTTTCCTTTCCATCGGAATTTCGACATGCTTGGCATGTTGTCGGTTGTCAGTTTCACGATATTTATCTTCACTGTGAGGTTAGGTAGCGAGTAGCGAGGAATACAGATGCTCAGAGCACGGCTGCCAACATACTATTATGTACGGTCTAACGTTGCACTGTTGCCGCGGTATCGGCGATTATTAAATATTATGGAATAAAAATTTATGAAGTCATTCAACACTAATTTGGAGTCATATTTACATTAGAAACAGTATACTAATAAAAAAAACCGAAATTCATCACAGTTTAAAGTGATAAATAGGCGTTTCTATATTCGGAAATTTCGATTTCTAAACGTTGGTAGAGGACCGTGAAACCTATGCTTTAACATAGAGGTACCCCTCTTGCCGCCTGCCCCTGAAAGACAGTCACCAACCTCCTTAAGTATTCTTTTAATCCGTTTCACATCAAATTATAAACCCCTTTTCGGCCCATCCCACAAGCGAAAAAAATATTGCTTTTTTTATTTAATTATTTTCTACCTCTCTATTCTGTATTTCATCTCCCGCCCCTCTACTCTCTGTTTCATATATTTATTTTCTACCAACGAAAATTGAGTCAAGGTGAAAAGGTGATCGATTAGAATACCATTTTTCGATCAAAGAATGCAATAACCCATCATCCAAAAATACATTTCAAGGGAAAAGGTATTCGTTTCAAATGCATCTATGAATTATTGGCACTTGTAAAAAAAAAAAAATGTACATTGATTGGGGTATTTCAAGATGCATCCCTGTCATGCGGGGCACACTATAGAATTGCACTATGGTGCAGCTATCATGCTGCTCCGCATGGCGTAGGCTCGATGAAGCCGTGTGATATTTCAACGGGAAGCAACAGTGACACCACTGTAACTCTCCGTGATTACCGTGCCACTACAGCGTGTCGTCGGTGTGCCGTCAGCGTGCTGGCCCTCAGAAGTCTCTTGGAGCCACTAGGCTCAGCCACCGTGCCGGCACTGTGCAATGTTGGAAACATAAGAGTTCGCACTCATAAAGTCGCTTCTGTACCGTCACCATGCCATTACAACGGTCGATGCGAACCTACACTGAGACGGCACGGTGAGAGCACGCAGTGCCGTCCCGTCGTGCCGTCACCGAGTCGTCATGTTCGGACACACATTTCTCATTTCTGACGGCACGCGGGCCGGGTCGTGCAGTCACCGTGCAGTCACCGTGCCGTCACTGTGCCATAACTCCTAATTCCAACAGCACGAATTGCTATCTGGGATAGTATCTTGCGCTGAATGCCCGATGATGTTGATGCTTGTTATTTTTTTTCTCTTCATCGCTGGTCTTTTCGAGGATACACTCCAGATCTGCGTAAACGACGAATGGATGTCGCTCTTTTCGGCTGTCATTTTTGAAACTCAACCACTTGTTCGTGTTGTTGGGTAACCTCACAGCGCAGTCATTCAACTTACCACAATCTACCCCATGTGATAGTAGTTTTTCATTCGTTGGAAAATAGTGCAAACAGCTGTAAATTAAAAGATATGATTTTTTTTGTGTTTTGAGGCATATGTTGAATGTTCGTTCCTTTTCAAACTTACCGATCGCAGATGTATTTGCCCGCTCTATGTTTACTCAAACTCGAACCCACGAGGCGAGAAAGACTTTTTATCAACACATAGTGTCCAATTTTACCATGACGCGTATCTTCCACATACAACAAGTTGACATGTTTGTCCTTCTTATTTTGAGTCACGTGAATCGGCAGCATAGTATCTTTCTTCATTCCATATACATTTTTCGAAATATTGTTTAATACTTCAAATTTTTTCACACTATGTACAGCCATCGGGAATAAATCCCAGTGAAATTGAGCACTGTCGAATAGTGGGGGTACAACCGAAAGCACGATCGCTGTGACTGTTTGATGGATAGAGAGCAGTCACTACAGCCCATGCAAAACACGCATTGTCTCGTGATTCTACATTCACAACTACTTTCTTCGAATTTATGTCCCTCGGCAGTCTCATGACACATCCCGCACTCAATGGTTTATACACTCCCGCTCAAAAGGTTCACCCATCGAAATTTTCAGCCTTGGTATAAGTTTCATATCTCAGTGAAAAAAAGTCGTAAGAGGATTTAATAAGCGCAATTTTAAAGGGGACAGTTTTTGCTTCACTTTGCCCATTTTGGATTATTTTTTACGATTTTTTGATAGTCCCCACGCGCTTTTGAACAGGGCAGTTTTTCGACGATTTTTTGAGCTTTGGAGATGGGCTGCCCGTCCACTAGAAAATTTTTTTCACAATTTTATTTATCATAGTTCTAAAGAAGATATCAAACGCTGCATTTTCGTTTTTGAAAAAGTATCGAGCGATTTTTTTTCACAAAAATATTCTAATTTTTTACGAAAATTGAAAGTTTTATTAAATTCGGCGTATCTTGAAAACAGCGGGGGATTGGAAAAAATATCAAGAGAGTCGAAAGTTCCATGAGATCATGATGGACCTGACAGAATTATTCCAGAATTTTTTTTCTATATTTTGTTTATCTCCTACTTTTGGACTAAAAATTATTTTAATTTTCTCATGACATTTTTTTTTTAGAAGGGTTAGGCATTTTTTTTATTGGTTTTATCACCAACTTCGTATTTTGATAAAACGTATTTTGATTAAAAATTAAATCTCTTACCTTTTTTATACGTTTTTTTTCGTCAAAAAAATGTAAAACACAAAAGTAAGAGATATAATTATTAATTAAAATATGTTTTTTTGACGAAAAAAATGTATAAAAAAATATGAGGGATTGAATTTTTAATTTGAATGACGTGAAGATGGTGATAAAACCAATAAAAAAAATGCCTAACCCTTCAAAAAAAAAAATGTCATGAGAAAATTAAAATAATTTTTACTCCAAAAGTAGGAGATAAAAAAAATGTAGAAAAAAAATTCTGGAATGATTCTATCAGGTCCATCATGATCTCATGCAACTTTCGACTCTCTTGATATTTTTTCCAATCCCCCGCTGTTTTTAAGATACGCTGAATTTAATAAAAAAATGTTTTAAAAAACATAAAATAACTCCCGACTGATAAAATCGTATAGCTTGATGAAAATTGTTAAAAAAAAAAAACGAAAAATCACCGAAATGTCATATTAAAAAAAGAAAAACTTGAAAAAAAAAAAAAAACAAGAAAATAGTCTCTAAAAAAAAACTCCCTCAGGATTTCGTTTTTCTGATCTGAAAATATTTATCAATGAATAATTGAACGATAATTATGGCAACTGATATGGAATTGAGGGGATGTTGGGAGACGTTTGCTGCATTTCTTGTGCATACTCTAGGAAACGTATCCCCCAGCATCCCCTCAATTCCATATCAGTTGCCATAATTATCGTTCAATTATTCATTGATAAATATTTTCAGATCAGAAAAACGAAATCCTGAGGGAGTTTTTTTTTAGAGACTATTTTCTTGTTTTTTTTTTCAAGTTTTTCTTTTTTTAATATGACATTTCGAAGTGAAGTGATTTTTCGTTTTTTTTTTTTAACAATTTTCATCAAGCTATACGATTTTATCAGTCGGGAGTTATTTTATGTTTTTTAAAACATTTTTTTATTTCACACTTTTCAAAGTTTATGGCTATTATTTTTTATTGCAAAATGTTTGCATTATTTTTTTTATATTCACTGCCAGTGCTGCTAGTCGTACATAGTATAAATACACAACAATACATATTTTTTGTCACATTAAGTGAAAATGATAATCCAAAAAAAATATGTATACAAACTACGAACTGTGTAGAGAGAGACGCGCGCGAGTTCGGACTGAAATTAGCAGCGCACAACGGTATGAAGTAGTCGATGATCGAAGACTGCCATATATGGTCATATTGCGATATATTCAAACGATGCATAACGTTAAAGTTGAATAAACAAAACAATTCGTGATGAATTTTGACATACTACAAATAAGAACACTGTCCGGCACATATAGAAAGTGATGTAAAAAGTTGGTCAAGACAATTGTCACCGTTTCCGAGAAAACTGGCGACAAAGGAATATCTCCCCACCCACTGATCGCAGTGAAACGCATAACTCCCGTCTTTTTGCCCTACGGGCAGTCGGGAGTTAATAGAACTTTCAATTTTCGTAAAAAATTAGAATATTTTTGTGAAAAAAAATCGCTCGATACTTTTTCAAAAACGAAAATGCAGCGTTTGATATCTTTTTTAGAACTATGACAAATAAAATTGTGAAGAAAATTTTCCAGTGGACGGGCAGCCCATCTCCAAAGCTCAAAAAATCGTCGAAAAACTGCCCTGTTCAAAAGCGCGTGAGGACTATCAAAAAATTTTTTAAACATTATCCAAAGTAGGCAAAGTGAAGCGAAAACTATCCCTTTTGAAACGGCGCTTATTAAATCCTCTTATGACCTTTTTCCACTGAGATATGAAACTTATACCGGGGCTGAAAATTTCGATGGGTGAACCCAAACTTTTGAGCGGGAGTGTATATTTGTTTATATTCACAGTTAGATTTAATATACGAGCTAATGTCCGCCCACTGTCACGTTCTTGAAACTCATTGAGCAATGCCAATGTAAGCTCGACAATTCGCTGTGTATACCATACACTCAGGTCGGATGTTCTAAAAAGTTCAACACTTCGCGTATTTATGCTTTTATACATGTGTTTGTCACCTGCGATGAATTCACCATTAAATAATGTATTCACTTTCACACAATCATGCTCCTCAATGAAATCTCGCACTTTTCGAATTACTGCATATATGCGAATACATGCATCCGAGAGGAATAGACGTGGGTCAATGTGACTTCGATTGATTACTGCACCAGTTGTCAAACGATTTGTGAACGCGCTCTCCGTCTCTCGCCAGATCAATCCATTATGGTTATCCGCGCCAACGTGTACGAAACGTTGACACGTCGAATGTTTTAAGCCCTCCAAACGCAAGATTTGTGCTGTTACATATTGGTGAAATCCGAGTCTCAATCGGATACGTTTGACTTAGGATTCCACTTTTATCGCATCAATTAACTCATCACACTTTTTTTCCACTCTATATATGGGGCATTCCATGTCAAATCAGCCACTTCAGATCCTTACAGTTTTTAAATTGGCTCAAATTTTTTTATAATGTTCTATGTATTGAATGAGCCTTTCATGATTTTTTTCAAATTTTTCCCTTGATTGCCTAACGATATATTTTTTTCAAAAATTCGATGACTTTTTTTTCAAAAGCTCACAACTCTTCAAAAAATGAACGGAATCGAACTTTTTTTTTTCAAAATAAGATAGAATAAGAAGAAAATTCAATACACGTTCAGCGAAGAGCAAAAAAATACTCTCCATTATCAAACTAAAATTTGCGCGATCTCAGTGTACTATCATACTGACCGTGGTGAAAAACTCTGTGGTGTATGTGTCTTGGAAATCGGTGGGGAAAGATTTTCCACACTCTCTATTGTCCGTAAACATGAGAGGGACAATTATAACACCCTTTCCGTCGGTTATTGCGAGGACGGTGGGACCAGGCTCTTTCACCTCATAACACGGGACATTTGTCAGTACTGCCGATGATTTTCAATCAATCATGGAAAATAAGTAAGTTTTTTTTTCATATTTTTAGATTGTACAAATGAACTATGAAACTTAAAGACTTTTTCTGTTTTCATCTGTTTCAGAATCAGTCAACCATACTCATCATTGTTGAAAAATATAGAAACTCACACACTCTATTATACACCACACGCTCACATACACACATAAAATTAAGCCTAATTTCTGTATTGTTACTATTTGATTTTATGATGTAATAGAAAACTAATGTAAACAAAAGCAATCAAACATTTATTTTTTTATTGCCTAACCATTTCTTTCCATTCTTCTAATTTAGACATCTCTCCTACATTCATTAAAGTTCCAATCTAGCTATCTCTTTCACACTCATTATATTTCCAATCTAGCCGTCTCTCTCTTTCACACAGTTCGTCCCCTCGGGGCCTTACAGCTGAGGCCACTGCGAAGGATATAGGGGACGGGGGTAGTGTTGCGAGGAGGAAGCACTATAGTAATAGAGCTATGGGGATTCTGGATCAAGTGGTGGGGCCCTACATTTGGTCCAGAATCCCCATAGCTCTATTACTGATGAACTGAACTGGAGTAGGGACGCTCGTCGGGACGGTTTGAAGTAGGGCCCATTGTTCTTGGGTTAATTGGTATTACTCCGCAGAGTAATACGAGGACAATGGGCACGCGTAAGGCGTGCGGTAGCTAGTGTGAACCGCGAGACTGAAGGTGTGGAATGCGCTGCCTTGGGACTGATAAGTGGTGAGAGAGAGAGAAATGCATGGGAAAGAGTTGATGTGAGGATAGAGCGGATGTGAGGTTTCGGGTGTTGGCGTAAGAAGGAATATCAGGAGTATGGGGCTGTTACACCAATTTGAAAAAAGAGATAATTTCAACGAGTGCAAGGATGAAAAATAAAACTTGTTCTCTCCTCGATATATCATCGGAACCCCACAGTTGTCTTGAGACGCGAGCAAATTGATCGCAGTTTTGAGCGAAAAAAATATCAAAAAAAAAAATTTGAAAAAAATCTGATGTCTTTAGAATTACAAAACAAAACTTTTTCCTATCTTGAAATTTTATCAAAAACCCCATAGTTAACAAGTAAAGGCGATTAATTTCTCAGTTTCAACTGAAATCAGTTGGAAAAAAAAATCGAGAAATAATTCGATAAAAAGTCTGGTGTGTTCAACAAAAACGAACGCACTTTTTTACTCTCTTGAGATTTTCTAAAAATCCTAACAGTTTTCGTGGTACGTGGCATATTCCAAATTTTATCTTTTTTCACTAAAAATGAGATAACTATGAGAATAAAAAATCGTACAGAACTTTTTAAGAAACAAAATTGAAGTTTTTGCTATCCCCGTAGAGGTCCTGATCGAAAAAATTATGTTCGTCAAAACTTGGTCCAACTGTAAATGTAAAACAAAAGGTGGAAATGATGATATACCCGCAAAATAGCATAAAAAATGACTCCGAGACTTGGTTGCAATTTTGTTTGGAAACTTTTGATGGGTAGTGTATTATAACAATTAATAATTATAAACTTATCATACCAAAATGGGAATTTTTACCTGCGGAATGAATCTCGTTGGAACTTGAAAAGTGACGTTGACCCCACATGGTTAAAGATTTGTGAATATCTAATAAATTTCCGATTACTTTGTTAAAATGATTTTGTAACTCTTCGATGGAAGGGCTGATGATAATGTTCGGTATTTGTAAAACGAACTGCGTCAGTAAAATCGGTGATTCACCGCCCTCAACATTCTCATCCAGTACGGCACTGGAAACACATAAATACGTATTTTATAATGCCAAATAAAACGTAGGACAATATAAAAGAGTGAACTACTGTGATATTCTACGAATCAGGGTTACCCAAATAATCGATTTCGACAGTGCAAGATGAGAAATCGTCATTTGAATTGTCATGCCAATGCGAACCCGTTATGTTGGCGATCGTGAAATCATCGTTCACGATCACAATGGTATTATAATATAAAAATTAACTTCGAGAAGCGTGAGAAACCGCGTGGCTCGCTATCTCTCGTTCCGGGGTCGTCTCCGAGTCAGCTTCTTCTCTCCGCATCCAACACGAAATAATTCTTGTCATCCTAGAATTGGCGTGGCCAGCCAATTCGTCTTAACGGTCAAACTGACGATTCCACGCGTGATTCAAAGATGAGGGACCCCGGAGCAAGGGAAAGAGCCAACGAGGGATTAAAACACAAAAGATAAGCCATATTTTCTGTACATAAATATTTTGTTCTGCTACTGTAGTACGCCCTCGGTACAAAAAATGAATCGCTCAACTTAAATTTCAACGATGTTAAAATATATTCAAAATATTAAGTGTTAAAAAATATTATGAACCTTCTCCATATATTTCTGTGTTAAAATAAATCGACTAAATATTACAACAGGAGAAGTAAGATAATCGGAAAATTGTTTGGAGATTTATCTGTGTGCACAGTAGGGTGATTAAAAAAAAACTTTTTTTTTTCCATCAGAACCAAGCTCAAAATTTTCGTTCAGGTGCCAAAAAAGACCAGTTAAAATTTTAGTGCTTAATATTAATATTAAGCTAGTGCGCATCGCTCTTGTCGATTTTCCATAAGGATAACACAAGGACAATCACTTTTTTTCCTTCTGATTTTTGTAACTCACGAACGATAGGTCGTACTGTAAAGTTTGGCATATTTATATAGAGAATTAAACGCTCTACAAAAAAGGTCATTAGACACTTTTCGCTAAGTCAACGTGGTCAAAAGTTATTCAAGGTCAAAGACAAAATTCACGGTCAATACAAGTTTTTTCCAAATAACTCTCAGATTTTCGAGTTCGAAGGTCTTAAAACGAACCAAAAGTATATTTTGGAGCTCCAAAAATGCGAAAACAGAACATCGATAGTATGACCTCGAAGAGCTTCAAAATGATATGAAGAAATATTAAGGAAGTCCAAGCGAATCTTATGGTAAAATTATTTTCCAACTTTGCACAATAAAATTTTGTAAACAGAAAGCTTAAGACATTATCAAACTTTTGGTGGAATATGCCGATGATTCACCGTCTCAAAAGTGAGATATTCATTGTCGAAGTTCGCAATTTTTCGAAAGCTCCCGTAAGAGCCCATGTTAATCTTGTCATTTTCAACAACGAATATCTTGATTACCAGACGGTGAAACCTCTCTAAATTTTTCACACATAATTAAGCCCTGTTCAAGAAGATTTACGCAACTTTTCAATTCATTAATCTGTAATAATCGAATCTATTGTATTTTTCATATGGTATTAAGAGACTCGGTAGAGTCTCGGGACAAGTACATTTGGCAGCTCTGTCGTCTGCTAGCCCGCGGCTCGCCCAGAGTATATTATCTCGAAACAAAATGATTCGCCGTGGTGGGGGTAAAATATGAAATTTCTTTCCTTAATTACGGAGCCGGGGAGAAATATTATGATTTGAAAATTGAACTGGAGACTTATTATGATAAGAGCTTTCGATTAAGCCTTGGATCAGCACGATTGATGTCGTATTTGCTGAGAAAAAACTTTGCACAGGCTCAAGATTATGCTAAGATCGAAGTATTGGTGTGTATGTATACGACACACAATGAAAGGCCTTTTGATGCTATCAAGTTTCTGATTGGTCGCGACAGAGCTGCGTTCGAAAACTCGTGGTGCACACATCAGCTATATGTAATAACGTGGCCCTGTGTGGCCCTGTGGCTATATATTCATCTGCACTGTGGCTATATATTCTTCTGTATAAGTACAAACAAAAAAAACAGTGCAGACGAGCGAGCGAAAAATGTCAGCTGATATTTCGAAGGGCCATATTGACGCGAGTGTGAGAGAGATAGCTGAAATAAGTTCATATTTTTCCTTTCCGCCCTTGACATTTTCGAGAAAATAACTGTTACAACTTGTTCTTTATCGAACAACGAACGTTGGCTAACCATTTATTTGCCCGAGAATGCAAGGTTATGAGAGAAGAATGTGTTGCAGGTTTGTCGTTACCGAGTCTGAACGAATGCTGTGATACAGCTTTGACAGCTCGTCATAACCTCACAAATTCGAATTTTCAGCTGGCATATTACCGACATGCTTCAATGACGGGAGAATATGCTTCATGAATGAATATGCTCCACATGTTTTGACCTATTTATTCCTACACCCACCATTTTATTCATTTATAGCATGACTTACAATGCCGCAGGCATCAGATTAATCGCAAAGCGATAATATCTCTAGGGAAATAAACTCTTGTCGCTGAGCTACATAAAAATCTTGTCGCTGCGAGCCACATGAATATCTTGTCGCTGAGGCAAATGAAAATCTTGTCGCTGCGAGGGCTCAGTGACATGAAAATCTTGTCACTGCGAGGGCTCAGTGACATGAAAATCTTGTCGCTGAACCACATGAAGATTAATCGCTAAGCGATAATATCTCTCAGTAACATAAAAATCTTGTCGCTGAGCGACATGAAAATCTTGTCGCTGAGGCAAATGAAAATCTTGTCGCTGCGAGGGCCCAGTGACATAAAAATCATGTCGCAGAGCCACAAGAAAATGTTGTACATTTATCCCTTTTTGATAGTGATGCATTTTTTTCCTGCTAGAGGTCAAATTAAAAAAAAATTGTCCGAAAAAAAAAATTCTAAGAGAAATTCGAAAAAAAATCCAGGCGATTTAGTATGAAAATACGCAACTTCTTGTATCCGTAAAATTTTCTATAAACCCTATCATTCTTGGGTTATATTGAATTTTTCAAAACTCTCTGTCTTTGGCCAAAAACGAAATAACTTTCGGGAAAAAAATCACAACAAATTTTTCAAAAGAGGAAGTTGGAGCTTTTGCATTGCATTCCAAGTTTTACATAGTAAAAGAAAAAAAAATCTCTTATATTGTGTGCCGAATCCGCGATGGTCGAAAAAAGGCATAAAAGCAGTCGGGAATCAAAGTCCGTACAAGGCCAAAAAAAGAAATCAATGGAAAAATATTTGAATAAGGCAAACTGGAGCCTGATCTATTCTTTTTGAAACGCCACTTTAGAAATTCGAATATCTTTCTTTTTGGCAGAGTTGTCTGGTGTATCTAAACGTTTGAGCGGTAGTGTATGAGTGGATCGACGAAACTAAACCAATTCAAACCATGGGGAAAGATTCACGAAGTATGTGATCACGAAAAAATTTAGGTTTCGGAGGAGTCAGAAAAAAAGAAGTGATATCCTAGCCAAAAATCCCCTCCACGGGGAAAAAAGCCTGGACAAGTCCATTTGTTCGTGACCCCCGTTTCCATTTGTTTTCACAGAAAAATCTAACCCCGCTAAAAAAAAATTGAAACCTCCAATAAAATGAAAAATAGAAAAAAACCCTAGAAAAAAATAGCTCCTAGAAAAATGGAGAAAAACCCCAAAAAAAATTCAAGACAATTGAAAAAAAATACAATAAACGTGAAAATGGTAAAAAAAAAGTTGACGATTTTCGCTCAGCACTAAAAATTCTTGATATCCATAAAAGGAGAAGTATTCCATTGATGGCTGAAAATCAATTAACGACAAAAAGGGAAAACTCCCAAAAAGACATGGCACAAAAAAAAAGAAACCCTTAAATACAAAATGGCGAATCGACAGAAAAACTTCATACAAAAAATAAAAAAAACTAAAGTTTGCCATCGCATGTTGAGCAGTTGAGCGGATGCGCACAGAGTACTTATCCGGCCCGAAAATTTTTGTATTAGCCGCTGCTATTTATAGGGAATATGCAGAAGCTAATACAGAAATTTTCGGGCTGGACAAGTTCTCTGTGCGCATCCGCTCAACTGCTCAACATGCGATGGCAAACTTTAGTTTTTTTTATTTTTTGTATGAAGTTTTTCTGTTGATTCGCCATTTTGTATTTAAGGGTTTCTTTTTTTTGTGCCATGTCTTTTTGGGAGTTTTCCCTTTTTCTCGTTAATTGATTTTCAGCCATCAATGGAATACTTGTCCTTTCATGGATATCAAGAATTTTTAGTGCTGAGCGAAAATCGTCAACTTTTTTTTTACCATTTTCACGTTTATTGTATTTTTTTTCAATTGTCTTGAATTTTTTTTGGGGTTTTTCTCCATTTTTCTAGGAGCTATTTTTTTCTAGGGTTTGTTTCTATTTTTCATTTTATTGGAGGTTTCAATTTTTTTTTTAGCGGGGTTAGATTTTTCTGTGAAAACAAATGGAAACGGGGGTCACGAACAAATGGACTTGTCCAGACTTTTTTCCCCGTGGAGGGGATTTTCGGCTAGGATTTAATTATCTCGGAGTATAGTAAAGTTTAGTGTTTGAGTTTTTCACCTAAAATTCTTGAATTGCTAAATCTATTCGTTGTTGCTTTAAAATGCGTTGCAAGGCTATTCATTTATAAATTCTTTAATTGTTAAATCTTTTCGTTGTTGCTTTTGTTACGTCTCGAGCGGGAGATTTGAATGGGATCGGCGAGTGCTCGATTTAGGAGTGGCGCATGAGTTTTATGGTGGCCACTTGTGAGTCTTGTTTGAGCCTTACCTGTTTCCCGAACACATTTATTATATTATTGGGTATGCGTGACCCTTTAAAGTGTAGGATCCGGAGTTGGAAAGGGTTCCTCAACTCCAGGAGCGATGTCGGAGATCGTTTAAATAAACACTATGACGATGAACTTTTAATTAGATCATAAATCATAATATATAATGTTTATTCATCAATTATTAATTATACTACACTTGTGATTACAATTGTTTCTGTTCGAGATTTAGTTTGAAATATTAAAGTCTGAGCTAGCTGATTGGTTTAATTTCTGAATGATCAGGATTTCGGACGCGGTTAACACTGGTGTTTGTTCGGAGTCTGAGTATAAAATATATGAGAGTCGCGACGATGTAGATTAGAGATTGTTACCGCTTTCGAAGTCCGATGCTAACTGACTTGTTCTTTTTAGTTGTTAGTCTAATTGGAGTTAGAGATGAGGATGCATTTTTGGGGGTAGGATGCTGTAGAGGGGAGTTGTTCTTTACGGTTTTTAGTTTGGATTGGATAATAGGTCATAAAGTGAGTGACCTAATTTGGTGATTGGATTTGGATATAGGGGAGACTTCCGGAGATATGATTGGAGGAAAAGTTGCTTGAGGTTTCTTAGAATTAAGAAAAGTGCATTGAACGGAAATTCTAAGATATGCACGTGTTCCACTTGAAATTGGAGCATGCGTTTGGAAAGCGTGAGAAATGTGAGTTTTGCCAAATGTTTCTGGTTTTTGTAGGGTTCTGGAAAATGTAAATTTGAGAGTGAGTTTTTATTGTTTTGTTCGGATTTTGTCGAGATTTTGAAGAGATGTGAGAAATGTCGCGGATGTAATAAATTTGAGGATTAAGGGTAGTCTGGGAGAGTCCTTAGACGGTTCCCATCGGAGTCATGTAGAGGATTTTTTGTGGCGACTGAAAGTCGAGTCGTCTAGTGCACATGTGCAGCTCGGTGGTTGTTCTAAGGATTAGAAAGTGTTGTAAAAATGGTTATGGTATCGAATGTTTAGGAGGAAGTTTCGTCTTAAGATTTATGTTATATTTGAGAGTATGTACGATTGAACAATCGTATATACTCGAATATTTATTTATTATTAGTTATCGACGAATGATGATGTAGTTTTATGAAAGTGTACCGTCTGATGATACGTTTCGTATAAGGTGCAATGAAAAATTTATGGGGGGGTCTTAGCGTAAGGCTAGGACGTAACACTTTCAAATGAGCTGCAAGCCTATTTATTTATAAATATTTATTTTTTTCATTTTTTAAAAATTTATTTATAAATTATTTATAAATAAATAGGCTTGCAGCTCATTTTAAAGCAACAATGAAAAGATTTAACAATCAAAGAATTTGAAGTCTAAAACTCAAACACTAAACCTTACTATACTACGAGATAATTGAATAGAAATCAAATTACACAAAATCTCACACATTAAAAAAAGTTGGACAAGATAAACGTAACCTAAAATGTCACTTACATGTAAATAATGCCAGAAAGGTGGCTTTAGAATCGACAAATATCGTAGTTCGCTTAATCAGTCAGTAGATCTGCTGGTAAAACAGTCAGAAAACCTGGCAGGGCAGCATGGGAGCCATCTGTACCCAGCGCCCTGAAAAAAAAAATAAATAAAAAAAAAATAGTTTGCTAAAGGACATGATTTTTTTTCCGAATCAGTCGAGTAAGAACGAGGAAAGTCACGAACAATATGATATTTTATGTTTTTAAGCAATTATTTTGTGATAGAGTACAAAAAATTGTAAAAGTCATTATTTACAATTTGAGGTTGAACTTTAACCTCGAATAACTTTTAAACGAGTCGAGTAAGCGAAAAATCATATCAAACCTTTTTTGTAGATCGTTTAATTCCATACAAGAATATATATCCAATTCCACTGATCGATTATTCGTTCGAGCGCAATAAAATTCCAAATAAAAAAAAAAAATTTCCCGTGTTATTTAAATGGGAAATCAAAAATCACGATGAGCGACTTCTTAATATTAATATTAAGAGCTCAAACTTTACCAGAATTTTTTTTTCGTCATCTTGGACGATATTTTCATGGTAACTAAAGAAAAAAAATTGACAGTTTTTTTTGGCCAACCCTAATATATACCTCCCTCTCGCACTCGCAAGAGTGCGTTCGAGAAACCAAAACAAACGTACACACGCGCACACGGACGCTGCACACTCGTGCTGTCGAGCTAACCGTATATCGACGCATGCGCCGAACGATAGAGAGAACCTGCTATGAGTGCGAACGGTATAGCCATATAGTGCATCTCTTTCTAACAGGGGTTCCCAAACCGTATTTTGTCAATGTTTTTTCCATAGTTGTTCAGGAATGAGCAAGGCTACGTCGGTAGTAGCGATTCAGCGGGAGAAGGGGGGGGGGGGGGTGGCGCTCCGCCGAGGATGTCGCCACTTACCGGGCCATGCAAATTTCGGGAGCAATTATCACGGGAGCGACGTGACGCATGCGCGCGGCACGTCGTCATCGATAATACTTATCGATTATCTCAGTCTTGATCCGGTCGTAACGTGCGATAGAGCCCTTCGTGCCTTTCAAAACTTCCTTTCGCAAAAGTCTGCGCAATTAATCATTAATCGGGCCAAATATTACGTTCAATAAATTCGGGACAATTCAAGTTACATTTCGACGTATTTTTCGGGACGTTTTAAATAAGGATTCCTCAGATTATTCGGGATTCATTTTCGGGCACTCACGAGCACGTTTCGGCTTTCTTTCGGCATCGTCGAACGTGTGTTCGACGACGACCGGGTCCACTCACACTTCTCATTACTCTCGGGTTATATTGTCGGGCCATTATTCACCTCGGGAGAATTATTCATTGTTCAATATCAACATTTTCTACGACTAATAAAAATACATTGTTTTTCTATCGCTTTTAATCCTGCTCTCCTCGCGTCATTTATTTTCCCCACCAACACCAGATCCTCACGCAACAATAGTTATACAATAAATATATGAATAAAAATTCGTAAAAATCTTAAATCAACCCTTTCTGAAGCTTGTGGAATCAAAAAATCCTGAAATATTTACGGATTTAATTGTTCAGGAATGAGCAAAGCTACGTCGGTAGTAGCGATTCAGTGGGAGAGGGGGGGGGGTGGCGCTCCGCCGTGGATGTCGCCACTTACCGGGCCACGCAAATTTCGGGAACAATTACCACGGGAGCGACGTGACGGGATTCGAAAGCCGATCGTGCTGCCTAACGGACGTGTGCCCAAAGTGGCTCCATTAATTCAAATCACGCGAACGCATGACTCGACCTCAGTTTGACCATAAATGCTATCGATATTCCAAGCCCATCAAAGAGATTACTCTAAATAATTAAAACACGTAATAAAGGATAATATACGAGTATAAAACGATAAGTGCCGCGAACTACTCATAGTGTGATCAGCGCGATTAAGGGCCTTCACCAGTCTCCACTTCTATCCTACCCGTATCCTTAGTAATTGGGAAATTAGGTAAGCTCGTTCTGATTTCGTTTATAGGATTATATTATACTTGTTACGATAGTCATATCTCAATAATTGCTAACTTCAAATAAAAAACAAGGAAAAAAAAAAAAAAAACATACATACATATATTTATATACTAAATAAAATCAATCTGAACATATTAACAAATATATAAATTACAAAAAAAAAAAAAAAAATAATAATAATAAAATAAAATAAATAAATAAATAAAAAAAAAAATATATATATACACAATAGTTATAATAATAAGAATAAGTTCAAAACAATTTCTGAAAATTCCAATTCGTTCGTCTCCCCGGTTATACGGCTTGGACGTGTTTACGGCAGACCCCCATTTTCTTGCTATCTACCTGGGCTCTCTCGACCTTGTTTACTAGTATTAACAATCAAAACATCTAAATTATAGGTGTGGGATATTCGTGTGTAACCCCATGGTCACTCGAGATTCGATCAAGACAACTCTTGACTACAGGTAAACAGCCCTCCCCTCAAGTGTTTCAATCTCTCTGAGATAATAGAGAAAAAAAAAAAAAAATAAAATAAAATAAAAACACAAATAACAAATTCGCAAGCAAGAAACAGATCGTTTTCATAGTATAGGCTATAAGAATTCTTCTAGCACCGGGAAATCAACATACTATCCTTATTTCAGGAACTGGCATAAAGTAGCTTTAAGAAATAAACAGTATATTCCTCCTCTAACTGAATAAGAAATAATAATCTTAATATCAACTAATCGTCTCGGAAAACAGAGTTAACTTCGCGATGCCATCTCCAAACTGTAATAACAAAAGGCCACGGGAGAATAACAGCCCACCTGGCATATCTCAACTACGAAACTCCGATTCTCCTCCATTAAAAAAGAACGAGTGCAATATCGCTATTCCTCCTGCGATATTAAGACAGCTCTCTAACCGATACTCGGAAGATTCCTCTGAGCCCTATTTGGTTCAAATTATTGACATTCAAGAAGGCAATAACTTGGGTAATTTACACCCTATGAAAATTGGTAAAGTCTTTGCTGAATATAATGAGGAGTTGAAAGAAATAAAACCATCTGGGAGTGACAGGATCACTCTAATTTTCAATAATATTGACTCAGCGAACAAGCTGGTCCAATGTGATGCCCAAAAATTAAACCCCAATTGGCTCGCGTTTATCCCAGATCACAAAGTATCAACGATCGGTCTAGTTCGTGGAGTAGACCTAGATTTAACGATAGAAGAAATTACGGAAGGAATTAGAGTTTCTCCTCCGGAAATTAAGATCTCGTATATAGAAAGAATTTCAAAAGTAACCAATGACGTCAACCTTCAATTGTCACCTCAATCCAACTCAGTCCGAACACCGACAACTTCTCTGAAAGTTTATTTTCAAGGATCCATGCTCCCGAAATGGGTATCTATCTGGTTCGTTAAGAGAACTGTGATTCCGTTCATTCCGAGGATTAAAAGATGTAACAAATGTTTTAGATTTGGTCACGTCAGGGCTCAATGTAGGAGCAAAACCGAGAAATGCACTAAATGCTCAGGGACTCACCCTATTTCGGATTGTCAGGAAGAAAAATTTTTCTGTTGCAATTGCTTCGAAGACCACTCTCCTTTGTCGCCACAATGCTCCGCTTTTCTATTCCATAGGAAAATCAATGACTTCAAATTTAAAAATAAAGTATCTTATGAAGTCGCTAAGCAACAAATCATCAACCAGGACATTTCACTCCGTAATCTCCGTTCTACGAGCTTCTATAATGAATCTCCTAGGCAAAATTTTTCCTATAAGAATCCGATAGAAGCCCCTGCTAATCCGGAGTGCCTCAACTACTCCAATTTGGATCAAAGATCCGCATCAATGCAATCGACTACTCCAACTCACAGATCTCAAAAAGGGTTAGCTCAAAATAATAAAAACCTTCGTTTTAAAACAAACTCTCTCGAAAAATCATTTAGCCCTAGGAATCAGTTTAATAGCAACTCTAAGAGCCTTGCTTGCTCGCTCTATCGTTCGAGAACGGATATCGCCTTAGAAACAGATATGCAGAACCCGGAAAGTCTTCAGCTCGAAAATGACGACTTGGGTGATGAAATTTCCTCAGAAAAAAGCGGGGTGGATTCAAATCCCCCAATAATTGATATACGGGAGATTGTTACTTCCGAAATTCATAAAATCATGAAAGCCTACAACGAATCGCTCGTTGCCACTATCCATAAAAAATTCCCTCAATCCAACGACATGATCGAGACGATCTCTGCTATGGGGGAGCGCTTCCTCCTTACTCTATAGTTAATGGCTCACGCCCAATCATTCAATAAAAAAAAAAAAAAAAAAAAAAAAAATAAGGACTTCTTGGTCATCGGGCAATGGAATTGCAGAAGTGCTCTAAATAAAATTAACGACTTGCAAAAATTTATTAAGGAATTACATATGAAACATGTCGATGCGGCTATTACTCCTGTTCGATTAACCATCTTTTTTGGCATTGCCATAATCTTCACGAGGCTCGATTAAAGTTTAGAGCAGTTCTTCGTAAACTGAACGTAGATATCGGATCCGACCCCACTAAAATGTTTCTACTCCAACCCATCGAATCTCTTGTCCCAATATGTGACTTCTTCATACATAACAACATTCCCCTTTAAAATGCTTTTCATTTTGTCTATACAATAGATAACCATGATTAGGCATCTTCACGGGAAAACAAAAAAAGAAAAAAAAAAAAAAGAAAAAAAAAAATTTTTTTTTAAAAATATATATATATATACATATAATAATGATAATAACAACAATAATAATAATTTCAGCTCAGTGGGGATTGTGGTTGCTCACGAAGACCCTACCCTCACCCTCGTTCAAAGAAATAATATTCAAATAATAAGAAGGAAAAGAAAAAAAAAAAAAAAAAAAAAACTATCATATACTCGTTCAAAAGATCAAAACAAGCAACTTTTAAAAGAGAGGGTAACGATGGATTGCGAGGAAAGGGAAGGAGGTCTCCTGCCATTGACAAAACAAAAAAAAAAAAAAAAAAAAAAAAAAAACAATAAACAAAGAGGCATATGATGAACAATCTAATAAAATAAAGCATCTAACCGGGGCGGCGAAATCAAAGAGGAAAATTTTCAACAGTTACACCTTACAAATATAATTGAGGAGGGTTTTCTCTTTTTATCGCCCAAGTCCTTATTTTCTTATGTTCTTATTTTCAAAACTTCCCGCTCCTACTGCCCACAATGGCCAACCGAATAAAAATTATAGCTTAAAAATCACCAAGCCAATGAACGATTGGCTAAGGAACACAAAAATATTAAAATAATCAACAATAATAGCAAGAAAAACAAAAAGTATAAAAAAAAATAAAAAATAAAAAACAATAATAATAACAACAATAATAAAATAATAAAAAACAAAAATAAAATAAAATAAAAATCCAATAAAACTTATAGTTATATCTTTATAAACCACTCTCACAACTGATGTGGCACATGCCCCTATCTGGGGAGATAGCCAATAAAGGAAAAGAAGAAGAAGAAGAAGAGCGACGTGACGCGCGACGCATGCGCGCGGCTCGTCGTCATCGATAATCACCATCGATTAATCAGTTCTGATCCGGTCGTACAGCGTGCCAACGTGCCTTTCGTGTTTCTAAATTCCTGTTCGGAGAAATAATCTGCCATTATGCTTTTTCGGGCCAAATATCACGTTCAATAAATTCGGGACGATTCATACGGCAATTGGAGATACTTTTCGGGACTTTCGATATTCTGATTCCTCAGATTATTCGGGATTCATTTTCGGGCACTCACGAGCACGTTTCGGCTTTCTTTCGGCATCGTCGATGTTGAGCGAGTTTAATGTGCGTTCGATTATTCGTCGATATTCGCGAGTTACGGGCCAACGAGAGCTCGAGTCGTGCGCATAAAGACAGATTCGCGAGGCACGTTCCTGCAAGACCGTAGTGGGGGAGATCGCGGTCGATACGACGCTTCGTCAGTCGTCTTCCGATTGTTATACGAAAGTGGCGTGTTTGCGCTCTCGATATAATAAATAACGTTGCAATATTTCTTTCATTGAATAAATACACGAGTTACATTTATTCATTTCTTCCTGCTTCGTATCCTCACAACTCACGATAAAAGTTTAACAGGTTATGGGCCCAGACATCCTAACTGCGTGAGAAATTGTGAGGAGGCAGGCGCGAGCAAAACCGCGGTACGAGACACGTGGTCTGTACGGTAGCGGCCATTTTTCTGCGAAGGTTTTCCTCGGAGGGTTAACACGCGATCGCGAGTGAAAACGAATCGAGTATGTCTGAGGCAATCTCGACGCGCAACGTGACAAAGTTCAACGGTCAGGACTTTCAAGGATGGAAGTTCCAAATGAAAGCTTTATTTTTGGCGCATCGCATTTATGATGTGGTCCTGGGGTCGCGACAAATACCGGAAGGAGCCGGTCGGGACGAAGCGCAGGCAACGTGGTCAGTGGATAACGCGCGCGCGATGTTCTTACTGTCATCAGCTATGGAATCAGACCAGCTGCGGCCATTGTTAACATGTGATACGGCCAAAGAGATGTGGGATGCTTTATCGAGAGTCCACGAGCAAAAATCCGCGTCAAACAAGTTGATGTTAATGTCGCAACTATACGAATATCGAATGTCCCCGGGGGACTCGATCGTGAAGCACGTGTCGAGCGTGCAAAACATGGCGGCAAAGTTGCTCGACGTGGGCGAAACTGTGTCAACTAAAACAATTATGGCAAAAGTGCTCGGCAGCTTGTCATCAAAGTACGCGGCTTTCCAGACGGCATGGGATAATGTGCCGGCAGAAATGCAAACGATCGAAAATCTTCAGGAGCGTTTAATCCGGGAAGAAATTCGGCTATCTGCGGATGACGAGGCTCCGGGAGCCTTCGCGGCGTCAAGGAAAACGAGTGCGCGAAAAAATGGCAAGGCGAGTGCGGAGGACTCGAAACAAACACGGCGACCGCGAGAAAAAGTGAAGTGCTTCAAATGTCACGAAAAAGGGCATTATGCGAAGGAGTGCAAAAACAAAAGGCGGGACAAAGATGACAATAGCTCGAACGAATCGCGTGATTGTGCTTTCGTCGCGGAGAAGTCGAGTGGAGACAGGTCAGGGAACGCCGGCAAGGAAGGGAGCGCGAAACTCCCCGTCGCGATCGTGAATTCTGTGCTGCGTGCGAGAAAGCAGGACGTGTGGCTCACCGATAGTGGCGCGTCAAGGCATATCTCGAATCGACGCGAATGGTTTAGCGAGTATCGCGAATTGACCGACGGCGGAACTGTGTCACTCGGGGATGACAAAGAGTGCAAAGTGATCGGTGAGGGTACGATTAGGATCGAAAAATTCGTTGATGGTGCGTGGTATCCGTCGAGAATCGAGAAAGCTCTATATATTCCGCAAATGAGGAAGAATCTTTTCTCGGTCGGTCAAAGTACCTCGAAAGGTTACGATGTATTTTTCTCGGGAAATCGGGTCGAAATTCGCGAACGCGGTAAAGCCGTGGCGTACGGCGTGAAGCAGGAAAATCAAATCTTCCGGATGCTGTTTCGTGTGAAATACGGTGAAGAGATCGATGAAGCGAACGTCGCGAAAACGGGTCTTCAAGTGTGGCACGAGAGGTTCGGACATGTAAACGGGAGCGCGATGCGAGAGCTGGTAAAAAAGGGACTCGTGGAAGGTGTCGAGCTGCCGAAAAGCGGTGACATTTTCTGTGACACGTGTCAGATCGGCAAGTCACATCGGCAGTCGTTTCGGAGTGAACGTGTGCGCGCGGCTACGGTGCCGGGCGAAGTTTTCCACACAGACGTGTGTGGGCCGATGAACGTAGAGTCGCAAGGAGGTGCGCGGTTTCTCCTAACGTTCAAGGACGACGCGACGAGTTTCCGTCACATTTATTTTCTGAAGCATAAGAGCGATGTCTTCGACAGATTTCGCGTGTTCGATAAACTAGTCGAAAATAAATTCGGACGAGTGATGCGCGTGCTACGGTCGGACAACGGGCGCGAATTCCGAAACAATAAAATGGATGAATATCTCGAGTCACGTGGGATAGAGCGCGAGTGCACGGCTCCGTACACGCCCGAACAAAACGGGAAGGCGGAGCGCGATAACAGGACGATTATCGAGAGCGCCAGAACGATGCTATACGCAAAAGAACTCCCTAAATCTTTGTGGGCAGAGGCGTGTAACACGGCAGTCTACTTGATGAATCGCGCAGGATCGTCGAGTGCGAAGAACGGAGCGACGCCGTACGAAGGATGGGTGGGGATAAAGCCAAATTTGAAACATTTGCGTATCTTTGGCTCCGAGGCGTTCGTCAACGTGCCTAAGCAGCAAACAACAAAGCTCGACGCGCGAGCGCGAAGGATGATTCTCGTGGGATACGAGTGTAATTCATCAAACTACCGAGTCTACGATCCGCAATCGAAGAAAGTGTTGGTATCGAGAGACGTAGTGTTTCGCGAGAAAATCGGTAAGATTACCCTGCCGGCAAGCGACGAGACGTGCGATGAAATCACGCTGCCCAAGACTGAGAGAGAAGTCGTCGAGGAACGAATCGCGATCGAAGAAGAAGAGGATGACGACAACGACGATGTTTTCCTACTAGCCGTCGAAGAAGCGGCGAATGAGAGGCCTGAATTGATCGTTCAAGCACCGCGTGATCCGCCAGAGCGCAGTCTCAGAGATCGTGAATTACTGCGAAGACCGTCCCGTTACGAGAACAACGTGGTCGAGTACGACGTGCCAACGACGTACGAAGAAGCGATGAAAAGTGAGGATTCATCGAAGTGGATCGGAGCAATTAAAAAAGAGCTCGAGGCACACAACGAGAACGAGACGTGGTCGCTCGTCGAAAAGAAACCGGGAATGAAGATTATTGATTCAAAGTGGGTTTTTCGGATCAAGAAGGACACTACGGGAAATGTTTGTCGATACAAAGCTCGGCTTTGCGCACGTGGGTTCATGCAACGCAAAGGCGTGGACTTCACTGAAACATTTGCGCCCGTCGTTCGATACGATTCGGTACGAGTACTGCTCGCAATCGTCGCCGAGAAGAACTACGAGTTGGCGCAATTCGATGTACAAACGGCGTTCCTGTACGGCAAGTTGGATGAGGAAATCTTCATGGAGATTCCGGAGGGTCTCAGCGTCGTGGGAAGTGCTGTGAGAAGTGGTGTGTGCCGGTTAGAGAAATCGTTGTACGGTTTAAAACAAGCGCCGCGTTGCTGGAACCGCGAGTTCAGCTCTTTTCTTCGAGATTTCAAATTTCGCGCGATCAATGCAGATCAGTGCATTTTCGTCGGTGACGTAAGCGGGTCGATAGTGTATTTGGCATTGTATGTTGACGACGGTCTGATTGCCGCGGAATCGAACGAGGTTCTCAAGCGCGTGTTGTTGCATTTAGAAAAATCATTTAAAATTACAATCGGAGATTCGAGTTTATTCGTCGGCATGCAAATTGAGCGAAATCGAGACGAGAAATCGGTGTTCATACACCAGAGCGCGTACGCGAGGCGCGTGGTCGAAAAATTTGGTATGGGTAACGCGAAAACGCTGAGCGTGCCTTCTGATCCGCACGTGGCGTTATTACCTATAGAAAAAGGAGAAGAAAAAGTCGAAAATGTACCGTTCAGGGAAGCGGTTGGATCGCTGATGTTTTTAGCGATAGTCTCGCGTCCGGATATAGCCTACGCAGTGAATTTAGTAAGCCGGTTCCTTGAAAGTCATAGCAAGGCGCACTGGCAAGCTGTAAAACGTATCCTGGCGTATCTATCGGGAACAATTAATCACGGTATTGAGTATCGCAGCGGTGGAAGCGAGCTCATCGGCTATTCGGATGCCGATTATGCGGGAGACGTAGAAACGCGAAAATCAACAACGGGATACGTGTTTCAACTCGCAGGTGGTCCGATAACTTGGGCTAGTCAGCGTCAAAAACTAGTCACGCTAAGTACGACCGAAGCAGAGTATGTAGCTGCCTCAGTAACGTCGCGAGAGGCGATATGGCTAAGGAGATTGTTAGCAGATATCGGATGCCCATGTGTGAGTGCCACTGTGATATTCGTGGACAATCAAAGTGCCATAAAGCTAGTCAGGAACCCAGAGTTCCACAAGCGCACAAAACACATTGACATTCGATATCACTATATACGTGAAAAAGTCGAAGAAAAATTGTTGAAAGTCGAATACATTCGAACCGGGCAGCAGAAAGCCGATGTTTTCACGAAGGCTCTACCGAGAGAGCGTTTCTGTATACTGAGAGAAAGTATTGGTATGAGTGAGCGTGGAACGCGCATAAACGGTGGAAGTGTTGAGCGAGTTTAATGTGCGTTCGATTATTCGTCGATATTCGCGAGTTACGGGCCAACGAGAGCTCGAGTCGTGCGCATAAAGACAGATTCGCGAGGCACGGTCCTGCAAGACCGTAGTGGGGGAGATCGCGGTCGATACGACGCTTCGTCAGTCGTCTTCCGATTGTTATACGAAAGTGGCGTGTTTGCGCTCTCGATATAATAAATAACGTTGCAATATTTCTTTCATTGAATAAATACACGAGTTACATTTATTCTTTTCTTCCTGCTTCGTATCCTCACAACTCACGATAAAAGTTTAACAGTCGAACGTGTGTTCGACGACGACCGGGTCTACTCACACTTCTCATTCTCTCGGGTTATATTGTCGGGCCAGTTATTCACCTCGGGAAAATTATTCATTGTTTAATATTCATATTTTCTACGACAAAATAAAATACAGTTTTTATCATTTTTTAACCCGCTCTCCTCGCGTCATTTATTTCCCCCACCAACACCAGATCCTCACGCAACATAATAGTTTTTTCATCTGTTGAAACTTGGCATTTTTCACCCCAAAGCTCAATGTTTTTCCCTTTTTTTCTCGTTTATTCAAATATACAAAAAAAAAAACATGCAATACTTTCTTACGTATTTTGGCCTTCCGAACACTCTGGTTCAACTTATTTTCCAATACTGTTAATAGTTTCCGAGTTAAACGGTTTTTAATTTTTGAACCCTTTTTTTCGATGATGCCGGAGGTTGATCGCAAAAAAATTAGCATCATTCGATTCAGCGTCATCGAATTACCCTCAGACCAAGTTTCCGGATTCATGCTCAAAAGTTACTCCATTTTGACATTTTGACTGGGCTATGATCAGAGCGGTCGTACACTGCTTTTCCCCATTTCTCTCTCGCTTTCAGCGTCCGAGAGCCGGACTGCTTAATTTTAGTCTCGAACCCCTTACTGCCCATGTTTTCTTTTTGCGACTCTGATGCGAAATAGTACTCTTTTAACGTTTTTCAGCATTTTGTATGATGAATTTCCTATTTATGGTCGTTATTTGATTATTATTCGAGTCGTTTTCCATATAGAAATATAATAAATAATTTCAAAAACGACACAAATATGCGCAGTGACACGCGTCTGTATTTTTTTTAAATTTGTCTCAAATTTATATAAAATTTCACACCACGACCATGGTATTCCGAACCCTCGATTTTTTTGCGATTTTTCTGATTAGATTTTAATTATGATTAATTATTAAACAATAATGAATAAATAATAATGAAAAAGACACGCACGCCCCATTGCTCTTGATTTTGTTACCGATGGCCAAAATGGCTACCGTCAACCCGAAAACACGCGCGATCGATTGTTGTTGCCGGGCGAAAATGTCGGCCACGCTGCGTTCGGGTCTGTGTCGGATTAAAATGTCGAGAATCGGGCCTCAGTGTATCGAAATCGGACAATAAAATGTTCGTATCGTTTCGGCATTGGAGAATCGCATAAGTCCCAGAAAGGACATGGTCATTACAGAGAGCGATGGTCATAAACTTGCTATGTCGCTCTCCAAATCGCCGACTGCGCGATCCAATTCAAATCTCCTTCTCGGCACATAACACCGCAGCCAATTTTGATATATTTTTCAATCAAAAAAGTGATGTTTTTGTTCAAACAAATCATATTATAAGGATAGTAGCTAAGGACAGAAAAGCATAGTCTTGTTAGCCAGCCTGGCACCAATAATGTAATTTGAAAAGCATAATAAGCAGAAGTCGCTAATTGCGAAATAATAACAATCGCAGTTCCTAAGCAAGTCCATCGATCTACAAAATTACGCCATCGAATATTCGAGAAATATATCATAATTAATTGGGGGTGAATTTGAATGAGTGGAAGAAACGACTGAATCACTGTAAGTCGTCACAAAGCAAAAAGCGGCAGTCTTTGACGAAATTCTGATAGATTGGTCTCATGACAAATAAACGTCGACTTCGTAATCTTTTCTCAATAAACTTATTGTTAAGCTGTTTAAAAAGTATTGAGTTGGAGTTTAACTAAATTTAGTCTGAATCCCTTAATAATCGTCCTTAATAACTCGTCCCTACGTAATGGTCTTCGCAAGCACAACAAAAGTCATTCGTCACACTATGGATCCGGTATTCATACATCAATCAGTGAATAAATAAGATTATCTATTATTTTTCAGGACCGAAAATATTCGTTGGTAGAAATGGGGTTGGGGTAATGACAGTTTCATTGGAAAAAATCCTTGTTTTTAGAAAGCATGTCAACTGATCCAGGCTAGGGTTTAAAAGATAGAGAATACGCACCTTGATGTGCCGACTTTCTTCTTCAGCAGATCCAGTGAACGTTTTGTGCACTTTACAAGGGCTTCGATCAGTTTCCAATTAAAATAAGCAAACAACTCCATGCAATCGGTGTGAATTCGATTTACGTTTAATTCGTTTATTCCATCAGCCACGTCCAAACCTATTAAATACAATGTTTTGGTATAGTCAGATTAAAAAACGCTTTATAACATTACACAATGCAGTCATCATCAAGAATTTTAAAACACCGAAAGTAGTAAGGCTATGCCAGTTCTAAGCCAGGCATCTCAGGGGGGAGCGGGGAAGGGGGAGCGCGGGGACTGTTGCGGGGGCTGCATGGTGTGTGGAGGGGGAAGGTTCTCGCACAGCGGGGGTGCAGCGGCACATTGAAGACAGAAGATTTTCAACGATCTACGGGGAAGGTACTTGGTGTGGGAAGGAAGAAGGCTAGTTTTAACTAATGGGGGAGGGTCAGCGGTCCCTGTAAGGGATCTGTTTGATCTTATGCGACAAGTGCTCACTTTTTCTGAGAAAAACAATAAAAAAAGATGTTTATTACCAGAATTCTTTACAAAGATGTGTCACACCCCCAATGATAGATTTATGTGTTCCGCTACACATTTTATAATCTGCAGAGACAGATATTTGTACCAGATTGGAATGGAATTTTCTTTTGAAAAGTCACCTGCTGTTTATCTCAAGTTTCAATCTCGAGGAAATACATGAGATTTCGATTTTCCGCCAAATATACTAAATTCATGCATGGTTAATGGGCCACTGTCATCTCACACACTTCCAAAGATTTCTAAGCGTCACACTCTTGCAATAATTGATTTATGTATCCTGGTCACATTGAGACCAGATTGTGCAACGATGGTCATTCGCGGCATTTTATTTAAAAAGTCACTTGCCGTACCTCTGACTTTTTATCTCAAATCCCTATCTAGGGAACTGCATAAGAATTTTATTTCGCTCTATAGACACCAACTGGATGAATGCTTAATTGAGCACTTCCATCCCGCACACCTTTCACTTGCCGTACCTCTGACTTTTTATCTCAAGTTTTAATCTTGAGAACCACTTGAGAATACTATTTGCCACAATAGTTACTAGCTACGTTATGGTGGACCTTTTTTCATCTGCCTTCGGAAAAGTCAAAATCCAAGAATTTTCATCCCTCCTATGCACAGTCACCCCCTGCCTCAACGTCTATATAAGGGCAAACAATTTTGGAAGAAGATCCAGAATTCATCGAGACGACGTGAAAGTTACATCGAAATTTAACTTTTACATTACAGATGATCTTACTCGAAAGTAAGATCATCTTCAAGTTCAACGCATTATGTCTCTCACTGCCGACATTACTACAGAGCAATTGCTGCGCATGCAAGCAACTCTTCTACGTATGTACGTTGGAGCGATTCATATCAGGAGCATTTGATATCACCATTCGGTCACTTCGCAAATCTTGCGTCTCGGATGTTTGAAGCAGGCAACACGTCAACGCTTCATACATTGAATACAGATTAAATGATCATGGATTAACATGGCGTGAAATTGACAACGCATTTGAGAATCGCTTGTCAACTGGTGCTGTGATTAGTCGTAATCATATCGACCCACGAAAGTTTTTATTGGATGCGTATGAGCTTGTTGAAGAACAAGTGCAGGCTCATATTCGCAAACACAATAGCATCAAAGTGAACACTCCATTTAATGGAGAGTTCACCGTGAGCGATAAGCGAGCGAATAAAAGTGTTAACACGGGTAATGTTGAACTTCTCACAACAACGGACCTGAGTGAGTGGTATCAGAAGCGAGTCGTAAAGCCGACTCTGAAATCGCTCGAGGAGTTCCAGGAAAGCGACAGTGGCTGGACCCTGACATCCATAACCAATCTAACGGTGAACATCAACAAGTTTGCCTTGTGTAAGTAATGCCTTGCGTGCAGGATGTCACGTTTCATTGCCAAAATGGATACAATTGAAAAGAGCGGTGGTAAATGTAAAATCGAGGGATAATGCGTGTTTCGGATGGGCGATGACTGCTGCTCTTCATCCAGTAGCCCAACACAGTGATCGCACATCTTCTTACCCACATTATTCAACGATATTCAACTTCCAAGGCATCAACTTACCTATGACGTTGGACCAAATTGGGAGATTTGAGAAGATGAATAATCTCTCAATCAACATGTATTGTGAGAAGAAGGAAGTTATTTTACCAGTTCGGTTGAGCAAGGAGAAGAAAGAGCGCCACATCAACTTGCTGTACATCGAAGACGTGTCGGGATGTAGAATTGGACACTTCGCGTGGATCAAGAATTTATCCCGGCTCGTCAACTCACAACTCAACATAAATGGACACAAGAAATACATCTGTGATCGGTAAGTAAATCGAATATATGAGGTATTCCACGTCAAACCGGCGGACTTTTTCCCTGACCCTCGCCGATTTCGTTAATTATTTTTTATATGATTATGTGAAATCTAAAAAATACCCTGGAATTTTTTCAGATTTTTCTGAACAGCCATTTTTGAAAAAAAATAAAATTAAATTAAAAAAAAACCAAAAAAAGCCCCTTTTTAAAAATCTGAAAAAATACCTAAAAATCGCTGATTATATGCCAAACACATTAAGCTACCGCCCATAGTGGAAGTACGATTTTTTCTGTGTGTTAATCGGCTAATCCAGTTCTTTAATACAATTCTTTTTTGTTGCCATGATTCAATCACACGAATTCAAAGATGATTTCTTGTTGTCTGAACCGACGTTGTTCATATTACGAGGCTCTTATGTTTTATCTGATTACTAGATTGCACTGAGAAAACATTTGGTGACTACATCGTATTGGAAACATAAAAGCCTCGTGATATACGTCGGTTCAGACAACAAGAAGTCATCTTTGAATTCGTGCGAGCATTGAATCATGGTAACGAAAAAGAATTCCAAAAGTGATCGAAAAATTCTGGAATTGAGTTCCGGAAAGAACGGTGCTTCGCTTTCGAAATATACACTACCGTCCAAAAGTTTGGAAACACTTGTCCTCATACCGAGCCACACAAAAAGTTTCCTCCCGCTTTCAAAAATGATGATAGCTTAATTTTCCAAGCGGCATTTCAAAAAAGACATATTAACCTTCATTTCTCTTCCTACAAAAAATTTTTAAGATTTTTTTTTGAGCCCGGTGCACGCTTTGAAACATGGTCATTTTTTGTCTTTTTTGGAGGGTTACAATTTTGGCGCACGACTCGTAGAAATTTTTTTTTTTTAATTTCTTTGACCGGATCTTGAAAAGGCAAATCCAATGCAAGAAATAAATTGTAGAGAATTAAATTTGCAACAACTTTGCCATTCAAACTTTTGTCGAAAAATTGAAAGTGGCAGAGTTATTAAGCAAAAACCGTTTTTGCTCAAATTTAACATGGCGGCTGACGCACCGTTAGAATTTGGTCGCCATTTTGAATTTAGACTTCCACTGACCCCCCCTAAAGATTCCAACAATAAAATTAAGCACGGGAATTTTTGCAGGGTTCGGCGCTTTTTTTTGCTAACCCGGCTGGGCTATTTCTATTTTTGTAGTTCTTAATTATTTTTTTTGCCTAAAAGTTGTACTGAGGCAATAATGAATAAATATCATATCATATCTCTCTCTCTCTCTCTCTCTCTCTCTCCCGCTCTCTCGCTCTTTTTCCTTTTTTTTCAATACTCGCTCGTATTTTCGTACCCTGAGCGCATTCAATATACGCTTCAATAATATTTTCTCATGACCGATTCATTTGAAACCATCAAGTCGCGAATAATCGAATATTCAGGACTTTTATCTCACCAATTCTCAATTCCTTTAGGACTTGAAACTTTTCTTGAATCAAGTCGCGATTAATCGAATATTCAGGACTTTTCTCACACCAATTCTCAATTCGTTCAGTACTGGAGACTTTTCTTTCATCAAGTCACGAATCACCGAATATTCGAGACTTTTCTGTAATCAATTCTCAATTCCTATAGGATTTGATAATATTCATCAAAATCAGTCCTGAAAATTCCATTCATGCCGACCTCTGCTCAGAGGCAACTTTCCACTCCTTTAAGATTTTTTTCTAAATGTAATAGTTTTCGTGTTACGCAGGAATTTCTGCATTCCGTTTTTTTTTCGCCAAAAACATGATTACTTTTTCGAAAAAAATCGTAACGGATTTCATAAAAAACGAAATTGAAGCTTGAGTTTTGCCTTTTCAAGATCCGGTCAAAGAAATTAAAAAAAAAAATTTCTACGAGTCTTGCACCAAAATTGTAACCCTCCAAAAAAGACAAAAAACGACCATGTTTCAAAGCGTGTACCGGGCTCAAAAAAAATCCTAAAAATTTTTTGCAGGAAGAGGAATGAAGGTTAATATGTCCTTTTTGAAATGCTGCTTGGAAAATTAAGCTATCATCATTTTTGAAAGCGGGAGGAAACTTTTTGTGTGGCTCGGTATGAGGACAAGTGTTTCCAAACTTTTGGACGGTAGTGTACATTCACAAAAAGCGTAACTATCGACGCGTTTGCACCGCCTGACAACACGATGTAAGTTTCTCTCTTTTTTATCCTCTTTTTTTTATTAGTCATTAAATTTTTTTTAATTTTTTCAATGTCACGGACGTGAGCACTGGATGCATCAATTTTTTTATAAATATTATTTGATTATTATATCCATTTCAGAGAAGTATGCGGCTGGGTCGATGTTCTCGAGAGCGCGAAAACGGTGGGCCGAGATCGAAAATATAATGTCATGAAATTCGTCCTGAATAACAATGCCGGGAAGCGGATTCAATGTTCAGCTTGGCAGAACGAGGTTGAAAGGGTGAAAAATATAATAACATCAGATAAGGTAAATATTCTTTTAACGGGCCAGTATACTATGTAAAATAATAATAACAAATTTTCAACATAATCGACAGAAAAATTATTGCTTGATTATCTAACGATGTATCATCTGTTTCACATCATTCATCTCAAAGGGGCGGTTGCCAGCAACATCAAAAAACCGCAGTTCAATATTGGAAATATCCCGGTGGAGTTAATAATCCGTGAGCATACGGTTATTGAAGAGAAAGGTTTTTTATTAGATCGGCTTTAAAAAGATCGGCTCGTGTAAGTAAAAACAGCTGACACTAAAGTTCGATGAGCCCGTCACCGTGTATGGAGCAAGGGAATTGTACGTGCGTAGGCTAAGCGCTCTAGAATAGCAACAACGATGACGTACGCCCTCTCACTCTAGTACAGGCCCTTTCGCTCTCTCGCGAGACACGGTGGCTCGCGAGAGCACGAGGTATTCGCAGTGTCATCAAAAGTGCACGCGCCTGCAGCCCCTGTTAAGCGGTATGATGGAGCGCATCACCGTAACCTTGGCCTGGTCTCATTATATTACATTTTTTGTCTGCGTCTCGCTCATTCTCATGATATCACGCATTCTCTCACTCGCTCGCTAGCTGCAGAGACTCTGTGCTCCAGAGCTGCAACAGCGATGTCGTATGCCCTCTCGCTAGCTCCCATTCCCGTGGTATAACACACCTCTCTCTCGCTCTCCCGTGAGATGCTTTGCCCTCGCACTTGAGAGTCGTAGCAATGAGAACATATACGCTTTCGCTCACACCCGTGGCATGATAAGCCCTCTCACTCGCTCTCTCGTGAGACGCGAGACCCTGAGCTCTCACAGTGCAGCGTCATCAGAATTGCACGTGCAGCGTCCGAGAGCTCCAGAGTCGTAGTGAAGATAACGTACTCATGCCCTCTCGCTCACACCCGTGGTATGATATGCCTTCTCGCTCGCTCTCTCGTGAGCACGCCTCGAGGCGTACTTCCCTCTCGCTCGCTCTCACGACATCACGCATTCTCTCGCTCGCTCGTTAGCTGCAGAGACTCTGTGCTTCAGAGCTGCAACAGCGATGTCGTATACCCTCTCGCTCGCTCTCATTCCCGTGGCATAGCACACCTCTCTCTCACTCTCCCGTGAGGTGCTCGCCCTCGCTCTTGAGAGTCGTACACAAAACTATTAATCGAAATAATTAGTCTTTCGATCGAAATAATAAAAATAGTAGTGAATGACCTTCGTCAGTTCAAATAGTTATAGAGATCGATGAAACAGTTCATTTTATGGAACTATGTAGTCAAAATCTTTAGCCGATTATTCATTTATTCAACTGAATTAAATTAAAGGTCCAATGTTCCTAATGATTTGATATTAGCTTTCGTGAAAACATATATATGTGTGGAAAACATATTTGCTATATACCAATCATGGATTACCGGGTAATATACAAGTAATTGATTTATCTGCTTTGAATAAATTTATTTGGTTCAAAAAATTTTTTTAACAGTGTAGCAACGAGAACATACACTCTCTCGCTCACACCCGTGGTAAAATAACCCCTATCGCTCGCTCTCTCGTGAGACGCGAGACCCTGAGCTCTCACAATGCAGCGTCATCAGAATCGCGCGTGCAACGACCGAGAGCTCCAGAGTCGTAGCGAAGATAACGTACAGCCTCTCGCTCACTCCTATGACGCGATACATCCTCTCACTCGCTCTATCTCATGAGATGCTTTAAACCCTGCATACTCTCACTCATCATGTTGTCTCGCTCACACCCGTGGTATGATACGTCTTCTCGCTCGCTCTCTCGCGAGCACGTCTTGAAGCGTACACCCTCTCGCTCGCTCTCATTCCTGTGGCATAGTACACCTCTCTCTCACAAAATAGCACGCGTCTACAGCCTTTCGATGCTTTCAAACACCCCGTTCGCTATATATTAAATATGTACTCGATCGTGGTTATGACTAAAATGAAGATGACGGGCGTGGGAGAGAGAAAGACAGAGCACTCTATATACAGCAACCCCTATCAGCACTCGCTATAGATATATTGCTCCGGCGCTCTGTGTCGTGTATAATACAGGGCTCTGTAGACGGATTTTTGTAAATCCGTCTGTTTCACGTGGCTCGCACTAATCCCAAGACACGATCGTGTATGAAGGGTGTATGTCCATGGAATAAAGACACGGTTCGGTCTTCGGCAGAAGATGCTACACCGAGGACAGAGAAATATGCTTACAGCTGTAAACAAAGCTGCCTCACTCGTGTATATGCTTTTTGAGCTATTGAGAGAGCCTTGCCGAGTACTATTAAGTTTCAGTAGTTGCAGCATTCCATTGCTGCTTACAAAAAGAAGTCTCGCTAAAATTGAAGCATGTATCACGCTTTTAATTTTCGTTCGAGATATATCAGTAGCGATTCAACCGTCATATATAACGGTGTTTAGTGGTCGTTAATCATAATGTCTGATAACTCAGTGGTTTTTTATATCCTCAATCTTTTACGTCTCACCAAACCGCGTAGCGCGCAATTGAGACGACGGTGTAACGATCGGTGGTGTAATGATTTGTTGCGTTTATCGGGTGATAGACTCGTCAACAGACTGAAATATGTTATTTGGTGGGCGCCTTTACGTGCTATTGTGGTGGCCTATAACAGGGGCATACTAAGTGGTCGGCGAGTGTTGGACGTCACGTACGAGGAATTACAACGTCGCGGCGTTTTGGAATCTCCGTGTATACGGGAGCTCGTCAATGAAGTCAGATGTAAGTAATTTTATTTCAATACATCATTGCTACGACCGTATTCTAACGCGATTACAATACGGTTGCTATTTTATTATAGGCTATCGTCAGTTTTATAATGGGGGGAGCGATGAGGGAGAGGATCTTGCGGCGGTGGCGAGGGCCGTGGAAGACGCGGAACAGGGCCGTCTAATTAGCCACAACCGTATGTATTAAAACTATTTAGGTCTATTATCTCAGCCCTTCAGTTTGTTTGAGCTATAAGACTATAAAGCTGAAACGGCATTTTTTCAGAACCCAGGCAGGGGGCCCATGAAGAGCCGAGGGCGAGTACTTCGACCGCAGCAGACGAGTCAGTACAACAGACCAATGTTGATGAAGATACCTTAACTGTTTTCAACTTCTTCGATATGTTCAGCGACCATCCTGATATACTTTGTGAGTATGGTCCTACGATTATAATAAAATTAAAACAGTGTTAATAAACTGTAATCGTGTTTCAAACAGCTGTGCGTCGGCAAGCCAGAGATCTCGATGCTGATGGGGCTATAGCGGGTCCATCGGGTCGTCAACGTCAACAGGATCGTGATATAGGTAGACCTGTAGCTGAGGGCGACAACACTCTTTCCGAGAGCGAGGACGATCCCGTACTGCCCGAAAATCAGTTAGGAGAATACTCGTGGGATGCTAACCCCTGGGATAACCGCCTAAACGATGAGCAAAGAGCTGCTGGACGATTTGGTCTATGGTTTCGACAGCTGATGGAATCGGATTCAGGTAAAAAAATAACTATATTACCGTGGACTCTTTTATAAAAAACGCGGAGCAATGCGCAGTGAAATATCGGTTTCTAAGGTTCTATCTCTTTTTCTCTTCTCTCGGTCCTCATGGTGGGTGCCGGGTGCATACATTTAAAACAGTTTTGTTATATTTATCACAGGGTACTCGTCTGTTGATTCGTTAGCAGCGTACCACGGTTAGCATGAGGTACACCAGAAACTACAGTGAATATTTTTATCTATAGGCCCTAACCTGTAACTAACGCTTTTGTTCGCTTACAGATGTACAAACGGGCGGAGGAAGACAGCGCAATGCGCGGGATAATGAAGCTTTCGGAGATGTGCAGCCACCCGGAGATCGGATCATCATTACTCAGGATGCAGCCCGCTATTTCAAGAGGTTTAAACTACGAGGTCGAGAGACAACAATGCATATCCGTCAACCTCTCGCGGGAACGGACGTAACAACATGGCTCGAAGGAGCGTTCCGTGATCTTCTGACGCATCTCACGAGCTACTGCGAGGGTGGTGACTACGCAGGAATCTCGTTCTCTGCGAGCAGTCTAGTGCATGGCCCATGCCATGCTTCCGCATATTCCCTATAAATAGCAGCGGCTAATACAAAAATTTTCGGGTCGGACAAGTTCTCTGTGCGCATCCGCTCAACTGTTCAACATACGATGGCAAACTTTAGTTTTTTATTTTTTGTATGAAGTTTTTCTGTCGATTCGCCATTTTGTATTTAAGGGTTTCTTTTATTTGTGCCATGTCTTTTTGGGAGTTTTCCCTCTCTCTCGTTAATTGATTTTCAGCCATCAATGGAATACTTGTCCTTTCATGGATATCAAGAATTTTTAGTGCTGAGCGAAAATCGGCAACTTTTTTTTTACCATTTTCACGTTTATTGTATTTTTTTTCAATTGTCTTGAATTTTTTTTGGGGTTTTTCTCCATTTTTCTAGGAGCTATTTTTTTCTAGGGTTTTTTTTCTATTTTTCATTTTATTGGAGGTTTCAATTTTTTTTTAGCGGGGTTAGATTTTTCTGTGAAAACAAATGGAAACGGGGGTCACGAACAAATGGACTTGTCCAGGCTTTTTTCCCCGTGGAGGGGATTTTTGGCTAGGTTATTTTTTATTGCAAAATGTTTGCATTTTTTTTTTTTAATATTTATTTCCAGTTCTCCGATATTTACTGCCAGTGCTGCTAGTGTTACATGGTATAAATACACAACAGTACATATTTTTTGTCACATTAGATGAAAATGATAACCCAAAAAAAATATGTATACGAAAATACGAACTACGAACTGTGTAGAAAGACGCGCGCCAGTTCGGACTGAAATTAGCAGCGCACAACGGTATAAAGTAGTCGATGATCGAAGACTGCCATATATGGTCATATTGCGATATATTTAAACGATGTATAACGTTAAAGTTAAATAAACAAAACAGTTCGTGATGAATCGTGACATACTACAAATAAGAACACTGTCCGGCACATATAGAAAGTGATGTAAAAAATTTGTCAAGACAATTGTCACCGTTTCCGAGAAAACTGGCGACAAAGGAATATCCCTCCACCCACTGATCGCAGTGAAACGCATAACTCCCGTCTTTTTGCCCTAACGGCAGTCAGGAGTTAAAAATATCTTTGTTATTACCGTAAAATATTTATTCTGTTACAGGAAAATAAAAGCTCTTTACATATTTTAACTGCTCGAATTCTTTATATTACACCGTCCCACAGGAAACACGGTCATTCGTAGAGATGGATACATGGTGGAAGCATCCCTGGACATCAATGATCTGTGGTCCCACAGGGTGCGGTAAAACGTACTTTGTAAAAAAAATTTTGAAGTTTATTCCACGCATGAACAGTGAGCTATTTGAGAGAGTTATTTTCTATTATTCCGAGTGGCAGTCTGCATACACGGAGTATGGTGAATCAATAGAGTTTCACGAAGGCCTACCCCAGAGTGCCGATTATGCTAACGACCCTCGCGCAAAACTTCTGATAATCGATGATTTGATGCGCGAGGCGTCTAACAATAACGTTGTAGACCTTTTCTCCATAGGCAGCCATCATAAAAATCTAAGCGTTATTTTTATTACCCAAAACTTATTCCATCAAGAACACGGCCAGCGAGATATCTCGTTGAATGCCAACTATATATTAATTTTCAAAAATCCCCGTGATCGCGCTCAAATTCAGCATCTTGCGCGACAGGTATATCCGGAAAACCCTCGTTTCCTGCAGGAAGCCTACTACGACGCAACAGCCAAGCCGCACGGTTATTTGCTGCTCAACTTGAAACAATCGACACCTGACAACTGTAAATTGAGTACCTGTATTTTCCCCGATGACCCCCATCATTTTGTCTACGTACCGCCGAAAAAGTTTAAAATCGGGTACAGTGCTGATGAATTACCAGTTCAACGCATGTAATGGCGTTTAAAGGGTCATCGTGTGGTGATAAATGCATAATCGTTTTGACAACGCTTCAACAAGTTGACAGGATAATGCGAAAGCCCGACACTTGTAGAAACAACTCGCACTCTTATTACTGCATTGGCCGATGTGTGTGGCATATTCTTAAAGGTACCGCTACCCCCTACGCTTATAGGTAAAAAAAAAATCAGCTAAAAGGAGTGATGTGCCGAGAGGTTAAACAGTTCGACACGCGTAATGGCGCGAGACGGTGCACCGCTCTGTAAGAAACACGTTGCGATACTACGTGCTCTTCAGCACCTCAATAAAGAGCAGCGCGAGGCTGTCCTGCGTAAAGCGGATCCAAGCATCGTCCGCTGTATCTGTGAGTGTGCTTTGAACGTTCTTTGCGGTAACGTTCCTTTGAAGGCTGATCAGTGAAAACAACTACGACGGCACGCACCCATTCTCCGGCGATTAGCCGCAAAAAAGGGTTGTTGGAAACGTAAAAAGCGCTTTGTTGTTCAGAGCGGAGGGTTTCTACCGCTCCTACTAGCACCGATACTAGGTACTATTCAAGTCTATTTCAAGTCTGATTGGCGGGCGGGGGTGATGGAGCACACAAGAAAAATGGTTCTTGTCCCTGAGGAACATGTAGCACAACTGGGGATGCAAAATCAGAGGCAACCAGCTTTTAGCTCGAACATCTCCGCGGCACAGCCGCTACACCCCGCTGATACTGTATTATCCAGACTGGACGCGGAGATGAACGAAATTTTGAACTCTAATGCCTACAAGAATGAGAGGGAAAAATGGGCCGCGTACTTGGTTGTGCTACAGCGCTATCTCCATTTTTCTGATGACGAGAGAGCTCGACAACACGGCGAGCTTATGAAGAGTGACCATACAACGGTGTCTAATTATGATAAAGGCGGAAAAGAAGAAGAAGCCTGTAATCGCATGAACGATTCCGTCATAATTGAAAGCATACCGTCCAAATATCGCACCAAAGCGAAACTGTTGTTCCGCCGTTTACATGACACACCACGCTGCAGTTTTTCTTGGGATTCTGGAGGAGTCGTATCGATCGGAGGAAGACCGATCCAGGGTTCTAATATTGTTGACCTTGTGAACGATGCCATGAGGGCTAGAAAAATATCTAAACCAGCGGGGCGCGGTGCTTTCGCTAAATTTCTGAGAGCTATACAGACACCGCGGGAATTCATTGGCAACGAGGCGTTGTGGTTGGAGACAAGAGCCAATTCAACGCTATGACCGTCGCAGATTGAAGAGAGCAGCAGCAGCAGTACAAGCAGCGACGGTGTAACCGCAGCAAGCCAGTCGCCGTTCTTCAGCGGCCGCGATAGCAAATCAGATAACCCGAGGCAGAGTGGTAACGGTTATCGTAATAAATATAATAAGAAAAGACGTGTAACCTGGGCTAACCTCAAATTATTAGTATGAAAACCTTAGAAAAAGTGTATTTTAACCCGTCCCATGAAGCGTCGTTTTCAGGTGCTACCAAGCTGCTACGCTTGGCCCGTCAGAAAAAAATCTCAAGAGCGAAGGCTCTGCAGTGGCTTGAGGGACAGGATGCTTACACAAAATACAGGCCCGTGCGGCATCACTTTCCACGACGTTTTTATAACGTACGGAATATCGATGACTTTTGGGAAGCTGATCTGGTAGATCTTCGCTCAACTAAAGATTATAATGATGGCTATGTTTATCTGCTCGTAGTGATAGACACTCTTAGTAAATTTGCATGGGTTTGACCTTTACGCGACAAGTCTGCTGCATCTGTGGCTAAAGCGTTTAACCTCATCTTGTCTAAGAAAAATAGCAGTGGCCGGTCGCCTCTTCACCTGCAGGGGTAAAGAATTCGTCGGTGCTGCATTTCAGGATCTCTTAAAGAAAAAAGAAATACAGTTCCGTATTGCGAGAAATCCCGATATCAAAGCGGCTATTGTCGAGAGATTCAATAGAACGCTGAAGGAAAGAATGTGGTGTTATTTCACGTATTCCTGGCAAAAACGCTACCTCGATGTTCTACAGAGCATTGTTTCAGCATACAACAATTCTACGCATATTGCTATAAAAATGACGCCCACCTAAGTGACTCTTGCTACTGCCGCTAGGGCTCGGCACAACCTGATACAGCGATACAAAAGGCCAGAGCATTGTCTCCCTAAATATAAGGTGGGTGACATTGTGCGCATCAGTAGTACGAAGGCTGCTTTTGCAATAGGTTACGAAGGTGGCTGGAGTAGTGAACTATTCAAGATTCATCGTGTATCGCACAGTATTTGCCCTGTGGTATACTTTCTGCGCGATCTCCACACCGAGGATATTGATGGTATATTTTATGAACCCGAGCTATCGAGAGTGCAAACAAAGCAGGTTAAACAGCGGCCGGTAAAATGAAGGATGAGTTTTACATGGTTTTACCCAGCAAGAGTAGTATGAGTTATTATCCCGATAATGTATCAACACGGTATACCACACATCTGCCGCAGCGTATGTCTCTTCACGGTAGTTGGGCTGTTTCATTAGCTGATATCCATATACCTGCAACCGTTTTACACGTGCCTACCGATGGCAAGCGAAACTTCCTGAATATGACAACGGAGCAGGTAGCTGGTATCTCAATGAAGTACGCGCCTATCGATGGCGAGCGAAACCTCCCGAATATGACAACGGAGCAGGCGGCTGGTATCTCAATGAAGTACCTACCTGTTGATGGCGAGCTGGCGGCGGATATCTCAATGAAGTTTGCTTTCAAGAAAGATTGCGGCTGTGTGCCACCCGGTGTATACAACAGCATAGGGACCTTACTCGAAACTATTAACGAAATACCTTATATCACGGGTCATTTGGAGAATTCAGGTACACCCGCAATGGGTATGTGACGGTGACGCGCGTCTGCAAAATCTGCAAAAGCCTGGAGCATGCCTTCTTTTTCTCCGACGTGTTGAGCAAGGTTTTAGGGTTCACCGAAACAAGAGGAGTTGTAGTACCCCGTGAAGGACACACCGCTCAGAGGCCTGCCAATTTAGCTAACGGAACCCCCAATACGATGTATGTTTATACCGATATCTGTGAGCCCTATATTACCGGTGATGTTCACACGCCACTGCTGCGCGTTGTGCCGGTTGCTGCCGCCGATAACAATAATTACGGATCTGTGAGAATCAGAAGCTTCTCACCACCGCGCTATGTTCCCTTACTACATACTAGCTTTCAAACAATAACCATTGATATAAGGGATGAGTTTGGCGAACCAATACCATTCGAGCATGGGATGTTGACGGTGACGTTACAGTTCAAACGTGTAGATTGATTTGGGTGTATCTACAATGGATTAATATGACGAGTACTCTGACGTGCAAATGGGGAGTGGGGCTCGGACCGGCGATGGTGGTATCAGCCACGTGTATATCGGCTCACCAAACCAGCGAGGCTACGGCATTGGAAGTTTTTTAGGGGGTCTCTTTCGACGTATACCTCTCTTGAAACAAGGGGCTCGGACTGTTGGTAGAGAGGCGGTTCGCTCAGGAATTAACATGGCCTCGGATGTCGTTAACTCTGGCGTACAACCGAGAGAAGCGTTTCAAACACGCCTGCGCGAATCAGGGCAAAACCTGAAGCGTAAATCTGGAGAAAAAATTAATTCGCTCATGAAGGGCTCCGGCTATAAAGGCAACAAAATTAATAAACTGATGCATTCTGCTGCTGAGAGCGTAGCGAAAAAGAAAGGCCGTGAAATCGCGAAAACGCTCGAGCGGCGGTCGCGTGAGAAAGAAACGTGCTAAGAAGAGAAAGAAGTCTGTTAGAGGTAGAAGATCATCGTCTAAACCACGTATCACGAGGCGTAACAAGAAACCAAGAACAGTGGTAGATATTTTTGGTTAAACTGAGCTCTGAAAAATGGTGTTCCTACACGCGCACTCGTGCGAGTGTCTCAAGTCAGAGCTTGAATTATTTTCATTACCACCAACCCAGACAACGATAGAGGGGACACACTCTGTATACTACAAACCAATTTCATCGTTGACGGATGATTCACCGATAGAGTTTGTCGTCCCAGGCCAGGGGGATGAGTACATCGACCTCGCGCATACCATGTTAAGTATACGTGTTAAGATAGATGCTCCAAAAAAGGAGGAGGAGGCAAAAGATGCGTTACCCCTTGTAGGACCCGTGAATAATCTTTTACATTCGATGTTCAGTCAGATTGATGTATTTTTGAATCAAAAACTTGTGTCTCCCCCTAACAATGCTTATGCTTATAGAGCTTATATTGAAACTCTGTTGAACTATGCGTACGCCGCGAAGACCTCGCATCTTACGAGCGGTTTATGGTATAGCGATACAGAGGGGGCAATGGATGATCAGGGCAGTGTTAACAAAGGACTTATACAGAGACGGGCTGTATTAGGTGAGGAAAGAACAGCCGATCTTCTAGGACATCTGCACTGCGGTATCTTCAATCAGGAAAGGTTTTTGTTAAACGGTGTTGAGATAATGTGGATGTATATCACACATTATTTTCAGGCTCGGGTATTCACTTTCTCAACGACGGCAATTGGATCTCGCGCTTGAAATATCCACACGTCCATTGCCTTTTTGCGTTTGATCTGACACCCGATCTCTCGGTTAATAGCAGCAGCCACTGGAACTTGGTGAGGCATGGCAGCGCGAGGATAGAAGTACGTTCCGCGGGGTCTTTACTGACAACGATTAATTGTATTGTGTACGCTGAGTATGATAATGTGTTGGAGATTGACTCATCCAGACAGGTCATCGTAGATTTCAGCGGCTGATGAGAGAGAGAAGCCCTCAGTTTCTGCTGATCATTCAGAGTGCGACGGTCGAAAATAAAAACGGCATCATGTATATTGTTATTGACATGCAGGGTATGGTAGGCAACGATAACCTGTTTATACCTAAAGAAGTAGCTGTCGTATCGGTAAAAACTGAAGACTCTAGTCATTGGGTTGTAAAGCCACCTTATACGGATGACAATCTATCGGTCTTTGAAAAGAGTCAAAATATGTGGTTATGTGATCATATCCACGGTATAGCATGGTCTAAAGGCGATACATCGTTACAAGCGTTGAAAACAAATCTGAAAAGGATCGCGGGCCAGGCTTCACGAATTTTTACGTGCGGCTCTGAGAAATTAGCGTATCTAACGCAGCTCACGGGGTATTTTATTATAAATTTGGGGGTTGATGAAGAGGTTCCATCATTACGCCGCCTACCCCGGAGCGACGCACGTTGTATGTATCACTGTGCTGCAAATCACAGACAAGCCTACAGATGCGCCCTGAACAACGCCATCAGAATCAAAGCTTGGCTCTGTCAAAGCGAACAGATTACATCCTTATGGGAGTATAGAACTACCACGTCATGGGGTATTGGTATAACGGAGACCGAAACCGAGGAGGAAAAAGAATCTTCGAACCATGAACAGTCTTCAGGTCTTACAGTCTCTCAAAAACATAAAAGAGCATGCTATAGGTGTCTATCCAGCCGATCGTATCCCGAAGATGTGGACGAAACCGATGGCATTCGTGGTTAACACCGATGGATACAAACGACCAGGGACCCACTGGGTTGCCATGTACGTCGATCGAAATGGACGCGGATGGTTCTTCGACAGCTACGGATTACCTCCAATCGTCCCACAACATCTCGCATGTTTCCGAAGAAACTGCCGACTCTTCCGTTACAATACCGTTCAGCTCCAAGGCCCTAATTCGCAGTGTTGTGGACAGTATTGCGTTATGTTTCTTCATTATATGGCTACTGGCATCGGTATTCAACGATTTAGAGACGTATTTTCGCATGATTTGCAGCAAAACGATAAAATAGTTCATGCGTATTATAATGCGTATATCAATAAGAGTGGTATATCTAAGGGCGTGGTTTCCGATACAGATGGTTGTATCGGCAGGGGATATAGAATTAAGCATCTACACTGTATACAACACTGCTGCTCTCGTTCTCGGTAATTTTATAATAATAAAATTTTGAACGTTGTATCTAAACCCTGCCTCATTTCTTTCAACAAGAATCACGCGTGCCGTTTTTAAATCCTGTGTCTATACCCCTATCCCGTTTCTTTCAACACAGATCATGCGGATAGTGATACGTAGCGGCTGCCATATTCTGCTGACGTCCAATGCTCTCGTTCTCGGTAATTATATGGTAATCAAATTTTAAATGCTGCGACCAACACCTATCTCATTTCTTTCAACAAAAAGAATCACATGGGCTGTTTTAAAAACGTCTGTCTACAACCTATCCCGTTTCTTTTGGCGAAAATCACGAGCGTGGTGACACATGAAGAGTGTCAGATTTCGCCGACGATTAATGCTGTTATCTCTAACGCTGCTGCAGAGCATTCAACAGTCATCAGTCTGCGTTCAAGCTTTGAAACATAACGACGGTCTAGAGGTATCATGAACATTGTCGTTGATATACAAGGTCTGAAGGATAAATATAATAATTTCGTGCCTAAAGAAATTGCCGTGGTCTCTGTGAAAACATCTTACTTAGCACACTGGGTCATATCACCGCCTCACGCTTATAACGTACTGCCTCCTAGTGTGAAACGACAAAACACGTGGTTAAAATGCAATCATCACGGTATAGAGTGGGCCGAGGGTGAAACGCCTTTACGAACGGCCGAAGCTACTTTAAAGCAAATTGTTGTTCAATCCGATCGCCTGTTTACAAGAGGTACTAACGCAACAGCCTATTTGACACAGCTAACAGAGTGCTTCGTTATAAATCTAGAGGAGAACGAGGAACCACCGTCTCGTAATCTCCCCGAGAGCAGCACTTTTTGCATATTCCACGGCTTACTACACAAAAATGCCTCATTCAAGTGTGCTCTCAATAACGCTGTGAGAATAAAAAAATGGCTTTCTCATAGCGATCGTTCCAGCTCCTTGTGGGAGTACAGAACCACCACGTCTTAGAATGTTAGCTTATTAACGGCGGAACATCGGAAAGAGGGAAAAGACCTCTGTCAAGGTGACACCCTGTGACAGTGGTGGGAGATACTGCATCAAAAGATTGTTGTCAGCTCTTTGGGAAAAGAGCTCTGCCGAGGTGACATCCTTTGACAGTGGTGGGAGTTACTGCATCAAAAGTTTGTTGTCAGCTCTTTTCTGCATTAGGAGCGGGGATATGACTCTACCGACCAGAGGGTTTAAACCATCCGAACTCTCTGATGCTCAGACAGTACTCTCGAAACACCGCCGAAGTAAACGACACGAATTAAAAGTGCGCTTAGACATCTTTTTACGCGATATTGCAGCGTTTAAAACAAGAATACACGACCTGTCAAAACTCCGCTCTTTAACGGTAAATTTAAAAAAACTCGCTCTGGAAAATGGATTTCGCACGCATCAATCAAGTAGGCCTTTTGGACTCCGTTCGCCTGCCTGTCAAAAGACTGGCCGATCTTGAGCAAGGCAAAGATTATTACATCACAGGTATGCAAACCACCGACACGACATGGGGTACACGTATTACCGTGGACATAGACAACGCGTTTACATGCTACCTACCGGCTAGATTCGTCAAAGCTTTCGAAGACGCGAGCGAGTTATACGAGCAGATGTGCGAAGCAGCCGCGAGCAATAACTTGATCATGTTGTACCACGGTACGAAATTCAACAAGCTGGAGTTCAAACCTGCTAAAGAATAATCATAAACAGGTATGTAGGAAAAGCTCATTTATGAACCATCTGAACACAATCATATGTACACGAACCTCTCTCACATTACGGTATCTCTATCAACCCTAGCTGAAGTATCGTCCGATCATCAGAGCAATACGCGGCGTAAACCACCACTCCATGGCCAGCGACATCGTCGTGAAAAAAAACGGTCGAAAAACTAAAAATATCTACTGTATATCATGCATCATATTATAACCAATATTGTAAAAAATTAATAAGATCTGAAATATATAAAAAAAGAAAAAAAGGTGGCGCACTACGGCCGCACTCCACCCTCCCCCCTCCGCACACCCGCCAACCTCTCACCCACAACACCGACCGGACTCACAACGGCCGGCTTGTGGGGGAAAAGGAGTGGGGATAGGAGTGGGGATAGGAGTGGGGGTGGCCATAGTGCGCCACCTACTACTCTTATTATTTTGTTGATAATTAATTTTGTATATAAATTTTATATTTGATTTGCTAATAAATGAAAATTCACGCGCTCACAACTTTAGTTCGCGTTCTTGACACTTGGAGACACCACTAGTCGCGCGCTAAATTCAAATGGGGATGCTTAGCTGTCGCGTCGCGGTAAGCGTATAGGCGAGATCGTTACAACGCCCCCCAGAACAAAAAGAATTGAGAACATGAAATTGTTTTTGTTCTCTGAAATCAGAACTCGCCGATAATGATGATGACCATTTTCATGATGCTGACAATGTTTGCAGTTGTTTTATTTATTCCGATGCTTTTCATAATCTTGGAGTCCTTGATTATGTCGATGATCTCGATGCTTCAATTGATGTCATCGCTTCTAGCTTCTTCTTCTTTGACCCTCATGTATTAAATTCTTTTAACAATAAGAATCATTGTTGTTGTTCACTCTCCGATGTTGATTGTTCCGATGTAGTCTGATATTCTTTTTCCAAGTATGAGTTTGACGACAATTATAATGATGATAATAAATTAATGGATTACCGAATATTGATATTCCGAAAAAATGCTTTTTATAAGATTTCCCAGTGCCTTTGTAGTTCATTTTGAATGTGCGCAACAATTATCTTTTTTTTCTTTTGGTTTTGTTTTATTTTCAGAAGACATCTCATCTATTCCGTTATTTAGACACCTCGTCTATTTTATGTAGGATTCTTCGGAAGACACCTCGTCTATTCCTTATTATTTTTATTTAAATATTGCACGTTGATTGTCTATAGCACTTCGTCAGAATGTTCACCGAATTTGGATGGAATTTCACCAATTTTATGTTTGGAAAGTACTGAATTCCGTTTCGTCGTCAATTGTTTGGAACTCGAAGAGTTAATGATCATTGTTATAATTGTTGCTGTCCATGTCGTCAATTTGCAAGGCCTTTATTTGCTCGCCCTCAGTGGGCTAATTGGCTAAAAGATTTATTCAAGATACCTTTTCCCATTCACCGTGAAATAATTATAAAGCATGGTTATTGGTTATATGTAAAGCTTTTAAAAACGATGATCACAGGTCTGCTATGGGGCGAACATGATTTTAAAGGGTGCCATCGTGATCGCAAGAAAAAATCACGTAAAATTATGAAAAAAAAAGTTTCGTTCTACGACTATTTTGAAGGAAGTTATCAAATTTGTTAACTAAGCCGCTCGCGCGGGGTTGCGGAGCGAGAGGAGCCTCACCGCTCTGCCTGGCCGGGCGGCCAGCGCCGCACTGAGAAAAGAAAATAGTTGAATCAACCAAATCGCTTCGTGAAATACGTCCAATGTAATATTCTGTTCTACCAAATATCAATTTCATTAAATGAAAAATATCTTACGTTGATCCAACAAAATCCACGACAACAAATTTCATTTGGTTGATTCAATTGGTATCTTTGTTTAGTGAAATAAAATTAATAATTCGTGCAACTGAACGATTTTTTGAATGAACGAAATATTCCTTTCGACGTATTCTACGAAGCCTTGGTTAATTCAACGAAACTCTTTTCTCAGTGCGCGCGCTTGGCCGCGCGCTATCGACTGAAATACGTTGATAACTGTAGTGACACAGTTCCTTCTAAAGGTCGGTATTTTATAAAATCCTGTAGCTATAAGCCTGAGGAAGGCTATCGAATTTGATTTTTGCAAAAATCTCAATTACAGCAAAAGAAAATTGAAAAAAAAACGTTAAAATATTCATATCTCGGTGTGTAATCAAGATATTCAGACTTTTTTTTTCAAATTGTTCGTTTTTCAAAAACGCATCGAATGGTAAAAAAAATTTCAGCTTTTTTCGTAGCTTTGATCAGAATTGGTATTTGTTTATAAGCAAAAAACAAAAATCGTCAAAAAACAGTATTTATTATCAACAAAAACGATTTCTTTTTTCCTTATACTTTGTGCATGATGACGCGAAGCTCCTGAATTTTTTCCCACGCTGTGGGCCTTCATCGACCAATTCTATTGAAGGTCGAAGTTTTTTCGAAGATCGCGCATTGTTGCTGAACTATAACTCGTAGATCGATAAATCTTAGACCATTCTCTTGGGGTTTCGCTCCCCTACATTATATATGGACTTCAAACCGATATCATAACAAACAATTGATTGCGGTTGCAAAGAAAAACTTATGATTTTTTTTTGTTCATTTGCAATTAACCGCTTACATAACAATGCTAGCGTATTTTTTTATAGGACCTTTTTCATAGAAGACATTATGATGAACAACTTTTATTCGGAACTTTTTTCGATAGGACGCGTTCCAAAAGTGTTAATTGAAAAAAACCGATTTCTTTTTTCAATAATTTTTTATTGCTAAAATGCAGGATGGATTTTTACGAAAACTCAGGGCCCATGGGTCCAAACAACCTACAAAAAAATTAGCTAACCTCTGCGCTTCTTGAATAAAACTTTTCCTAAGGTGACTGGACTAAAATAGCGTGCGCACGATGTAACTGGTCTTGAAAATATTTAATTAGGTCAGTTTTTCTGAGAATTTTTTTGAAAAAATCAAAATATGTAATCTTCTTGAAATCGTCGATTTTGTTCTTCAACTTGAATGAAAGTAGAGAAAAAATTCAATCATAATTATTTCGTTATCACACTTAAAAAGTACAATGAAAAACCTATATTTTGAAAAAAAAAGTTCGATTCCGCCCATTATTCGAAGTTATGAGCTATTGAAAAAAAAACATCGAATTTTTAAAAAAAATATATTTCTCGTTAGGCAGTCGAGGAAAAAATTTGAAAGAAATCAAGAAAGGCTTGTTCAATACATAGAGCCAATTAAAAAAATGTAAGGTTCTGAAGTGGCTTATTCGGTGATATTATATTGACAACGATAAAATGGGTTTTTGAATCCAAAGAACTAACCTGGCGTTAACAAACCCTTGGTTAGCTTCGATTGTGAGGTCATCGGTTTGTTTAGTTTGTCTGTGTCTATCCAATTGTATTTTATGTTCTCGTCCTCATCCCCCATAATAGAATCCAAAAATTTGTTTATAATCGTTATTACAGCTTTTTCAGCTGCTGACGACTTCATCTCCATATCGACAGCAATCAATTGCCCAAAAGTCTGATTTTCCGAAAAAAATTTACTCGGACTTTGCGGATAATTAGAGAGATTCACTAAAATGCTGTCAGCAATGCTCTTGAAAACTTGGTCCACTCTAGCTTCTTTTATATCTTTCACTTCTTTTGTAAATATCTGAACATCTCTAATTGTGTTACTGATTTCTTCGCATACTTCCGGAATCTTCAAAGATGCCCAAGTAACCACCGACAAACACGGTTGAAAAATAACTTCCAATCTGACGAAACTGGGTCTCATTAGCTTCATGTATAATGTGGGAATTGAATTTCTGTTTTGAGAAGTAAGATTTTGAAATGATAAAAAATATAACGTCGGAGTCTCGAAGTAAAAATGAAACAGAATAAAAAATGATTATTCACCTGAGCTCATCATTCTGATCGACCAAATTTTTCACTCTTTCGTAGGAACGGCAAATTGTTTTTTTACAAAATGTTATTATTTGAATGAAATCAGGCACGGTCAATTCGAATCTGGACATGTGTTCAGCTTCATCAATTACTTCCGTGATGTAGGAATCGAAATTCACAGTAAACTGGTTAAACTTGGGGTGTCGTATCAATACAGGCGAAGATAATGCTAAGCGGACCTGAAGTAATATTATGTGTAAAGTCATCATTCATACATTCCACTTAATGTGTCGTGCATGCACGACATAAAGTATATACGGTTTTGTAAATTAATGCGCCATGACCATCAACGTTAGGTTACGTCAACAATGTTTGATCATGTCACCCGATTTCATAATTTAAAGATAATAATACTTACAATTTCTGAAGAATCGAACCATGCCTTGTAATATATGCGTTCGTAGTGTATGAATACTCTTATCAGTGCATTGTAAATCTTGATGCACTTTTGCATCCGTTCATGCGTTATAATATGCTGTCGGGATTTGAATATATCCATGGGGCTCTCCAACTGTTTATGCAGTTGCCGAATCCATAGAATTCTACCCGCAACGGGTGGCAAGCTTCGCGCTAAGGGAGGATCGGATCTTTCCTCATTGTATCTATCTCGTACGGTTTCAATTTCATTTTGGAAAATCGAAACAAGCTCCAAGAACTTTCGATCTATGCGCAAGCATTTCAGATTCAATTTTTTAAACCTAACAGAAAAAGAAAAGAAAGCATTCAATATTGATTTATTGTATGAGGACGGGCATTGTCTAATTACTTTAAGTCTGTAGTGAAACCACAATAATTAATGTAATGAAGGACTGGGATCTGATGACACTCAACTAACAAATAGTCAGTGAGAGAAAGATTTTTATAAAGTAAACAACACAGTCAGTACATAAAATCAAATAATTATAATGAGAGGAGACCATTTGCTAGCGCCCCCTCGGCCATGCTTCAAGCAGATTTTTCTTAAACATGGATAGGGCAAAACTAATGCAATGCTTGTAGAGCGGGGCAAACGAGAGCTCACTATCGAAATGCACACGTAGGTCTCGAATTGACGAGACCGCTTCAAGGAACTCGGTCTAGACAAAGTAAAGCATTCTTAAAGCAGTGCACAATCGATAAAAATGCATTACATGGCACTTTGCCATGTTTAGAAAGAGCCCGAAGAGAGAGCTTAGAAAAGAGAAATCCAAAAAAAGCCCCTTTTGAAAAATATGAAAAAGTTCCTAAAAATCGCTGATTATATGCCAAACACTTTAAACTACCGCCCGCAGTGGAAGTACGATTTTTCCTGAAAACTATCACTTTCTGAAAGTGATAGTTTTCATGTTACGCAGGAATTTCTAGATTTTGTTTTCAAGACAAACAAGATAACTTCTTGAAAAAAAATCCTACTAACTTTTAATAAAATCTGATCGGAGAGATTCGAAAACAAAAATTTCTTCTGGACACGCGGTCTATCTGTAAAAGGGTAAAACAATGATGAAACTCGGTCGTTTTCAAAATGACGTCCTAATCGTGAAACAAATCGCAAACATTTAAAAAAAAAAAGCAGAATAAACGTTTAAGAATAAAGCAGAATAAAACATTTCTCTCCTTCAAAATGCCGTTTATTAAACTCATTCATCTAAAGAATCGGCGAAATAGCATGAAAAGGAGTAAAAAAAACTTTTTTGTACTTTTGTCCGGAAACTTTCCGACGGTAGTGTACAAGTTATTCAAATCTAATTGAAGAAAACTTCTTTCTACATCGGCATGTACTTGGGTATTAAACCAAAATATTGTAAAATAATCATGCAATGATTTATATTATTAATTTTCGACGAAGACTTCATTTTTCAAAATAAAATTGCGAAAAAAAAACACAAAAATGGCTTACGCTACCTTTCAAAATTGAGCTACAGGGCCTTCTTTTGGCGAGGTTTTTTCTTTCACCATATATGAACTTTTGAGGGACGGTAAATGAAAAAAAAATCACCTCATTTTTTAAACACTCCAATGATAATACTTGATAATATTGATAACGATATAAAAATGAAATTTTGAGCTCGAATAACTTTTAAACCAATAGACTTAGCTACAAATCATAAGAGACCTTTTTTGTAGAGCGTCAAATTTTATTTTATTTTATTTTTATTTTGAATTTATTTGTCCCAGAGTTATAAAATTGTAAAGAACGGAAGGAATTTTTCTCATGTTATTTCCATAAGAAACTTAGGTTGGAATGCGGACTATCTTGGAGTTAATATTAAGAGCTCAAATTTTCAGGGAATTTTTACTTGTTTATTTGAAAGCATTTGAGCCCGTGGGAGCAAAGAAATTCGAAAACACCCCTGTTAAGGACCACCCTAAGCGCCCATACTACTCATATTTGTGATCCTGAATTTTCTTAGCACAATGAGTTGCAGGGAAATGACGAAAGGTGCAGACACCTCAGAAACGTGTGCAATTCAAATAGGAGAAAAAGGTAACCTAAAGTACGGACAATTGTTGTCGTTGACAAAAATCCTACAGCGCACTTTTCATCTCTAAGTATTGAAAAAACGCAATATTCTTTGTGAATAAGGGTAGAATACCTTGAGATCAATCGCAATGCAGTGACAACGTTTGGTACGATTGAAATAGTCTTGACGAAAAAATTTCGCAGCTCGAGTTCAGTAGTGACCACGTTCTGTTTGAATTGTTCGTAATCCTCATCAAAAAATGGTTTCCGATGATCAAGTGGATCATAGTTCTGCTTTGCAAATTTCTCATAAAAAGACGTAAACTTTTGTGCGAAACCGTCGATTCCTTCAATAGTTGAGTTATGAAGTATTGAGTAATTCGAAACAATTTCCAAAACATCGATAATCTGAAAATAAAGTTTATTCGTTTACAAAATATTTATATAATATAATTATTGATCATTAATTAGATAATTGAAAGTATACAAAATATTGATAAATAAAATTATTCAATAAATATTCATATGTGCAAACGAAATTCATTCGTCTAATGAATATTCGAATTTGAAAACGAGATCCAATTATTCAGTGAACCTTAAGAGTTATCAAACGATACTAGAGTCTTTACAGCAAGCAGAGCTGGTCGAACGTTTTTCCAAAATTCACGAAAATTGTTTCCACGATATTTAATCAATTGCAGTGTTGTCAAAGTAATTGCGAGTTCACGTATTTTTTTTCTCTTTCAATCGCGACTTTTTAGAGCTCTGTAGTTTCACGCATTTTATAGATATGAATACCTCATTTTTCCGAGGCATTAAAAAGAGGCGGCGTTCTTCGCACACATTTTTTGACGTTTCGGGATTGCTGTCTAGAGACACTAGTTGCAACTAGAAACATTCTGCTGTTTTATGTGAGACTGTGTTTCTTCGATGTGACAACGGACGTTTTTACATTACAGTGACAGCTGTGAGTTGAAAAACGTTATAAAGAGGGAGATCGCGGATTAATAATGATAGTTTTGAGGTTAAATAAAAACTCCCGACTGAAAAACTCCTTCATTCAAGAAAATAGTAGTAAACTTTAAAAAGTCTGAAAAAAAAAAAATAGATGTCGGGATTGTCGTCGGGAGATGTCTTTACTTCTTATTCAATGATTTGATTAGAGACATCTCCCGACATCTATTTTTTTTATTATTTCAGACTTTTTAAAGTTTACTACTATTTTCTTGAATGAAGGAGTTTTTCAGTCGGGAGTTTTTATGTTTTTTCAAAACATTTTTTTATTTCACACTTTTTAAAGTTCATCATTTTTTAATTGATTATTATAAATATAATTAATAATAAATATAATTAAATAATTTAAAAAAATAATAACACAATCAACCAATCTGTCACAACAACAACCAATCGGTCACGACCAACCGAGTGAAGTATGGCGCAGATGTTGCGAGTGAATATAGTTATGGCGGCATCACCTATTGTTGTGTCGATATGATTGAACGGTGACTTTTTGTTTTTCCAATTATTCTTTAAATATACAAGCAATCGTATCAAATTATGACTTCAAACCACGTCCATTGGTAATAGAACCTGTGCCTCAAATTTGGTCAAGTAATTTTTTGCCGATTCAACAAACATTCTGCTTAAAAAATTCGTGAAAATCAGCTGATCGCGGTCAAACGCCTAACTCCCGGCTTTTGCCCGAGTGGGCAGTCGGGAGATAAAAAATAAGGTTATAAAGATCGCGAGTATGAAAGTTGACGGTTATTTTTTAAAATTTGATGTTGGTTAGAGTCATTAGGGAGAGTTTTTTTCCAGTCAATAGTGACGGTTATGAGATTTAAAAAAAATTGTGAAAATCGCAGAACTAAAAGCTGACGAAATCAATTATTATTTTTCATTCATGACTTTCGGTTAGAGTTATATTCGAGATCGAGACTTCTAAAGATTGAGAATTCAAAACAGGTATGTTAGTATCAGTATACCAAAAACTTCGAAAAAGTAAAAAATTTCTTTTTACGTTAAAATATTTTTTTTTTAAAAACGTTAGAATATTTTTTAAAAAATTTTAAAAAATATTCTAACGTTGCCAAATATAGTTAATGAATTACGGTTCCTGTAGGAATTCTAAATTTTGGAAAAATTAAAAAAAAAATGATATCATTTTCTAACGTAGCAAAGTACAGTGAATGAATTACGGTTCCTATAGGAATTCATTCGTAGACACCTTCAACCGTACCGGCTAAAGGATTTTTTTGGTCCAATCTTCGCCTCAATCCTTTGTGCAGTATCTATACGATGTACTTCACAAATTCATTGTCAACGTTACACACAAACTTGGCATGCGTGGTTTTCAAATATTAACTCGGCGAAGACAAAGTTAATGAAATATGCTATCCAGATCGAAATTGTACTATTTCTTTTATCGATTATGAAAGAAGTCCAATCTCTAGATAGTACGCAAGAGTTCCAATTGATGATTTAATGGACGAAATAAATGAAAAAATGATATGGAAAAAATGAAAAAAAAAAGACGAATGGATATATAATCAATAGACATGAACTGAAAAGATTGGTGAATAGGTGATAGTTGAACAGTATATATCGATGAACGGATCAGATGATCGAGTTAATGAAACGATAAATGGGATGAATAAAGAGTCAAATTATATAAATAAAACGGATGGAGAAAAGATGTACACATGAAACTTAAACCGTTTAATGTGTCTTAATTGTGATATCCTATCTATCCGTTCGACCGTCTGCTCATTTTTCAAGTGATCCTATCTATCCGTTCAACCGTCCGCTCATTTTTGATCGTACGAACGGACGATTAGATGAGCTCCATGAATAGATGGTTAATATGAACGAATAAATAAATATACGAGTAAATGAAAATTAATACTTGGCGTCGACCGCTACCGCGTCTCTTGATCAATGTATACGGATTGATGAAGCGTTCCTTCGCCGAGTTAATATTTGAAAACCATGCACGCCAAGTTTGCGTGTAACGTTGACAATGAATTTGTGCAGTACATCGCGAAGATTGGACCAAAAAAATCCTTTAGCCGGTACGGTTGAAGGTGTCTACGAATGAATTCCTATAGGAACCGTAATTCATTCACTGTACTTTGCTACGTTAGAAAATGATATCATTTTTTATTTTTTAACCGTAATTCATTAACTGTACTTGGCTACGTTAGAAAATGATATCATTTTTTTTTTAATTTTTCCAAAATTTTGAATTCCTACAGGAACCGTAATTCATTAACTGTATTTGGCAACGTTAGAATATGATCTCATTTTTTTCATAGTTTAAAATTGTTTTTAAAATTTTATTTGACAATACAAATATAGATAATCATTTAAAATTAAGGTTGCGACCTTTTAATACTTGGCGTTCCTTTTTTACTTTTTCGAAGTTTTTGGTATACTGATTTCACTTCTTTTTGAGAGACGTGAAAATAATACAGGAACCGTAATCTATTCACTGTACTCGGCTACGTTAGAAAATGATCTCATTTTTTTTTCATATTTGTGACGGTCTGGCAGTATGAGAGTCTAATAAGGTGGCCGTAGCGCAGTGGTTAGCGCTCCCGGCTCGGACTCCGAGGATCCATGGATTGAGTCCCCGATTTGGTTCATCTTTTTATTCGCTATTATTGCCGGACCGTGCCTCGTCACATATTTTACAATTTCCAAAATTTTTAATCAACAATGAAAATATATAAAGATCGTTAAAAACTACGGTCGCGACCTTTTAATACTTGGCGTTCTTTTTTTACTTTTTCGAAGTTTTTTGTATACTGATTTCACTTCTTTTTGAAAGACGTGAAAATAATACAGGAACCGTAATCCATTCACTGTACTCGGCTACGTTAGAAAATGATAACAATCACGAAATACATAAAATAGAATTTGAAAGATTCAAAATAACATTCGATGGACGATTATCCAATGAGATTTGAAATTGGCAGCGTATAATTTTCATTTTTTTGTTTCGAACCAAGCGGATCTTGACAATCCTATTAATTCCATTGACTAATTAACAAAATCTCTAATCGAAAATCGGTAATTATTTTTTATTAATATCCTTCCACTTACGTTGATTCGAAATTGCAACGATTACTCATATTTTTCATCGAACCCGTGAGAGAATCGTTAATTAACCTTTTAAGCAATTGTTTTTTTTTCTTTCCAAGGCTTTCATTCAAACATTGTCTGTACAAAAGCTGTATATTTGATTATGCGTTTGTCTATTCGCATGTTTTAGTGCGTGAAGATAGAGAAATGTTATTGATACTGTCAAATGTGATTGAGGAGGAGCAAAATAAACTAGGCAGACACGTTTTTTACATTGTTTTGTGTAGAAGGGTTGTGTGAATTCAAATAGAGCGCGCGTAGACGGCAATACATGCCGGTATCGTCTACGCGTTGAGAAACAAGAACGAGAGAGAACGCGCCATGCCAAGGAAGAGGGAATGCGCAGCCGCGTGCTGTCTCTCTCACTCAGCGGCGCGCAAGAAGTGGGGGTAGCCTCGTTCAGCGGGAACTGGGCGAAGGAGACGGGACGAATGTCACGTTTCACGCAAAGGACGTAAGTCCAACGTAAACAAACGCTCATTACGCCTTTCTGACTCCAAGGGACAGGAGTTCCCGAAACATTATATTTTAATTCACAAAATTATGATATTTCGAGATTGGCTGAACGGATTTATTTGCAACAAGGACCAATAGAAAGAGAAAAATCGGAAAAAAAATCGTCACCGACATTCAGAATTTTTACGTAAACGTCGTTAAAAACTACGGTCGCGTGGCGTTCTTTTTTTAGAGCGATTCGAAAACTTTATGACGTCATAAAACCGGCATATTCGAGTATATAAGAGTGCGGCAGCGATTCGCTCGCGCGAGTATATAAGAGTGCGGCATTTTTTCTTTTAATACTTGGCGTCGAGCCGCTACCGCGTCTCTTGACCTCATTTTTTTTTCTTCATATTTTACAATTTCCAAAATTTTTTATCAACAATGAAAATATATAAAGATCATTAACCCCTTCACTGGTAGACGATATGAGAGTGAAGTGGACATTTCTGGTAGCCAAAACAGTAGCAAAAAAAAAAATATTTAACTCGTGGAACACATTTGGATTCCGGAAGGACAGCGATATAATCGTACGCTGAAAAGCAGAATGATGATTTTTTTTTTTTTTTTTCAATTTTTGTTTTATGGTTGTTACGTACGCTTTTAGGTTTCTATCTAAGCCCTATCCATAACATTCACCTCACTTTTTCGCCTACTTCACTTCTTCGCGGCTTGAATTCAAAAAAATAGATCATTGAAATAGCCCGAGCGGACTTAGAGATTTCATGCACCCCGTTCCAAGAAGCGTAGCTCTACACTACAAAAACTAGCTTCGTTGTCAATCGAGTACGCGATTTTTATGGATCACACAATATATTTCATTCTAAAATGATGAATATATAGAGCCATAACTACAATTTTTATGGATCACTCAATATATTTCATTCTAAAATAATGAATATATAGAGCCATAACTACAATATAAAGAGAGAAAAAAATTCCAGAGAATAACAGGTGAAAAATTCGACCCTTTTTATGATAGCTTTCAGAATAAGTTTTGCCAATGCATTCGCGCAGATATTTGCGCTCAAGCAGGTAACTGCGACTGTCGTCCGTGGCGAATTGTTTCAGGCAAATTGACAAAACTAGCTGTTTGAACCTTTTCATCACAATCGCTCGGCTATCCTCTTTCATATTTCGATACGCAAATTATACAATGAGCGAGGTCCACGACACGTCTTCAAGTGACTCAGAAAATGAGGAATCCGACGAAGAAATCGACTCGTCAATGGACGAGGAAAGTGTCGATGAATCAGAGAATGAGCATTCGAATTCTCCTAATGAGTCTGATGAGCCTTTGATCAAACGATTGAAAATGTTTAGAGCCGACCTACAATGGACAGAGAAGGGATTGTTTATTCCGCAGACCCATCGTTTTGTAGATAAAAATATTGGGGTCCAACCGGATATTGATTTAGATTCTGGTAGTACTCCTCTGGATATTTTTACACATCTTTTCAACGAAGAGATAGTAGAAATGATTTCCATCCAGACCAATATTTACCATGAGCAGCAACTTGATTTATTAGCTAAATCAAAAAAATTGAGAAAAACGTCAAGGATTTTATCCTGGATTGAGTTGACTGTCGCTGAACTTTATACATTTCTGGCATTGATTATTATCATGGGAATTGTAAAAAAAAAAAACAACTACGAAGCATACTGGTCAACGAACAAATTGATTGAAACTGCAGTTTTCAAAAACCACATGACTTTGGTCAGATTTCAAAGCATATTGCGATTTCTACATTTTGCGGACAATGCCTACGAATCATCAGATGATAAGCTGCAAAAAATTCGACCGGTTGTGGATATGTTAGTTGAACGCTTCCAAGCCACTTATAAACCAGGTGAACACGTTTGTATTGATGAGTCGTTGTTGCGATTCAAATGCCGACTGAGTTGGAAACAATGCAACTTATCGAAAAGAGCTCGTTTTGGCATCAAATCGTACAAATGTTGTGATTCGAAAAATGGTTACGTGTACAATCTCGAAATTTACACAGGTAAAGATGAAAATTCACCAAGGGCTAAAACGCCAATGGGAATATCTGGGTCAGTTGTCAAGCGAATGCTGGGAAATCTCACTGGTCAAGGTCGAACTTTATATATTGATAACTGGTATACGTCTCCATTCCTCCTCAAAAAACTTCATGATGATAAAACAAATGCTTGCGGGACCATTAGACTCAATCGAAAGTATATGCCGTTTGTGGAAACAAAAAAAATGAATGTTGGTCAAATAAAGGTCATGCATACACCAATATTGGGTCTTATGGTTTGGCGAGACAGAAAAGTAGTGAGTATGCTTACAACTTGTCATACTCCGAAACTGATTACCACAGAAAAAAAAAACTGGAAAACCGGAAAGCCAATATAAAAACCGAATGTTGTAGTCGATTACAACCACTACATGGGAGGCGTTGATCTCTCTGATCAGTATATTCAACCTTACCAATTTCTTCGGAAATCAAAAAAAATCTATCACAAGATTTTTTTCAATCTTATCGACATCACTATTTTCAATGCTTTCGTTGTCTATAAAGAACTCAATTGTAACAGAAACATTGGCTTTATGAATTTCCGTTTGAACCTCGCGAGAAGTCTGATTGAAAAAAATTTTCAAGCTACTTTCACACCATCGAATGTTAGTCGTTCAGAACCAGGCTTATCAAGATTGACCGAACGGCACTTCATCAAATTAGTAAAAAAAAAATCTGGGAGCTCTCGTGGTATCAGAAGGCAGTGTAAAGTGTGCAGTAAGCATGGCATTCGAAAAGATGTACCGACTTTCTGTGCACAGTGCAATGTAGGCTTGTGCATCCCATGCTTTGAAGTGTATCATACAAAAAAAAATTTCTAAGCGCGAGTAAAGCATATTTTCGATCATGAAACTGCGAAGCCGAGCAATTCAGAAAATTTGAAAAAAATATCAACCCCAATAATGAAATGATTGGAAAATCGAAAAAACAACGAAAAAATGAAAATTACGAAAAAAAAGATAGAAAAAATATTCGGAATCTCTCGTAGTGTCAGAAAGTGTCTTGGAAAATTTTAATAGCAAAATTGAAAAAAAAAAACAAAAAATTATTTAAAAAAAAAAACAAAAAAAAATTTGAAAAAATGAAGTGTAAAATCCTACCGTACAGCCTCCTCGTGGCACACTTCGGATCGTTGGAAAATCGCGAACTAATGTCGGAGGAAACGAATGAATATATAAAGAATACCGTGATACATAATTTCATGAATAAAAATCCTGCAAAATTTGATGTGCACCCTTTTTCGTATTTTTTTTTTTTTGTAGAATTTCAATCAGCAATGTGGGAAATCTAAGAATACCATTGGAAATTGATTTTGTATGGTAGAAAACCAATTTTTTGGATAGGCCGCCATATGGCGGGCCCACCAGTTGTTGCCAAGTTGGTGTTGCCCGCCATATGGCGGGCCCACCAGTGAAGGGGTTAAAAACTAAGGTTGCGACCTTTTAATACTTGACGTTCTTTTTTTACTTTTTTGAAGTTTTTTGTATACTGTAAATTATACAATTAGTATGATAAATTAGCGGATCAGTGTAGGCAGGAGATAAAATTAATTAACCAGTGTATGCTCTATAATAATTTATTCATAATAAATTTACGACATGTACTCACGCGACTGTGAGCCACAGACATGTCACACGATAGGTACATTCTTTTCTGTTCTTTTTAAGTTCTCCTGTTATTTTTCTCTTTTTCTCTTTCATCACATCTCGTCATTATATAATATTACGTACAGCCGTTTATTATTTGTTCATCTTTCATTTTCTTGTGGTCAATGATCGTCTTATTCATTAATGTTAAGCCACTATAGACTGTGAATAGAACTCGTCATCTCCTCAGTGAAATAGTTTCTTTTTTATCTGATTTCGTGTGTACAGGGTCGACCGAAAGGATTCCTGTGGATCTACTACTTTCAAGTTACTTCGGAATTCACACCATTTTTTTTTATCAGATCTTCTCCCTACGAGTTATTTATTTTCGAAGCCACTGGAGTCACCCACTTTCTTTGCAAATGCTTCAAATATTTTTAAAAATAAACCCAAAATGCATGGGACTATTTTTGTTCAACGTGAAATTTTCAACAAAAAAGTCCTCGATGTTGATTTTCTATCTTTGGTAGCTCATTCTCGAAAATCAGCTCTCGGGACTGAGCTACCGAAGACATCGAAATATCGTCAAGAACTTTTCTGTACGAAATTTGATGCTCTACATCATTGGTTCAGGACATTTTTACTCTATATCTCACCATTTTGGCAGCTTGTTCGATGGAAGTGCTCAGCTCCGTTTTTTATTTCATATAATAAATCATTTGTCGGAAGAAACTTGATTAACAAACGGTATTAACGGTTATGATGTGGATTTCCGGTACGAATTTGAGTCCACAAGGATGATCATCGGTCGTAGAACAATTTCGATACAGTCGACACTTCTCTATAAGCCTGTCTCGGAGCTGTAGGGGAAATTTTTTCGGCTATTCCGGTCCCCCCACTATAGCGCGATCGAATTCTTGGCCGGACTACTCGCTATAAGCCTGAAGCAATTGTTGTGTTTCCAGCGTCTCTACTATAGCATATAAGCTCAATGTTGATTCGTTTGTTTACGCAAAAAATTGTAAATTTTATAAACAATTTTTTATTGTGGCTATTCGTGAAAAAAAAACAAAGCAAAGAAAGAATCTATATTTTGCTCATGGCACGTGTAACGGAGGATTAAGTGCGATATTTGTTCAAGGCTTATAGGAAGTAGTCAATCATCAATCTCGAAGACGCTTCAGGGTGGGGGTAGCTATCCCGCTGCAAGCGGGGAAGAGGCTTATAGAGAAGTCTCGACTGTAAATACATTTACGTATACAGTCAAAATTCTGTTCGATTTGTTAAATTGTTTTTCATCTTTGATTCTTTGTCCCCCCTGGTTCTTTTCACTTTGAATTTAGTTCCGATAAGGACTGTAACTGGTAATTTATTGGCTTTTTCACAACTGCTCATGGTGACAAGAAAAAATTTGAAAAACCTGCCGCATGCGAAAAGCTATTTTCATTCACTTTTCATCCAGTTTCCTTCCACGCCAATGAGATTAGAAACATTGAGTCTCCGGTCCAATTATACAGAGTTCAGTGATTCCATCCCATGAAAAAAATTGATACAGTCAAGTCTCAAACGTTTTGATTTCAAAGTGTTTTAACGTTTTTTTTTGTTTTCAAACATTTACACACGGCTGAGCTTTATTACGATTCTCACTTACATGCTTTCTGGCACCGCGGAACAGTTTTAATCCGGGTCTTCTTCAATAATAATCATAATAATACAAATATTAGGACAGTTTTTAAAAACCTCAAATACATTTTAATTTCTATCTACTTTTTAATTCGTTCACGCAAAAACGTTGAATGTCCGGAAAATTAAGATTTGAAAAGTGCCAATTTTTTCCTTGAGAATGACCCGAAAGACAGTGAATGACAGTGAAAGACGGTCTGGCGCAGTATGGTTTGCATACGCAGTATGGTTCATACGCAGTATAGTTCGGTGAGTGACGTTCAAGTCACCAACCTCACAATCACTGATTGTTCATTTTGTTTTTCATGTTACTATACTCTTTCGTTATTTCTTCCAGGGTTGTTTTTTAATCGTTTATGCTGTCCCCGTAAGGCGATCATTTTCGTAGGATATTCCGGTTACTTATTTCGTGTTGTTTCGTATGAAAACTTGTTCGACTGGGCTGACGGGGACGAAAACAATAATTTTTTTTTTCTTCGACGAACAGTCAATATGTTAATTGGACCTTGGTGTGACCTTGAATTTTTGTTGTAATGATAGACGAAGGTGAGGAATTAAATCGAGTTGTTGGTTTTTTTTTCATCGTACTGGACTAAAAGATAAATTCTTATTCATTTTTTATAATTTATAATCGTGGATAAAGGCGATTTGAATAAAGAAACTTCTAAACTGCAAAAAACTTGTGCGAAGAAAAATGAAGAGATGTGCTGTTTGTATTTCTCCTCAGAACTTGTCAATTCAAAAAAGAATCAGCGTTGAGTGACTGGAGCGTAGGAAAGAAAGAAATTCATAACCATTTATTTATATAATTAAATCGTGCTCAATTGACATTGAAACGTTTCATGATTTTTGAACATTGGTTAGTTGTTCAAAAATCGAAACTTAGGATTTTTGAGATCCTCTTCTCTCTCGTGGAGAGGTGTGCAGGTTCGTGCACTGACCGGCGAGGTCTTTGCTAGGAGTAGGAGTCACCTTCAGATTTCCCCATCTTGCACGAGGAGCTTGGCTCGAATTCGATATTCAAGATGTGGGTGCTTTCGTCCGGGGCGTGCTACACTGTTATCGCCTCCTTCTTTGCGGCGTCTCTGAGAATAGCGATCTTCTCGGTATCGAGGTTACAATGCTCCGTTATTTCTTTGTTTAATACAATTTTGGTAGGAATGAGAAGAAGGAGAATGGAAAGGTGAGGGAGCCTTATCGGCGTACGGGTGATGCTCCGCTGACGCGAGAGCGCTCAGTCCATCGCCCTCTGTCAGGATTTCTGTGAAACCAGAAATCGTGACAGGGGATAAGGCTGTCCCGTTACAACATATGTACAAAAACTCTTGGGCAGCATTTTTTGCTAAGGGCACGATTTTTAAAAATACGATTGGCAACACTTCTTATTTTTTTGTTGAGTGAAAAATGCAGATATTAACGCGTGAAGCGCGTCAATTGAATAGAACACCTTCAAAATCTCAAAATTTCTTAAAGGATAATGCACGAAGAAAAAGAACAATTCGGAATGGAGGGAAAATAATAAAATATTGTGTGTAAATTGGTCGCTCGACGTTATCGAATTTGGCTCGTATCAGGCCAATTTGAATGAACAGATTATTTCAAGTTCGATCTTCGATAGGGATCGAGAATGCAGAAAAAGTTTGAGTCATCACGATAGAACGGATTGTCAAAGTAAAGAAATCGTTGGATTGAAACGATTTTTCTGAAATGATGCATCGGATCGATTCTTTCAAATAAATCAGACAGCTATTGAAGCAGTTTAATTACGTTAAAAAGTATTATTTCGATTGCACATTAGGGAATAAACTAACAAATGATTTGTCGGGAGTTATCAACTTTTGATCAGTCAGTCACACAATCGTCGTACAATTATTTACTACATTAATAAAATGTCCTAAGCCTTTGCTCGAGGCCGCTTAACATTCAGGACTCTCTCTCTCTCTCTCTCGCTCTTTCTCTCCTAAGGTTACACATCCGGTATTATCAAGAGACTCGGTAGAGTCTCGGGACAAGTACATTTGGCAGCTCTGTCGTCTGCTAGCTCGCGGCTCGCCCAGATATCAAGAGACTCGGTAGAGTCTCGGGACAAGTACATTGACAGCTAGCCCTGTCGTCTGCTGGCCCGAGCTCTCCGAGACTATACTTTCTCTGAATAAACCGATTCGCGGTGGTGGGGGTAAAATCGGCATGTCATTTTATTGAATTACGAAGCTCAGAAGCAATTGAGAAACTTAAAAATTAAACTTTTAGCTAATTATGAAATTCTCTTTCGATTGCGCCCAAAATCATCATGATCGGTCGCGTAATTGCTGAGAAAAAACTTTGCACGGGCTCAAGATTATGCAAAAGTGACTAACACATTCAAGAATTGACGTGTCTGTATATAACACCATCAAAGGCCTCTTGACGCCAGCTATAACCCATTTTCATGAAAGCCAGTCTCCAGTGACAGCTGCAGAGAGAGAAATGACTACTACGTTCACACGGAACTCTTATTCCGGATTAATTAATCGGGTTTATTATACCCGATATATATGTATTGTAACGATATTTTTCCCTGAGAGGGTACGATCTGTCCCTTCTCGACTCACTTGACCCGCTAACCGTGCAGGTACGTATTGGCGGAGTTGGGCTGGGCGCCAGGTACAGGAGTACCGCCGGTAAACCGACTTTAATTTTACCCAACTGCGCCAAACGCTTTTGACCGACCTGTACGAAACAGGTGACCAAGGACGGTCCGGCTACTCAGCTCCAACTGAGATACATAATGGTAGAGGGGCTGGCCCAAGGGAGAGTAACAACACGACAAATTTCAAATAACGGTAGCCGACACAAAGAGAATTAATGAGTTATAATGGAATTTAGTGTTTCTAATCAGTTGCACACGGTATTAATCTCGAGAACATCGACAAGAAAACGCTGCGCGCCAAAATAATAAAATAATGAAACTCAACGAGAATAACCGAAACGAAAATAAAGAATAACACGCGAACACGCCTTGCTAGAAAATTCCACATGGAACAGGTAGGCAAGGTAGCGTCATTGGCGACAGGTAACATGACGGCTTAAACGTTTCGAAATGATTAATTCGAGACCAGAACGCGTAAAGAAATTTAGATCGAGATTAACAAAATAACAGAACCATAACCATTGCCAGCTAATCCGTGGTGGATAAGGTAAGCAATGGATCGTCGTCATCAACAAAATATTATAACCGTTGTTACGTCACGGTTTTTATGTCCGGAGTTTCGTTTTTTTTTATTTTTGAATTAGTTGGACAAATTTTTCGGACTAACCCGAGTAACCGATTATTAGTCGAGGTTCCTTGGTTTAGAGGGGGAGATTTACCCTCCGGGATTGGAACCGCGTGCGCTGTTGATTTGCGATTTTTTTTTTTGGGTAATTGGACAAAGGTAGAAAAATAATAATTAGTGAAGTAGCGAGAACTTACCTTGCCTTTTGTAGCGGTGAAGCGTAGAGGGTGAGGAGTTACCTACGGTGTAGATGGAGGTGTTTCAAAATCAAACGACTTAGGGGTTGGAACCCTAATAACCGTTGAAGCTTCTGATGAGGCTGGTGAGCCGGGGCAGTACACCTCTGGGATGACACCGATGTACGGGACCAGGGAACGCCCGGTCGGATGTTTGTCGGTGATTAAAAGGACCGTGTTGATGAGAGTCGTAACGCGAACGATTTTGACGATTGGTCGCGAAGGGCCCTCCAGCGCGATAAATTTGAAGAGGTTTGATAATTCGAAGTTAAAGTTTTACCGCGAAAATAATTGGGAACTTTTCGGGAACGAGCGGAACCTGGTGGTGGAAAAACTTGTACACTACGACGTGTCAAATATTGGCTGAATGGAGTGTATTGGACTCCCTTTTATTTTAAACAAAACAGCCACTATTACAACCCGGTGGTTAAATAGTGCGAGAGCGACTGAATTGTCGCGATGATTACATTTATTCACACGCGGCGAGTTTTGACGAGGTCGTCGAGACACAAAATAAACGCCGCGAATTTCGCAAAGTTTCATCGATGTCCCAAAATGAGACGCGCAAATCTGAGCAACCGAAGTATTGAGAGTTTTGCCGTCGGAATAGGATTCCCGAACGAGACGAAATTGCTTATACACGAGATGAGAACGCACACACGAATTCAAAATGCGGGTCGTCGAGACAGAATTTCACTTGTAATTTAAATTAAGAGTTGTCGGAAAAATGGTGAATTATTGAGATTGATACGAGTTCGGAATTCAGTTTTCGAATTATCAAAATTTAATTGTGAGTCATCGAAATAGGAACGACCTTGAAATTTAAGTTTGAATTATTGGAACGAAGTTTATTTGAAAATTAATTTACAAGTTCTTGGAGAGAAAGAAAAAATAAATAAAAATGGCCTGAGATTTCGAATTCGAGTTATTAAAATGAATCAAGTTGAGAATTAATTTGAAAATCGTTATAAGAAAAATAATCTTGAAGTTAAATTTGAAATTCGGTTGAAAATTGAGTTGTAAATTGTCGGAATGAGATGGCCTTGAAATTCGACTCGATTTATTGAAATAAATTCGCTCGAAATTAATTTGTAAATTATTTAAATGAAAGTGGTCTTGAAATTTGAGCCTGGATTAGAACAAATTCACTTGAAAATTTTAATTCGTGAACTGTTAAAATTTAAGTTTACTCGAAATTTAGATTTTACGTAAAACCGAATTTGTGAACTATTGAAATAAAACTCACTCAATAATTGAATCGCAAGTCGATGAAATAATATTCATTTCAAAAATCGAAATGAAATTCACTTGGAAAATTTAATTCCGAACTGTTGAAGGTAGACTCGATTAAGAAAGTAAATTTCAAACTTGTCGAAGCTGAACTCGGTCAACAATTAAATTGAAATAAAATCGCCTTCGAGTAAGGTTCAAATTGCAAGAAAAACACTGAAATGAAATTGTAGATTGACAAAAGTAAAAACACTCTTGAAATATAAGTTTTGAATTTTTGAAGTAACGCAGGCTTGGAGTTTGAATTTCGAATTAACGAAATAAACCCAAACTCGGAATTTCTAATCCGAATTTTGAAATAAACTTGAAGTCTGAATTTCGAATTCTCGAAATAGACCCAAACTTTGATTTTAGAATTGAGTTTAAGGATATAATTTGAAAATTTAGACTTTTAATTACTGAAGCGAGCACAACTTTGAAACCTTCAAATTACTAATCGTCGGAATAAACTCACTTGAAAATGTGATTGTCGAATTGATGCGACGGCGCGAAGAAAAAAGTCTCGGACAACACGCACCCCGAATCTCGTTGAGCGGTACGCGGATGTATATCGATGAAAATAAAAGCACTGAATATTTTTAATGCGAATCGTAGTTAGGAAATCGCCAAAAATCACTGTTATTAGTCGCGGCCACGATACCAAGGTTGCTTAGATTTTTACACAAAAATACGAAAATACAAAAATAGAAAATGAGAAAACTTGAGTTCGTACCGATCCTTAAACACTTGCGCTTCGCTTTTATACTCCGAAAGGTGAACAAGTGAAGCAAACGAGCGAAGATCGACGACTAACTAATTGTTTGTCACATTTCGACTCCCTCGGCTCCAAAGTGGAGGGGGTCCATACTTTGTTTTCGCGAATTATCCCACGGTGACGAGAGTGCTTAGGCCGACCGGATGCTGACAGTGCAAGAAATGTCACTGGAGCTCCACGTGCGACGCTCTAGTCTAAACGGAGGCGAGCTCGGACGCCGGACGCAGATAAGAAATTTGCGTCGTCCAGCGGCACACGCTGCTCCAGCGAAACTCGATATAAAGGTAAACTGTGGGAAAATATAATAAATCCCACGGTTGATTCGAGACGAATTTCACTGAGTGAAGATCGGCTCAAAATTCTCCAATCACCGTGCGACATTTTCGACAAAAAATATGATTAATATTTAATAATAGTCGCCTCACGATAATTATTATTTAAATCGCCGTTATTGGCGCCCAAAAGCGATCAGCTGATCGTTGTAAATAGAATATATATAATAAAAAATTTTCGAACGTTTCTCGCATAAAAGGAGACACGAGGACGTAACACCGTAACCACTGCCAGGCAGTCCGCAGCGGATAAGGTACGCAATGGTTCGTGAGCGTTAACGAAGTAATCGAACCGTAACCATTGCCAGGCAGTCCGCAGCGGATAAGGTACGCAATGGATCGTCACCAGGTAGCGATAGGTTCGAGTTACGGTAGTCGTACGCGGCGATATTATAACGACGAAAATATTACGCGAGAAAACATTACTAGGTATTCCCAAGGGGATAAGATAGGCAATGTGACGTCGCGAGGTAGTGATAGACTCGAGTGACGGTAGTCATACGCAAAGATAGTACAATGATGAAATTATTACGCGAGAAAAACATTGCTAGGTAATCCCACAGGGATAAGGTAGGCAATGTATCGTCGCGAGGTAGTGATAGACTCGAGTGACGATAACGTACGAGAAATTATAAGGAAACGAATAGAAATAATAAGAAATACGCATTGCGAGGTAATCCAACAAGGATGAGATAAGCAATGCGTCGTCGCTTCTGTGAAACAATTAAACAACTTTTAATGAATATTACCGAGGCTCCAAATTTCCGGGGCTCCACCGAGGTACGAACGCCCGCAATAGATACGAGCCTGCCGCTCGACAAAAGAAAATAGAATACGAAAGGCAAACGCGAATAATATTACAAAAGATACGCGAAATAAAACTGAGATCGAAACAACGCGAAAGAAAATAAATCAGGAACATTCCTGCGTAATGCGCTATAGATAGAGTAACTCAGTACGCGCGGCGAAGAAAGAAAAATAACGTAAACACGCGCGGGACGACGCTGGCCTTGGGCGCGCGGGGAGAGAGAGACTGAGTCGGGCGAAAATGCTCGGAATTTGGCGATGTACGAAACTCGAAAATTACGACGTAATATTTGTCGTAATATTCTTCATCAAAACTCAATTAAATGCAACAATAATGCTAACCAATTCTAATAATGAATAATACCCGTAATAATTCGGATCGTGAGCATATCCGATCGCCTCCTCGTAATCCTTCGTACTCTATTAATTTTATCCCGGCAGGTGAACGCGAGACTATCGCAAAAGAACACCTCCGTTCAAACATTGAAACAATATTCTTAATAATCGCCATAATAACACAAATAAATAACGCCAAATAAATTAAATTAGAGTACGAAGAGACGAACGGAATCAAATGGAGAAAGAAGAGGAACGAGCTCACCGGGAAGATCCTCCGAACCGCTATAATCCATAATAATATTCCGTAGGGCACTTACACTTATGACTCACCGCAACTGATATCGATCGAAGACTAATGACCCCTTACCTCGTTCGTAGGCAAGAGCTCCAAAATTCGCGCTATCCCCACTACTCATTACCCCCCACGACGGTCCGCGCTCCCGTGTCCCAGCACTGGACTATGTTCTGTCTCTCTTACTCTCGCGGTTTACGCGGTATTTCGGAGTTATCGCGTTTAGGTCGAAATTCTTATCCCCACCATGGCTCAACGGACGAAGAATCGACGTTGAACAGTGGTGATCGATATCGATTTTCGTTTCACGCGCTCGAAGCTCACTTTTTATGAAACGAAGATTGTTCCCTTGGTCGCCTTCCTCTCGGGCAATCCGGCGATCGTCTCCGTAAAAAGGGGAGGCCTCCCTCATGAAACCAAGCGTCCCTGACTCCATGGTGGGCCCACACTCAAACCACCAGGCAAATCAGCACCTTCAATACGGAGACGAACCCAAACCCCATTAGACGAGGCGCCGATATTAACGGACCACGGCTTCCAAGGGCACAATGACGGGTGCTGCAACTCTCGGTTGCTACGGCGAGAGGGCTGGCGGGCAGCTTCGTATTTTGAGCCATTTTCCAGCGCGAGCCCTCGACACCCACGCAGTAGATCGGCTAGTACGATCCAAACGTTATTACGCGAACTTCGGGCGCGCGATTGACCTTTTAAAATATTATTTAAAATGGCTGGAACACGAGCGCGCTTCGCCTCGTGACGAGAACAAATAGGGTAGTTTCATAACCAATATTCGCGGAATGCGTGATCGGCAAAGGTGGCTCGCACGTTCTTAGCAAATAATTACGGCAAGAATACTCGAAATAATTAATAATTCTCGCTCAGTAACTCTCTCATTTACGCTTTATCGGCCCGTTCCCGATAATTAAACTAATGTTTCAGAAAAAGGTACGCAGCTTCACTGCCATTTTACGGAACCAACACAATATAAATTCTAAAAATTACGGAATTATTTTACTTGACAAAGTATAGGCCGGAAGTTGAGTCCTCTTTCGAACCAGCCGCGGCGAGTCGACGTGCGTTGGTCAAAACAGGACCGTAAATCCGGTCCACTGGTCGACACGGATACGTCTGAGTGGCGTGGCTCAAAATGTCACGTCACAGTATATACACCCCATTATAACCAAATCGGAATAAGAGTGCCGTATAAGCGTAGTGTATGACGTCTACGCAGTGAAACGGTTATTAACGGAGTTTTGATATAATCAAGTGCAGGACGTCCAAAAAATTTCGATTAATGGATTTAATAAAAATATTCAACGGAGATTCTGAGTAAAGTTCTGTAATGATAAAGTGCGAGATTAGCGAGTAAATTGGATAAATTGTGAAAAAAAATGATCTCGGAATAAACTTTTGAACAGACTGGTAAGCATTTTTTTTCGTGATCCTGAGTATTCAAATCTCGCAGTGAACATATTCATCCACAAAATATAAAAATGTAAAATAAAATCAACAGTTATGTGTTATATTCACAAGGTAAAAGTGCGGATTGTAATTATATACAGTCTCCATAGGAGTTTATATGAACCAAAATATTTAAAAATTCAGAAAAAAGAATTGATATCAAATCGCAAAAATCCCCTCACGGGGAAAAAAACGTGGACAAGTACATTGGTGGTCCTTTGTTTCCCTATGATATTTAAAAAAATCCAAAACGCCACTTAAAAGAATACACAAAAAGTTACAAAATAAGTTAAGATCTGTTGAAATATATGTGGCCAAATACGGGAAGCTTTACTGCGTTTCAATAAATTTTCAAATACGGTTTGATGTTGATAGAAAAAATAATAAAGTTCGGAAATTCAACTATGTCACCAACCAAATAGCAAACGTAAAAAAATTAGATTGTAAGAAAATTCTGAACGAAGTACTTGGCGAGTTCGTGATCATGCATCTATACATTACGCTAATTTCATGGAAAAATCCTCGCCAAGTACTTCGTTCAGAATTTTTTTACAATCTAATTTTTTTACGTTTGCTATTTGGTTGGTGACATAGTTGAATTTCCGAACTTTATTATTTTTTCTATCAACATCAAACCGTATTTGAAAATTTATTGAAACGCAGTAAAGCTTCCCGTATTTGGCCACGTATATTTCAACAGATCTTAACTTATTTTGTAACTTTTTGTGTATTCTTCTAAGCGGCGTTTTGGATTTTTTTTAATATCATATAATATGTACCATGGCGTATAAATCGATTGATACTGGAACGTGGCATCACCACTATTCTAATTTTTTTTTCAAATGGCCAGTTGACTAGAGTGCCGACGGATGAAAATCCACTGATGTACAATTTTCCATCCTACAAATAAACCTTCTCATTTCCATACACAAAACGTTCGGTCAGCTTTATATTCATATTGATTTTCTAAATAATAATGCATACCTCAAATGTTCTATTCTCAATTCTCCATACCATATGCACATTTGTGTTGAAAGTCAATTACAAAATCGGTTCCAATTTCACGCACAAAACATGATTATTCTGTTCTATTCATTTTTTCTGATGTTTTTTTTTTTTCAAAATCAACAAAGTATTTAGAAATTAAAAATTTTAGCTCAATCTGTTGAATACAAAAAAAAATCGCAAAAGTTAAATGGTAGTATAATTTTCTTTGCTGTCTCACATTCCGGTGTCACATTCAGATTAATTGGAAAAGTATTTGAGGTTTGTTCAATTTGCATCTAATGTTAACTTTAAGGACTCCATGCTATTTGGAGGGAACCAATTTCAAGGACCGTTCTTGAAATGACCAACAGTCCTCAAAAAAAACATTATATCTATAACACAGTCCTCGAAGTATACTTTATACCTCAGTATACATGAATTATAAGTGGTACACATATGTATGTATAAAGTATATTTCGGGTCCTCCACTACTCATATAGTGTTGATTTCAAAGTCTTTTGGTTATTTTGAGGACGGTCTTCATCTTTTTATATATGATATGTACAGTTCCAAAGCGTATAAATCGATTGATACTGGAACATGGCATCACCACTATTTTAAATATTTGCCAACGCATGCAAATCCGCTAATGTACAATTTTATATCTTACAGATAAACCTTCTCATTTTCTGCAACTAAAAATGGAGATTCGCAAAAAAAATCAAAATAAATTAACGCCGGTAACCAAATCTCTGGATGTAAAATTTCATGGACGAGAAGAAATTGCGTCTGCCATAAAACAAGAAGGTCGTCGTATCACGCGCCAAAATGCGAACTCAGTAAAAGATAGCGACATATTAACCACGCAATCTAATGTGGATTCAAAAAACGAAGGACGCGTCGTTAATCGAGGCATCACCAACGCTAAGAACTTGGCCATTGGGAAGAAGGTGGTTAATCCAAAAAAAGAATTGGAGTGCCGAAGTAAGAAGCCTCAACGTTTAACTGAGCAGCCAAAAAATGAATTAAAAGAAATGGATCAATGTTACACTGCACAGTTACATAGTGGTCAAAAACAAAATGTTTATCCGGAAAAAGAAGAAAAAAAAATCAACCATGGAAAAAAAATGTATACAATGATCGAGAATAGTCCAGCTGACTTGACGAAGATTCATCCCAATGAAGGCACTGAAAATTTGGTTGTAGGCGAAAGTATTGATGAAAAGGAATGCAATTATCGTCAGCAAACCAATGGTAACGGAGGTGAAGAATGTAGTTATATCGCGCGCGAAAATATGGATTTAGTCAAAGAAGACCAATCATCAACTACACAATCAAAAGTCGATTTTAAGAAAAGAATACGTGTGATTAACGTAAAGATAATTGACACCAAAGATTCGCCCATCGGAAGAAATGTAGTTGACTCAGGAAAAAAATTAGCAGATGAAAGTAACGAGCCGCAGAGTTCAATTCAACAGACAAATATTGATTCAAAAGAGAAATGTTACTTTGCAGAGGTAAATAATGAACAAGCACAAAATGTTTACGAGCAAGAAGAAAAAAAATCATCCGATGAAAAAAAAATTCATGTAACAAAAGAAAAAAGCCCAGATGTACTGTCAAAAGTTGTTTTTAACGAAGGTACTGAAAATTCAGTTGTGAGCAAAAGTATTGATCCAAAAGAAGGCAATTCATGTCAGGAAACTAATGGTAATGAAGATAACGATAAAGAAAATTTGACAGACATTACGACGAACTTAGTCAGCGTTTATCCGGTGAATTTATCAGATATCGATCTGCTGCCAGTTGAATTTGAGATTCCTTATTCGGAAAATGACATTAATTTGTTCCGATTCACCGAAACAGCTCCGGATTGCGACGATAATGGTAATGCGAAAGAAGCATTGATAATCGGGCCTGCAGTTGAATCAAACGATAAAAATCCCAAACTAACCGAAAACAATCTTGAGTCATCTTTCATTGAAAATAAAAATCTTGCATCGGCAATATTGGAAATTTTAACTGAAAAACCCGATGCCATAGATTCATTACGATCCGAGTCAAACGTCGAAAATTATTTCGACCGCATTTTTAACGGTCTACAAAATAACGACACGAAATCGAATTTTGTTTTCGGAGGAAATGTTCCTGAGGATGGCAATTCATTACAATTCAGTACGGACTATTTGAATAACAATGGTCCTTCAATCAGTCATTCAACCATGTGTGATGAATTGGATCAATTTGAAAGAGAAAATGACGAACGGTCGGGAACATCGGAATGTCTTAGCACAGGTAGTGCACGAAATGTTGTCAACGATGAAATCATAGCCTCAGAAGACGATGATGCAGATGTAGATGAGAACTACGATCCTGAACAAGAATCTACAAGCACTGACAGCAGCTCTGCAAATGATGATAATCGGACATTTGAAAAATCACAAAATAATAGCACTCACGAAACTTTAGAGATAACTTTGGGTATGAATCAGAGTTTGAAGTTTGCTCCCGACGACAACGAACTTATAGTTGAAAATTCGAAAACAATTGTTGCAAAAAAACATTTCTTTTTTTATTGCCATAAAATGCAATAAAAAATTGCAAGACATTTGGAAACAGTCCATTCCAGCGAAGAAGACGTAAAAAAATGTATTGTGTTACCAGCTGGTAATTGTGAACGTCAAGAAATTATTGCTAACATTCGCAAAAAAGGGGACCATGTCTTTAACACCAACAGACAATTTAATACGGGCAAACTACTCATATGCCGACGACCAAATCAGCGGATGAACAGAGAGGCTCAAGATTTTTTGCCCTGTGGAAATTGCAAAGGACAGTATTCACGGTCGGTAATCCGCCATCATTGGAAAAAGTGCACAAAACAAGACGGAAAGCATGAAAGGATTATAACGTCCAAAGGTCGAAAAGTAGCAGCGAAGATTCATGAAAGAGCGAGCAATGATGTAAGAAAGCACATTTTTTCGTATATGCGTGACGATAACATCGTACGTGGTGTCCGTTATGACGAGTTGATCATTCTTTATGCAAACAAACAATGTCAAAAGTACGTCAGTCACCAGCATCAGTATCAGATGATTCGTGCTAGGATTCGACTTTTTGGTCGTTTTTTGAAAGTCATCAAAACCATGAACAGTGACATAAAAGAGTTCGCTGACGTCTTCCAACCTCGGTACTATGACGTTTTCGTCGCTGCTGTAAAAGTTGTTGCTCAATTCAATAAAGACAAACGTATATTTGAACACACAGCTACCGCTTCTAGTCTCGGCACAAACCTTAAACAAGCTGCAGAAGTATTGAGATCCGAATACATCAAAAGAGAAATGGAACACAAACAAAAAAGAGTGGATGATTTCCTCAAACTAATGGTCGAAGATTATGGTGTAAGCATAAACAAAGTTGTGATGGAAACACAAAGTCAAAACAATCGGCGCAAAATAACAATCCTCCCCAGCAAAGACGATATAAAGAAATTGAATTTATATTTGAATGCTGAGCGGTCAGCACGATTTGAAGCACTGCAAAAACAATATTCGTTCAATGGTTGGAAAAAGTTGGCGCAGGTTTCACTGCTGTCTGCGCTGATATTCAATCGTCGTCGACCTGGTGAGATGGAGCGCATTTATTTGGATGATTTCAAATGTTATCAGGGTATCGAGGTATCAAACGAAGAGTCTTATAACGCTTTAACAGAAGAGAGGAAAAAGTTGGCTCGAGAGTTCGTCCGTTTCGAAATCCGAGGCAAGAAAGCTCGAGGTGTTCCCGTATTACTCTACCCACACTTGCTGAAATGTTTGAAACTTCTCATCCAGTGTCGAAAAAAGCGGAAGTACCCAAAGAGAACGAGTACGTATTCGGATTGCCATCCCGGGACAAAGATCGGTCCAGGTATTTAAGCGCTTGCGACTTGATGCGAAAGTACTCGACAGCATGTGGTGCGATAGTTCCAGAATCTTTTCGCGGAACCAAACTTCGTAAACAAATTGCTACATGGTGCATCAGCCTGAATATGAGTGAAGCTCAAGTATCCGATCTTGCAAATTTTATGGGGCACCATGAGAAAATTCATAAAGAAATATACCGCCAATCGGTTCTGGAAACGGATATCGTCAAAATTTCAAAAATATTGAAAGCGGTTCAGGAATTGGACAGCAACGATGTCGAAGAGTCTGATGACATTAGCGAAGAGGAACAATCAATGGACAATTCACAAAACTATCCTGGAACAAGTTTTGATTCTTCTCAAAGGACCTTCTCGAAAACTCCAGGACCAAGGCGTTGGTCCAATTTGGAACGCAATACCGTACTGTCTGCCTTCCAACATTGTCTCGATATCGGAAAATTACCATCCGGTGCTGAAATGCAAAATTTGATTGACAAACACGCTTGCCTGAAGGGAAGAACGGTTCCACAATTGCGTACATGGCTGCATACGCAAAAAAATAAAAAGTAAAAAAAGCAACATAAAATAATGGGTTTTCGCACTCTTGTATAGCACTGGAATGTTATACTTCCGAAGCCAAAGATCAGTTTCCACGGTATCTTTTTGAATGGGATTGTTCGTGTTTTTTTCATTAAATTTTTTCTATATTAATCAACATATTCGAATAAATTTTCAATTTCGATAACGATTTTTCTATATCGACGTTTTTATGAGTTTTTTTTTCCTGCAGTATGAATTATTTGTTCGAAGTTGATGTCGATGAAATTTCTTTATTATGAACTCATAACGTTCGAATGCATACAAACAAAAAAGTAAAATCAGTATCCGGTGCTTAAATGTGGAATTTGAATGATCAGTACGTGTGCGTAAAAGAAAGAATGGTTCCACAATTACGTACAAGGCTGCACACGGAAAAAATTGAAAAAAGTAATTCGAAAAAAAACGGAATTTCTTTCTGTTGTAAGTTCAAGACCAACGGTCAGTTTCGTGTGGTTTTTTTGTAAACTGAATTGGTCATTTTTTTATTTTCCATTTTCATACTTTTATATTCATTAACATATACGATTACATTTGTTGTGTTATATAATCGAATACAAACACCAATGTTCGTTTATTCTTCCATACATATGTGATGTATATGCTCCATCTGCTTATATAAAAAACTCGAAATTAAGAATAAATATTCAAAGTTGACATAAAAAAATCCAAGTAAATCATGTAATTATTTCGTAAAAATTCTTTTTCCCTACCCATATCAATTCTCGCATATATTGTGCGAGAAATGTATTGTTTTTTGAGAAACTTTGAAAATAAATTTTATAAGACCTGAAAAAATTGACTCCCCTCTTTTGCACACTCTCATCCTAGCACATGAGTGCTGCCATCAACTTTATCTTCCTCTTTATGTAGCGAATTGCTCAAAATTACAAAAATAGCTAAGTTGTAAAAAAAATTTTTTTTCAGAAAACATTAAAAAATACCCTGAGAAATTTTTTGTCACGAGTACAACGATACAGATAGTGTAATAGTAGTAGATTGAACAAAAAATAAAACACTAACGATAGTCGATAATATGGTATTCTACGTATCCAGCCTAAGCTTGAAGTTCTGGGAATTCCCGTTGCTTTACTTCTCATCTATTATAAAGTTACGGCGTTCAGGGAATCTATTGTTTTTTTCCAATCCACTGTTAGCGTCTTTCACGCGGCATTCAGTAGCAATCTCATCAGACTGACCGGACGTGTTTCAACTTGAGAATACAGAACGTGTGTGGATATATTTCGGCTCATCACCTCATTAAAGTTTTTTTTCAGTTTAATTAAAATTTACGATCATGTTTGCACTCGTTTTGTTTTCTGATGGAGATCTCTGCATTTGTCCTCTCGACGACATTATTTGCGACGAAATGGGAAAATGTTCAGCGAAGTACGTCGACATTTGCCGATACAAAGCACGTGTTCTGGCGGTTTCCAGTAAGTATAAAGAGGTTATATCGAAGATCCGTTCGTTTTATTTGAAAACTATTTCAAAATAGTATGAAAATATTTGGTTATAGATGACGAGGAATTTTTAAAGTATCTGAAAAATGATTTTGAAAGCATCGATGATTTTATTCGCCCAAGATATGTGATTGTGGGACAGAGAGAAGCCTCATATGCTGCAGTTATGAGAGAACTTGAAAATAATGCAGGCAAGTACTACCTCTAAAGTGATTCGAGAGCGAACAATATTTATGCCCTTGTACGTCGTATGAATATACTCAGGTTAATATTCGGCTAATATGTAGAAGAATTTTTATCTAACGAACACGATTTTTTACAGATTGTAACAATGTATATGCTGACAAAAGCATAGTACCATTTCAAGAATTTGGCAACTGCATTGATGCTTTTTCACTGGAACTGATCAATGCTCAAGGAGATTATTGCGGTAAGTCTTGCAAATAAATGCACTAAAATAAATATAATTTTTTAATTGCACGTGCCCTTGTAAAGACGATTTGGAGAATTCCAATTTCGTTTCTTTTTTATAAATCATTTAAAAACATTAAACATATATTGTTTTTCCAATTCTATAGATCAGCCTTCGCAGTTTTTGCGACTTCTCAGTGAAGACCTAGTTCCCGAGTATATCGAGATTCATTCAATGCAAAGAGAACAGAATCGTCAACAGATCGCTGAAATCCGCTCGTTCATGGAGCATGAACAGGGAATGGTACGAAATATATACCGGGCCCCTGTCTGGGAAGAGGATTTTTTCGAAATATCGGATCATATGAATGAAGAATAATCAATCCTGAAACGTTTGAGTTTTTTGAGAGCCTGGATTATTTCGGTTCTGAATATTTTATATTGTGTTTTTTTTTTCATTCCACTGCACACGCATGATTTGTTGATGTGCAAAATTAAAAATAAATTAGAAACATTAGATATATAAACATATGAGAGATCCAAAAAATAGCGTGAGGAATTTTTCAGTTATGATTAAAAGGTCAAAGACCAAGATTTTTTCACTTCTTGCTGTGGATCAAAATATGTCAAAAGCGTAACAAAATAAGAAACATGGCTCGATGGGGAATATAATAAGTAAAAAACAATATTTCTGAAGGTATCTTGTTTCATCTCAGATTTTAAGACTGAGTTCATGAATTATCGTTAAATCCAGAGTTTTACGACAGTATGTTGTTTTTATAAGTTTCTATTCCTACAGTATGAATGATTTGTTCAAAGTCGACACCGATGATATTTACCTTTTTTATGAGCTTTAACGGCTATTTTTACCCATAAAGCAAAAACCCGTCCCTTCTTGACTCGCGTTCCCCGTTCTCGCGAACCCTCCTTGGATGAGAGTGGAATGGGCGCCAGGTACGTAGTACCGTCGATCCAAAAACCGACTTTAATTTATCAACCCCCATCAGCCCTGGCTGACCGGGGTACACGAGAGACGCGTGCGATCAAGGACGGTCCGGCTACTCAGCTCAAACTGAGATACAAAAGGTAGAGGGGCTGGTTCTTTTAGGCCCAGGAATACGACACAAAATACAACATAAAATACGCCAGAATTAAGTAAGAGAATAGGCATTATATTCAAACTTCGTCCTAATATTTACAGGCAGGTAACTAATGAATCGTGAGGTAAGCCGTGAGGCGGTGAAGAGGTAACAATAATAAACTAAAGGTAGTCGCCAAAAACTAATTATGACGGAAAGGTAATCGCCAGAACTGATCATGAACGATAGGTAATCGTCTTAAGCAATGAGAGACGAGTGGTAATCGTCCTAACGAACGATACACAAAAGGTAATCGTCATCATCATTCATAGACGGGAAGGTAATCCTCATAATCAGCTTGGATCGAGGAGGTAATCGTCATAATCAATTTTTAACGAAAGATATTCGTCACAGTTAATTTAAAAAAAAAAGGTAATTGCTTTCCAGTAGGAAATAAACTAAACGCAAGGAAACTTAACTAACAAACGAAAGATACTAATTTTAACCTTGGCGAGTGGTGAGAGACTCATTCAGTCAAAAAGGAAACTACAAAATATCGTGATCCAAAAGTAATAGAAATTACGGTAGCGAAAAACTCGAGTACAAAATATGGCATCGAAACTCGAAATGTAACCGACAAAATTAACATAAAATCATGACTAGAACCATGTACCTTGAACGCTTCCTTGTGCCCTGCAAACTACAAAATTAACGGAGGAACAAGGAAGAAAATCTCCTCACCTCTCCAACGCAAATACTCCAAAATAAACTCCAAAAGAAACTCCAAAAGGAAATCGCCAAAGGCACGCAAATGGCCAAGGAAACGTTCAAGAAAAAGAGAGATAGAGGAACGAGCCGACCGGGTTGACTCCCTGCAGAAAACGCACCACACCCAATACGTAACGACTCGCCGAGGTGATCGCCAATCGAAGACTGATCTAATAGATCTCACAATCCTCGGCGAGCGCTCCCCAAAATTTGCGATAACCCCCACCACTCATTATCCCGGGGAGAAGTCCCTGCTCACGTGTGCTCTCGCGCTCTCAGCGCGAACTAGGGCTTTTGTCATACACCACGCTTCCCGCGGTAATTACGAAAATGATTAGAAGTTTTGCTGCTTGGTCGTATCCCGCTTCCAACGTTTGTATGGCCGTGTCCCGGGCACTTTTCCTCTCGGGGATCCAGCCGACGTACCTGAAGGCGAAGGGGAGGCCTCCCTCATGACTCGAGGCGTCCCAGCGAGTCACAGTGGGCCCACACGATACGCCACCAGGCAAAACAGCACCTTCCCTCCAGGCAAACTATCCTGAACCCCACCTGACGAGGCGCCGTTGTGAACGGACCCTACCCTGGCTGATCGCGATACCGTATCGTTTGGTACATTTTTAACCGAAATGTGTCGGTATCAATACCGATTTGACAGAAGACAGTATTCATACCGTAACAAATCGGTATACCCCCCGATTTCAAACGCAGCTTTCGTATCGATACCAAACATATTCGGTATACATCCCGATTTGGAAACCACGTTGCTTTGGTATCGATACCAAACATATTCGATATATATCCCGATTTGGAACCCACGCAGCTTTGGTATCGATACGAAAAATGATCGGTATCAATCCCGATTCGGACCACGCAGCTTTGGTATCGATACGAAAACGAATCGGTATCAATCCCGATTCGGACACCACGCAGCTTTGGTATAGATACCGAACAGAATCGGTATGAATCCCGATTTGGAACCTACGTAGCTTTGGTATCGATACACGAAACAGAATCGTTATAAATCTCGATTCGGAACCCACGTAAAAACCAGCGTCGTTGCATGTAAAAGCTGAAAAAAAACCGCATCATCCGAGGGAGACTCGAACCCGGGACTCTCGGAATATGAGTCTGGTGCGCTATATCCACTACGCTACCTGACATCTTATATTCAAGAAACTTCGAGACTTATATATAAATTCCGAATCACGGTTAATATATGAGTTCAGTTATTACTTGGACATAAGATGATGGTGGCGTAGTGGATAGCGCACCAGACTCGAACTCCGAGGGTCCTGGGTTCGAGTCTCCCTCGGATGATGTGGTTTTTTCAGCTTCCACATGCAGCGGCGCTGGTCTTTGAGTGGGTTACGAATCGGAATTTATATCCATTCTGTATCGTGTCGTTACCTGCGTGGGTTTGATTGAAACTGCGTGAGTTCCGAATCGGAATTGATACCGATTCTTTTTCGTATCGATACCAAAGCTGCGTGGTCCGAATCGGGATCGATACCGATTCTTTTTCGTATCGATACCAAAGCTGCGTGGGTCCGAATCGGTATTGATACCGATTCTTTTTCGAATCGATACCAAAGTTGCGTGGGTCCCGAATCAGGATTGATACCGATTCTTTTTTGTATCGATACCAAAGCTGCGTGGTCCGAATCGGGATTGATACCGATTATTTTTCGTATCGATACCAAAGCTGCGTGGGTCCCGAATCGGGATTGATACCGAAAAATTTCGGATAAAAAAGTACCAAATGATACCGATACCGGATACCCAAATACTATGGTATCGCGAACAGCCAGGGTAGCACCCGAGTACACGGCGGCGAACGTGGCAATTCTCGGCTGCGACGGTGGGAAAGTCACGGGAGGCGTTCAAATAGTCCATAAACCAGCGTGTACTTTCATTCTCTCACCGGATTGGGCTCCGATGTTCGGGCCCAATCCGTCGTATGGAAGCCGGATCTTTCCAAGCAGCCCAAAACGTAGGTTAGCACATGAGAGCATTTCTCCCTCCCAAGGACAACGGCGACGAGGTATTTCAACCCGCTCGGCTGTTCGACCTCCTCACATGAGGTAAAACAAAAATAAGGCAATACAAAATATAATATGGCTATCAGCGGAAACTACAAAAACAAAATCTCTAACGACTCACCAAAGTCAAATCTTATGCTCGAAATCGAGTCAAGAAAACGGTAGGTATTCAAAATTAGGTAATAAATAGGTAATTCAGATTAGGCAATAATTAGGCAAATAGGTAATCAAATTCAGGTAAACAATTAAATAAGAATAGTAATAAATTAGAAAAATACAATAATTAACGCGAATAGAGTTTCAATTGGTTCACCCCCCGACGAGTCGACGTGCGGCGTCCAAAAGCGACCGTAAATCCGGTCCACTGGTCGACACGAAATCATGCGGGGAACGGGGCTCGAAAAAGTCACGTTACAGAGCTCATAACGTTTAAATAAATACAAAAAAAAAACAGTAAAATTAGTATCCGGTGCTTAAATCTAGAATTTAATTTATAAACACGATTGTATGAAGGGAAGAATAGTTCCACAACTGCGTACATGACTGCACACTCAAAAAATAAAAAGTTGAAAAAGCGATTCGAAAAAAACAGGTGTTGGCACTCTTGTATGGCACTTGAATGTTAACTTCCGCGATCAATGATCAGTTTTTCGCGATTTCTTTTAAAATTTAATTGGTCGTGTTTTTTAATTATAATCGTTCAGTATTGATCAACCTATTCGAATACATTTTGGATGTTGATACCGATTTTTCTATTTTGACGTTTATATGAGTTTTTCCCCTGCAATATCAATGATTTGTTCGGAGTCGATATTGACGATATTTCGATTTCTTCGAGTTCATAACGTTTGAATACAAAATATGAACTACAAAATTAGCCTCCAGCGCTTAAATGTAGAATTTGATTGATAAGCACGTTTGCGTGAAGGATTATGACAGTATGTATGTCGTAATACTCTATTTTTTCTGAGATTTGTTAAATTGTCTTACGTGAAAATCATTTTTAGTTTTATTGTGATTCTAGCCTTTTGCATAGGCAAGAATAGCTTATTTATATTTGCAATTAAAAATAAATAGCGTAAGAATATGTGCCTACATGTATTTATTCCATTATTCAAATCTCACTCTCGTCCACAATTCCTTCTTTTTCACTTGAAGTGTGAAGAAATCGGTCATGAAATTGAATCCTGGATTGTTTTATTTCTTCAAGATAATAAAACTGAGTCTGCTTAAGATATACAGAGAAAACTTGTAGTCAGAGCAGTCTCGAATGACCGAAAAAGTTTTCAAAAAAATGATCACACTTCCAGACTAGTTGAAAAAATATGTCCATCCTACATATAGCCTTCACTTCCTGAATAACAAATAGCGATCGATAATATTCATTTTTGCGTTCAACTTTAGGTATTCCAACTGCATTATATGTGTTTTGACATGCATTAGCTGTTTAAATTATATACATGGTACGGTTGTTGTAAATTTGAAGAAAACACGTATCACGAGGAGAAGAAATAAGAAAAAAAAAGAAAAACTTCCGTTTTATTGAAATTTAATGTAAACATATATAGGGGTAGTTCACCCCCTTAACTTGATTTGCGAGAAAAACGAAAAATAGGTATCTACTATTTTTTAGCCCTCTTCAAAGTGCAATTGAATCCATCGAGATAGATGCAATAGTTTTTGAAGTAAAACTTCTATACGCGCGCTGGGCTTGGGGAGTAAACTGGTGAGAGCGTTACGGAAAGTGTGATCGGGCGAAGCGAACGGAAGTTGAGAGGGAGATATATGTTGGTAAAGACAAAAAGAGAGAGAGTTATGTTTCGTATACCCCACTCTTACATTCGGGTGCGCACGCACATTTTCTTTTCAGCAAGAGAGAGTGGTGTGCTCGCACATTTCCTTTCTCTCTTTCTCTCATTGCCCATTACGTTGATGGAAGCCCTATTCACTGGGTGCACGTACATATACTACTATAAAAATAAGTGTGTATTGCGTATACGTTAAGCATGAAAAAATGCGGAGCCTTATTTTTGGTGGCGCTGACAGTATGCATGAATACGTAACACACTGATAATTGAATGGTGTTAGTATTTTCGTGCACCTAGCGAATAGGAGCAAGTCAGAGAAAGAATTGCGCGCACATATTTCCTTTCTCTCTTTTTCTCATTGCCAGTGCATACCTTTACACTCTCACCAGAGTGAGAATGTGTAGTCGTGTATATGCATACTGGTGGCGACGCCAATAGTGAGGAAAGGCACTTTGTAGATGATAAAACGTATGTGTGTACACGACTACACATTCTCACTCTGGTGAGAGTGTATAGGTATGCACGGTCCCTATATATCTCAGTAATCCGTGTGTGAGTTCACTAGCATTACACGAACGGTGATTTTTGTTTTTCCGTGATTTTATTCCGTTCTTGAACAATTTTATTAATTAATATTTAGTTCAATACATTATGTATTCGAAGTTTGGAGTGAATAAAATTTTTAATTCATTTTAAAGTTCACAATTTGTGAATTTTTGCTTGAATTGCATAAAATTATGGCAGGGAGTGATACAGACTCGGAGTATGAATGCATGTTCCAGGATCATCAACCGAAAAATAATGAAACGATGAATTAAAATAATAAATGACAAAAATCAAATCTTAAATATTGATTTGTCAATGAAAACCCATGAACATTAAAAAAAAAAATTTCTTTTATATTTATGCATATATCTGTATGGTGCAAAAAAAAGTTTTACTTCAGTTGTGTGGTCTGAAGCACACTCTAGTTTTTTTATGTTACAACGATTTGGTGAATTACAACCCCTATAACTTTTTTTCTATGCGACCCCCCGATATGAAACCAGTTGCATTTTTCATCGTTTATCATTAAGTAAATTATCCATTTGGGTGCATTCGATTATCTCGAGTGAAAATAGGTGAAACCTGAAAACTACCCCTCGGAGATCGCAACTTTAAGGGATAATTTCACCCCCTAGAAACGTTTTTCCGCCGAAAAAAAATACGTGTCTCTTAGATTTTGATGTAGAATAACATATTTAAATTTCATCGAAATCGAAGGGGGTCAGCGGAAAGACTTTCCTTGTTAGCCCTTGGCAGATTTTCCGCTGACTTCAAACAGAGTTCACAAGATTTCCCGATGTTTTCGATGTCTCTGTCTAAGCTTGGCCACCAAATCTACGCTCTCGCTACCGCTTTCATTCGCACAATACCGTCATGAATCGAATGGAATTCATTTAACAATTCGTTACGCAACGCCTCGGGAATTATTAATCTATAACCCCATAACACACAGCCCTGTTCCAACGTGAGTTCCTTTACTATTTTTAAAAGGTTTATACTCTTCGTCAATTGTTTCTGGCCAACCCATTTGAATACAACTCTTAACGAAACTCAAAACTGGGTCCCTTTGCGTTGCTTCTCGAATAACTTCTGTGTTTATCGAAGGTATTTCCTCCGAAATGTAGTTCAAATACATGTACTCTTCTGTTTCTTTTTCACCTGAGTAATTATCTAGAGGAACCCTCGATAACGCATCTGCCCGAACGTTGTCACTATCTTTAAAATACTTAATCTTAAAATCATAAGCTGATAGTAATACTGCCCATCTTTGGACCCTGTTGGCTGCCATTTGAGGCAATCCCCGTTTTGATCCAAATATATATATGAGTGGTTTGTGATCCGTTTCAAGAGTAAAGGGTCTTCCAGAAATAAATTGATGGAATTTTTTTACTCCAAAAATAAGTCCAAGTGCTTCCTTATCCAACTGTGAATCCTTATCCAATGGGTCTCTCCGATCCATCTGCAAACACGTGACATAGAACCGCCCCTAAACCAAAAGGTGAAGCATCACACGAGATCTTGACCGGTAATTTTGGATTATAATGCACAAGCACTTCCGATTCAACTAGGCAACGCTTTACTCTTTGGAAAGAACTCTCACACAAAGCACTCCATTTCCATGCTACGTTTTTTTGTAATAACTCGTATAAAGGAGCGACAATTTTCGAGTAGTTTTTTATAAATTTCGAATAATAATTAACCATACCCAAAAAGGCCCTTAATTAAGTTTCGTTCTTGGGCACTGGTGCGTCACTTAAAGCCTTAATTTCGTCTTTCGATACATGAGTCCCTTGTTTATTGAGCACATATCCCAGAAATTGTACTTCCTCTTTTCCACATTCACATTTGTCTTGTTCCACGGTCAACCCACAATCTTTCAATTTGTGTAATACTTTTCTTAATCTTTCGTCGTGCTCAATTTGTGATTGACCCGAAATCAAAATATCGTCAAAAAAACATACGACTCCATCTAAACCGTTTAAAACCTTTTACATCTCCCTTTGGAACAGACCAGGAGCGGATGCGACACCAAAACATAGTCGTTTATATTTAATTTTATGCGTGGAGATCGTGACTAGGCTTTGCGATTCGTCGTCTAATTCTATTTGCTGATACGCCTGCGAAAGGTCAATTTTCGTGAACACTTTCCCACCGTTTAATTTTGTCAAAAGGTCTTGATCTCTCGGTATAGGATAACGGTCCACAACTATGTGAGGATTTATCGTAATTTTAAAATCGCCACACAGTCTAATTTTCCCGTTGTTTTTTAATACCGGAACGATCGGTGTTGCCCAGTCAATGCTTTCCACCGGTTCGATCAAGAGACTCGGTAGAGTCTCGGGACAAGTACATTAACAGCCCTGTCGTCTGCTGGCCCGAGCTCGCCGAGGCTATACTTTCTCTGAATAAACCGATTCGCGGTGGTGGGGGTAAAATCGGCATGTCATTTTATTGAATTACGAAGCTCAGAAGCAATTGAGGAACTTAAAAATTGAACTTTTAGCCAATTATGAAATTCTCTTTCGATTGCGCCCAAAATCAGCATGATCGGTCGCGTAATTGCTGAGAAAAAACTTTGCACGGCCTCAAGATTATGCAAAAATGACTAACACATTCAAGAATTGACGTGTCTGTATATAACACCATCAGAGGCATTTTGATCCCTCTCGAGTTTCTAATTGGTTGGTTCTGACGCACCCATACTCAGTGAATTCAGACGTATCAGTGAAACGTAGCAGCCTACACAGTAGCATGAAAAAATTCGAAAAACGATAGACGGGTATCAGTGTCATAATAAAATAAAACCAGCCGCGATTTGATAAAAAGTACGTACTTTAGAAATCACAGTTATGTTGTTGCAGTGAACTTTTACACCGTGTTATAATCCGTATCCCGAATAACCTTTTACACTGAGAGAAATGAATCGTTATCAACAAATTTTTTGTTGGGTCATATCTATTTATTTTATTAAATTTGGTGGTGTGGTGTCATAATATTAAGAAAACCTTACGTACATAATAAACATCAAAAAAGTTATTCAAGTGCCATCAATATTTAAAAGCGTTTTTATTACCCAGCTGCGATAAATCTAGGTTAACCTATAACTTGGAGTCAGAAATTTCATTTCGGGAACCCGCAATTATTGTATATATGTATTGATTTATTGATGAATTCGAATAAAAAATCACAATAAATGTGTACTGATTATATTTATTGTTTCATCATTATCTATTGAGCTGTCATATTTTTTAACTCAGACTGCCCGCAGGGCAAAAAGACGGGAGTTATCTTTACTCAATTTGGTCGTGCTCTTTGGTCCATTTATTTCTGCATCGACACACAGTGTACGATGTCAAGTTTCACCAGTTTGCTGGAAAATGTGTTTGCTGTGCAATTATACTTCTTCGCTTCCACTGCGGCAACATAAGTTGAAAGATTTGTTACAAGAAGACTTTAGTTGCTCGTTAATTGACAGGATAAAATTGTTTCTCATTGTGACCTAATGGATACACCCGAACCTTAAGAAATGTTTTGGGTTCAGTGTATGCCAAATTATTCACTTTCCGCTCCGATTGTGTATAATGATGTTTTGAAAAGTCTTCGGGTGCTTTTTTTCTGAGAGTATCAAAACTGGTATCGGTGGGATGCAGCGAGCACCTACAAAGTTTCACAACTTTATGAAGCGACTTTCCATCTCTTATTGTAGAATTATTGATTTATGAATTCATAACAAAAAGTCTTTGGCTGCTTACTTTTCGATGCGCTCAAAATTTTGTCTGCGAATAGCCACGCAAACGACAGAAATTACTGAATTTCGTTGGACTCAATGTGCACTATGTTCATTCACTTTCCATTACTACATGTGTCATTAGGAATTTGAAAAAAAATATTTCAGGAAGTCATCGCCGGGTACTTTTTCTTCAGTAGGATCAAAATTCTGTCATCGGTATGCAGCGGATACCTATAAAGTTTAGAATTTCTGCGAAGCGACATGTGTACCAAGTTTTTCCCGTCTTTGGCTCCAACTGTGACATATGAATTAGGAAACTTGTTATGAAAGTCTTCAGCGCACAGTTCTTGAACTGCTAGGATCGAAATTGCTGTCTTTGAAACCCCATCGTCGATGCCTGAAAAAGTTTTGAATTCTGTTGGACTTGAAGTACGCTATGTTTTTTTGCATTTCTTCTTTAGTACTGGCATGAAGAATTGGAAAAGTGGTTTCAAATTGTTTTCCGCTGTTTTTATTCTATTAGTATCAAAAACTAGATAAGTAGAATGCAGCGGACACCTGAAAACTTTGGAAATTTTTTGCAGCGACATGTGTGCTAAGTATTTCCGCTGTTCAGATTTGATTGTGGTAATGAGAGTTTGAAAAACTATTATAAAAAGTCATCGGAGGCACATTTTTGGATAGGATGGAAATTTCTGGTTTGAAAACGGAATGGATAGATAGAAAATTTTCCAATTTCGTTGGACTGAAGTGCGTTATGTCAAGAATACCTACAACTTTTGAAAACTTTGTGAAGCACTATATGAGTCATGGATGTTCTGTCGCCAAAATGCAATAAATACATCTCCATTTTCTGAATTTGGCTGGGGCTGAAGTGCACTATATTTGTTTTTCCATTTTTTCATTTTACTTGTGGTATAATAAATATGAAAAGTTGTTTCTGGAGAAGTCTTCGGATACACTTTTTCTGATGATATGAAAAATTCTGTAATCTGTTGAAAGAGTGAGTTCTCGGACTCATATCTCCCGCGCCTGCGTGCGCAACTGTGATGGGAGAGCCACTGATACTAGATAGCGCGATTATCGTGGCGAGGAGAAAACTCCGTTCAGTTGGCTACTTCCGGCACTGAGAGGAGTGTACGATATAACGTATATATATTTCGTTTAAATAAAGATATATTCTTCTGTTATTTTTCATCCGCATACATCGTGTGTACCTTTTCTCTCCAGAACACCTGCTACGAATCCACTGAGTATAAAGCAAAACTCAACAGGTTATGGGCCCAGTAGTTCTGAGAAAAGATTACATAGTTCGGTAACGTTTGTTGTTTTTTTTTGGAGTCGCACGCGAGTGAGTCGGTCGAGCCGCGAAGCACGTGCACAGCCATTTTCCGTGTGTCTGACTGGGAGCGAGAAAAGCCTCATTCGGTATATCGGGAACATCGCACAACGTTGAGAACGTTTAATACGAGGTCGACTGAAATGTCGGTGCGACATGTCGAAAAACTGGATGGAACAAATTTCATCACGTGGAAGTTCGAGATGTTGGCGGTTTTTCGTGCAGCAGGAGTGCACAAGATAGTGGATGGCACGGATGTGCTGACTGAAAATGCTACGCCTATTATCAAGAACGCATGGGAAGAAAAGGACGCGATCGCGAAAGTATTAATCTCTACAACTCTCGAAAGATCGCAGAAAATCTCTCTAATTACGTGCGAATCAGCGAAGGAAATGTGGAACTCGCTGTGCACGCAATATGAGCAGAAATCGTCCTCAAGTAAGCTACTCCTGCTTAAAAAGTTCCAATCGTATACGATGGAACCGGGAGACACGGTGGTACAGTATGTGTCAAAAATAAAAAATTTGGCGCTACAGCTAAAAAACGTCGGAAGAGAAATGCCGGATGACATTGTCATGGCGAAGATTCTCTCCGGGCTGCCATCGAGCTACAGTGGGTTCTTATCGTCATGGGACAACGTCGACGAGGAAAAACAGACGATCGAAAGACTGACAGAACGGCTTGTAAACGAGGAAACGAGGCACGGGAAGACTGATGACGCGGTTGAAGTGCTCGCGGCGTTCAAAAATAATGGCGCAAAGAAAAAAACGTTTGGAGCGTCTGGCTCAAAAACGAAAACGGAAAAAGACCTCAAAAACGTGAAGTGTTTTAAGTGTGCTAAAAAAGGGCATTACGCGCGGGATTGTCCCAAAAAGAAGAAAAACGAAAGTGAGTGCGAAACGGGTAGTCAGAGTTTTGTGCTAGTGGCCACGGTCGACGAGTGCGCAGCGGTGACGCAAGAAATGCGTGCCGGTATCTCGAAGGAACAAGCTCGAAAGCTACTCGAAGTCGATAAACAAGATGCCTGGCTGGCCGACAGTGGGGCATCACGACATATTTCGCATCGCCGTGAGTGGTTCAAGACCCTCCGCACGGGCGTCGGTGGCACTGTGGTGCTTGGGAACGACGGCGAGTGCGCGGTAGAGGGAGAGGGAACGATAGATCTCGAAGCGTACGTAGAAGGCAAATGGAACAGCGTCCGTCTAGAAGACGTTCTCTACGTACCGGAAATAAAGAAAAATCTGATTTCGATGGGAACCTGTGCGAAAAAAAATTGTTTCATCGAAATCGACGAGACAATATTGACAGTGTCGCGCGAAAAACAAGTGATCATGGCCGGAGTGCAACAAGAAAACCGAGTATATCGAATGTTCGTTCAAGTAAAAACGTCTCGAGTTGAGTCAGAAGTGAATGTGTCGTCGATAAGTTTGAAAACTTGGCATGAACGCTTGGGACATGTGGGTGCTCATGCGCTAGAAGACATGGTTAAAAACAAGTTAGTCGAAGGAGTGAAACTTAAAAATACAGACAAGTTTTTCTGTGAACCGTGTCAGTTGGCGAAGGCTCACCGGTTGCCTTTTCGTGAAAGTTCGAGCTCGCGAGAAACCGAACCGGGTGAGTGCGTACACTCGGATGTGTGTGGACCAATACACGTGAAATCGCAAGGTGGAGCGAATTTTTACGTGACCTTCATCGATGATGCCACTGGTTTTTGTACAATTTATTTTTTAAAAAACAAGAATGAAGTTTTCGAAAAATTTAAAACTTATGATCGGCTAGTCGAGAACAAGTTCGAGAGGAAGTTGAGAATTATACGCTCGGACAACGGAGGAGAATACAAAAACAAGACAATGGCGAAGTATCTTGAGTCACGTGGAATCACGATGGAGAATACGGCGCCACACACACCGCAACAAAACGGACGAGCAGAGAGAGCCAATCGCACAATATTCGAGAGTGCACGTACGATGCTAAGGGCGAAGGAACTTCCGAAGTGGCTGTGGGCGGAAGCTGTCAACACGGCAGTGTATATTCTAAACAGAACGACACACTCAACCCGGCGCGGAGTGAAGACAGCGTTCGAACAGTGGACAGGAAGGAAGCCAGATCTACGTCATGTGAGAGTGTTCGGGTCGACAGCGTATGTTCATGTTCCGAAACAATTTCGTCGAAAACTCGATGATAAATCGAAGAAAGTGATATTGGTGGGATACCAAGGCGAGTCGTCGAACTATCGGCTGTATGATACTGAGAAGAAGACCATTACAGTGTCTCGTGATGTGGTGTTCGACGAGAAGTTGACAGTTGAGTGCACGGGTACGAGTGAAAACGATGAAGACGAATCGTGGTGGCCGAAAACAAGGCACGAATACGAACTGGTCGAAATATCGGATGAGTCTGAAGGGCTTGATGAGGAGTCGGGTCACCAGGTCGTCGAGCAACGTCAACAGGAGGCAGCCATTGATCGGCAACAAGAAACTGATAGTCGGCAACTCAGGAACCGGAGCACGATTCAACGACCAGAAAGATTTCGAATAGAAATCGATTTTGTCGACTACGAAACGCCGGAGACTTATCGTGAGGCGGTAAGTGGACAAGACGCGCACAAATGGTCGCAAGCCATCAAGAGGGAGCTTCTAGCTCACGAAAAAAACGAGACTTGGTCGGTGGTTCGGAGGAAGACGGACGATAAGGTCATCGATACCAAGTGGGTGTTTAAAGTGCAGCAGGGGTCAACAAACGGTGAGTGTCGTTTCAAGGCTCGGTTATGTGCGCGGGGGTTTCTACAGAAACACGAAGTTGATTTCAACGAGACCTTCGCACCTGTCGTGCGATACGATTCACTTCGTGTGTTCTTGGCAACAACTACGCAGGCCGATCTTGAACTCGTGCAATTCGACGTCTGTACGGCTTTTCTCTATGGTGAGCTTGAAGAAGAGATTTTCGTGAAAATTCCAGAGGGCCTTAAAGTGAGCAAAAATCTCAGTGCGCGAGGAGATTACGTGTGTAAACTTAACAAATCTCTGTATGGTTTGAAACAAGCACCCAGGTGCTGGAACCAAAAATTTACAAAGTTCCTTAAAAAGTTCAACTTCACTCAGGGTGAAGCAGATCAGTGTATTTTTAAGGGGTGTGTTAACGGCGAAAATGTAAATCTCGCGTTGTTTGTCGACGATGGGCTTGTAGCCGCAGCGTCGAACGATGTGCTGAATGTCGTAATCGAATATCTCAAAAGTGCGTTTGAAATAACGGTCGGGAGCGCGGAAAAATTCGTAGGGTTACAGATAGCCAGAAATCGATCCGAAAAATCAATGTTCATACATCAGACCGAGTATGTCGGAAAAATATTGGAGAAATTTGGTATGCTCGATGCGAAACCGGTTTGCGTGCCGGCCGATCCGAACGTTGCGTTAAGTCCGCTAGAAAATGACGAGGAATGTGTGAATGTGCCATATAGAGAGGCGGTCGGTTCACTCATGTTTTTAGCGATTGTGTCTCGTCCGGATATAGCGTATGCTGTAAACACGGTTTCAAAGTACTTGAATAAACACGGGCAAGCACATTGGAGAGCCGTGAAACGAATTTTCGCGTATTTAGTAGGAGCTAAAGATCGTGGAATTTCTTACTCTAGTCAAGGCAGTGAGCCGGAGCTCATTGGGTTCTGTGATGCGGATTTCGCGGGTGATATTGCAACACGCAGGTCGACTACGGGGTATGCATTCAGTTTAGCTAACGGGCTGGTTACTTGGTCGAGCCAGAGACAGAAGATCGTGACACTAAGCACCACGGAGTCGGAGTACGTGGCGGCTACAGCAGCGACGCGAGAAGCTGTCTGGCTGAGAAGGTTGCTCAGAGAAATCGGTTCGGAATGTGAAGAAGCAACTGTAGTCTGGGTTGATAATCAAAGTGCGATAAAACTCACGCGAAATCCCGAGTTTCATAAACGCACTAAACATATCGACGTTAAATATCATTACGTTCGGGAAAAGGTTGCTAGTCATGAAGTTGATATAAAATATGTACCGACTGAGTGTCAACGTGCTGATATATTTACCAAAGCACTACCGAGAGTACAATTTAACAATTTATGTAGTATGCTAGCTATAGTGAGTGCTCGAACGGTGAGTGTGTTGAAAGAGTGAGTTCTCGGACTCATATCTCCCGCGCCTGCGTGCGCAACTGTGATGGGAGAGCCACTGATACTAGATAGCGCGATTATCGTGGCGAGGAGAAAACTCCGTTCAGTTGGCTACTTCCGGCACTGAGAGGAGTGTACGATATAACGTATATATATTTCGTTTAAATAAAGATATATTCTTCTGTTATTTTTCATCCGCATACATCGTGTGTACCTTTTCTCTCCAGAACACCTGCTACGAATCCACTGAGTATAAAGCAAAACTCAACATAATCAGAATGCAACGAATACATACAACTTTTGAAAATTTCTTGAAGCAACATATGAACCATAGATTTTCACTTTTTCTTTCTAGCTTTGGCATATGGGATTGAAAAATTTATTATAAAAGGTCTTCCGCTGCTCATTTTTGGATAAAATCAGAATTTTTGTCTTAAAAATCTTAAGAAAAATACATGAAAAACTTTGAAATTTTGTGGGGTCCAAAGTGGACTATGCTTTACTCTTTTTTATTTTACTTTTCTCATAATATATTTGAAAACGTTGTTTCAGATAGTCTTTGGATGCTCTGTTTCTGATGGTATCAAAATTTGATTCATTGAATACAGCGGATACCTACAAACTTGGACATTTCTGTGAAGTGGCTTGTGTGCCAAGTATTTTCACTTTTTAGCTTCAACTGTGGCATATGAATTAAAAAATTTGTTACAAATGTCATCGGCTACTCATTTTCGTTGAGCTTGGAGTGCGCTGTATTTTTTTGCTCTCCCTCTGTAGTTCTGGCATATTAAATTCGAAAAGTAGTTTTGAAAAGTTTTCCGCTGCTTTTTTTCTGTAAGTATCAAAATGTAGATAATTGGAATGCCGCGGATACCTACAAACTTTAACAATTTTGTAAAGTGACATGTGTGCTATTTGTAAGTATTTCCACTTTTCATCATTGATTGTAGCATTATGAATTTCAAATATGATCACAAAAAGTCATCGGAAGAACATTTTTGGATGGAATACAAATTTCCGTCTTCAGAAAACGATGAATCTATCAAAATGTTTCCAATTTTGTTAGATCGAGTGACCATTATGTTTTGTCACCCTTCGACTTCTATTTTGGCAAAATGAATTAAAAAATCTGTTTCAGCAATCAATCATCGCTCTTTTTCCGGAAGTATCAAAATATGTATCATCGGAATGCAGCAGATTTTTGGCTTCGATTCGGCATAATAAATTGAAACATTTTTTATGTTTAATAAGTTCCTTCCATGGTCGCTATGGTTCTGGTTGCATTGAGATTTGTGCGAGACTAATGCAACTGATACAACTGTCCTTATTTGATAGTTTTAATAACTTATTTTGATTTCTAAGGTAGGATTCTGGTTTAAATTTGTCCGCATTGCCTAATATGTTGTTTTGGAGTACCCATAAAATACTGCTATAACTCTCTGAAATTCAACGAGAATATGATAAAAACTGACACCTCTTATTCTCATGGTATTCCTTCAAAGGTAATGAAGAATATCAAGACTTTACCTCGTTGTTGACAAAAAGTGAAATTATTATTATTTTTTTTTTTTATAATTTCGTGAAAAAAAGAGTTTTTATCCTGAAATTGGATGTTAGATGTTAGAAGCCGAAATTCATATCTCGCCTAAAAATCAACATTCTCCCATGCTTTTCCGTCTCAAAGGGGCAAAAGAAACTAAAGTTGCAGGGAGAAAATCCCAATCGCCTCGGAGACAAGCTAAGGTAACGTTTTTTCAATAACAATATCGTGAAAACCGAGTTTTTATCCTGAAATTGGATGCTACAAGCTGAAATTCATATCTCGGCTGGAAATCGAGATTCTCCCATGCTTTCCCGTCTCGGAGGGGCCAAATAACCTAAAGTTGCTGAAAAAATCTCCTCCATGCCCGGGTGAAAAAACAAGGCAATGTTTTTTCACTTCCAATTTAGTGGAAAAACGAGTTGTTATCCTGAAGTTGAATGTTACTAGCCGAAATTTATATCTTACCTAAAAATCGAGAATCTTCCATGCTTTTCCATCTCAAAAGGGCAAAAGAAACTAAAGTTGCAAAAAAAATTCCTATTGCCCTGGAGACAAGCCAAGGTTACGTTTTTTTCATTTATCATTTTCATTTTTCAATGTAGCATGTTAACTCGGATCTTATCGATAACCTCAGTCGTTACTCGTATCAACTTGCAGAGAGGGCTCAACTACGGATGAACTAGTAACGAATTTGCAAGTGGTGAGATGTGGATTAGACCTCTTTGGGATACCATGTTTGAAAAAACGCGCCTGGAACTCTACCTCTGTGGTGGAGCGGAAAAACTTCGCGATATACAATTTTTACGTTAGGCATGTCTGTACCATGAGCATAGAATCTTTAAAAATATACTAACATAATAACCCATAGAAATTTAAACCAAAATCTTATTATCATCAAAACAAGGTTGAGGAATTTTTGAGAAAAAAGCTGTGATATCAAACCCAAAAATTCCCCTAGGGAAAAAAAGGTAGGGACAAGTACATTGATGGTCCCTCGTTTCCTGATAATATCAAAAAAGTGTAAAAAAATTATATAAAAAACATCATGAACCTTACTGAAAGTGATTTCAACACAATTGAAAAAAAAATCACAATTCAGCAAAAAACATTATTAAAAAAATATAAAACTATAAATCTGTAATTATTTTGTAAAGTGAAAAAAATTCTACTAAACCGTGAGAAAATCTTAAATACACCACTCGAAAACATTGCAGACATAAATAACCAAAAAAATTCACTCGAAAACATTTTGAAAACCGATGCCCCACTCTTCTCATCTTATTAAAAAGGAGGAATGATTAAATGAATTGAAAGACTTTCCATCTAAGTTACGTACAGCATTAAAATTTATGATATCATTCCGAGGCCAAGTATTTATTGGTAATTCGGAATATTCATTCCTATGGGATGCATGAAGAACTTGAAAGAGTTCTACTAATAAATCAAAAAAGTTACCAAGTTACGTGCAGTACCAAAATTTATGATATCAACTCGAGGCCAAGTATTTTTTAGTAATTCGGAGTATTCATTCCTACGGGACGCATCAGAAACTTGAAAAAGTTCTGAAGAATCAAAAAAGTTACCATCGAAGTTGAGTCCAGCACTAAAAATTATCATATTAATTCGAGGAGAAGTATTTTATTAATAATTCGCAATTTTAACATAATTTCATAATGTTAAAATTTATTAGGAGAAGTATTTTATTAATAATTCGCAATTTTAACATAATTTCATAATGTTAAAATTGCGAATTATTAATAAAATACTTCTCCTCGAATTAATATGATAATTTTTAGTGCTGGACTCAACTTCGATGGTAACTTTTTTGATTCTTCAGAACTTTTTCAAGTTTCTGATGCGTCCCGTAGGAATGAATACTCCGAATTACTAAAAAATACTTGGCCTCGAGTTGATATCATAAATTTTGGTACTGCACGTAACTTGGTAACTTTTTAGATTTATTAGTAGAACTCTTTCAAGTTCTTCATGCATCCCATAGGAATGAATATTCCGAATTACCAATAAATACTTGGCCTCGGAATGATATCATAAATTTTAATGCTGTACGTAACTTAGATGGAAAGTCTTTCAATTCATTTAATCATTCCTCCTTTTTAATAAGATGAGAAGAGTGGGGCATCGGTTTTTAAAATGTTTTCAAGTGAATTTTTTTGGTTATTTACGTCTGCAATGTTTTCGAGTGGTGTATTTAAGATTTTCTCACGGTTTAGTAGAATTTTTTTCACTTTACAAAATAATTACAGATTTATAGTTTTATATTTTTTTAATAATTAATATTTTCCTTGCAAAGGCGCTCCAATTCGCGCTCGACCTTTTCACGCATCGCATACGCCAATGGTCTCGGTTTACAAAATATTGGAATAGTTCCCTTTTTGAGTCACAAATGCAGTTTTTTTTGTTATATCTGCCCACCTTCGACGAGAATACTGAATCGAATTCGCGAATAATATCATTAACCTCTTTCTTTGATTCCTTTTCTATCCAATTAATATTATCTTCATTGTTTTCTTTTCCTGATAATTTAATAGAAAAAACGCGCATCCACGTTCGACCCAAAATTGGCGGACCATCACCCGGTAACACAAAAAGTGTCAGTTTCGCACAATTACCATGACATTTAGCTTCTATTTCAACCGATCCCAAAGGAACCATCCTATGGCCCGTGTGCGATTTGAATCGACGTTGCGTTTTTTCTAATGTCAGAGATTTTAATGCTTTTTATTTTTTTACAAATAATTCTGACACTGCTGTTCCCTGGCGGATCAGCAAGTCTCTGGAAAAAGTCCCGAAAAAAGTCCCAATTGGGATTCGAGATTTGGGACTTTAGTGGACAAGTAAGACTCCCTTGTGAGTCCCACATGGGACTTTTCCCCCCTCACTCAGTGCAAGACGGGAATTTTGTCCAAGGTCAGTCGCAAAAAAAGACCCTGTTTGGGAATCTGACTCCTGATTTGGGATTCATGACGTCACAGAAAAAAGTCCTATTAGGAAAATATTTTGGGTCTTACTTGTCCACTTAAGTCCCGAGTCCTAATTGGGACTTTTTTCAAATTTTTTTGGGACTCGCTGATTCGTCAGGGTTACATTAGATCCTGTGTCAACAATGAATTCGATTTTCTCTCCCAAAATGTCTACCTCTACCAAATATGGAGCCTCGCCCGGGTTTTCGTCATTGTTTATCAATATCTCATTACTTCCTTCCAAATGAAAAAGTTCGTCAAATTCTTTATATTCCGAATTTTCTTCGTCCAAAAAATTTTTCCTATTATGAAATTGATCTTTCTTTTTGTTTTCGTTCACCTTATTCGTTTTACTATTTCTACGATCTTTACACATTCGCGACAAATGTCCCTCTTTTTTACATATATTACACTTATATTTCTTGTACCTGCATATAGATTGTCGATGGTTTCTTCCTCCGCAGCAGCCACATGTGAAATTTTCTCTATTCGATTCGTGTCCCTTGCTTGCCGATTGAAGCCTCTTCGAATTCAAAAAGTTGATTGACTCTGTAGACTTCTGCGAAGCAAAGCCCATCTCCGCTGCATCTCTTGTCGCTGACTCCATGGCCTGTGCAATCTCAATAGATCGCGAATACGAGAGATCCTTTTCTCCCAGCAATTTCTTTTTAATAGAGTCGCTTTTTAGATCCCACACAAACTGATCTCTGATATGATAATTTAAATTAGTCCCAAATTCACAAAATGTTGAGAGTTTCTTTAAATTTGTTAAAAATTGTCTTATATTTTCGCTCTCTTTTTGGTGACATTCCTTAAATTTGTATCGCTCCATTATCACACTTGGTTTTGGCTGTAAGTGCTCCTTCATTAGAGATAATAAAATCTCGAATGATTTACTGGCGGGAAGATCTGGAGTGCATAGGTTACGCAGCAGGGCATATCCTTCGCTACCGAGTAGAGTAAAAAAAAGAGAAACTTTTCTAACCTCTTTAACTTCGTTGGCAATGAAAAATTGTTGCAATCTTTCCGTCCATAACTTCCAGTCTTCCGTCATATTGAATTCCGTGATTTCACCGATTCGTGTCGCTACGATTGTTTGGCCACGTGCTTGCTGCTCCATTTGGGCTCGTTCGGCTTGTAGAGCATCTTGCGCTTGCTGTACCTTTTGTTGCTGAGCCACCAAGTTTTGATATTCGGTCGCAATTCGCTGTTCGTTTTGTATAATTTGTTTCTTATGTTCCTCTACCTCATGACGTTCTTTTTCGAGTCTTTTTCGTTTTTTTTTTAGTTCATTCTCCATTTTGTTTCGAGATTGTCACGCGTTTACAATCCGCGATTAAACTTACGATCGTTTAATAATCGCATATACCGTTATCCCCGTCGCCACTGTAATGTTTGGAGGTAATTAAAGGTTCCAATATTTATATGATGCACTCGTTAAATAATTTTTTATTACAAGAACTTGTTATGCACAGACTCGGTCGTCAGGACACATGGCGTGTCGTTCGTTCGAGGGTTGGAGGTAGAGTGAGTGGGTAACATGGCGGTTTCCGACTGTGGTTTGCGGGCACGTTTACACGTCGTAGGTGGCGTTACTGACTACTCCGAATGGATTAACCGCAGACATTACAGAAAGGTCTTTGTGTCCTTAGGTGAGTTTGTGCTCATTCATTTAACGATGGATTTATTTTTAATCAAACGTGAATTTTTTTATTACTCAATCCCCCAAGGTTATTGTTGGCTTGGTTCGAGCAGAGTCCGACAATACCGGTAACTCGACACTCGAGCTACCGGTAAACGATGCGAGAGGCGTTATACCAAAGTACAGAGAGAGAAAGCTTTCATGTTCTTTTCTCAGTGTTTGTCTTCGGCTCTGAGAAGGAGCAGTCACAGTCATTCCGGGTTAATCTGTTAACTAATTTTCGTCAAACAGTCTAATAAAAATAGTCATAATAGTTATTATGATAATTCTTGAGTGTGCCAGTTTTTATTTCAAACCGTTTCTACCAATCATCCAATTATCCCTTCTCTTTGAACTCGTTGCGCTTTTTCTTTTCTATCCAAAAGGGAGGAAATCCAATAGGTTATGGGCCTAGTCACGCTGACTGCGAGAAGGGATCTAGATTGGTAGAAAAGAGCGGTTTTGTTACGCGAGAAGCGTAAAGACACGTGTAAAAAGTGCTGCGTAAAACGCGGGGATATTACCGGTAAGAAATTCCGGTTTGGAAGTCACGTGGTGTAACTGGCAGACGGCCATCTTGGGAATTGTACCTCGTGTGAGAATTCAAGCGAAGAAAACGAATTCACGATGTCAGAGGCAATCACTACAAAGAACGTCTCGAAATTTGATGGCCAAGATTATCAAGGCTGGAAATTTCAGATGCGTGCGCTATTTATAGCACATCGCATATGGGGAGTCGTAAACGGTACAAAAGTGAGGCCAGACGCAGAAGCCGCGAGAGAGGCGTGGGACGTAGAGGATGCGCGCGCCATGTTTCTATTTGCCGTCAACGCTCGAGTCAGAACAAATGAGACCGTTGCTAATTTGTGAGCATGCAAGTGAAATGTGGGCGAAGCTGGCTTCAATTCACGAGCAAAAATCTGCTTCGAACAAATTAATGCTCTCAACAAAGTTGTACGAGTACAGGATAGACGTCAATGACTCGATAACCCAGCACGTCGCCAAAGTGAACAACATGGCGGCACAGTTGAACGACATAGGTGAAACAGTCTCGGACGTGACAGTGATGGCTAAGATTTAAGGAAGTCTTACGCCTAAATATTCGAATTTTCTGACCGCATGGGACAATATGCCGTCAGACATGCAAACGCGTGAGAATCTGGAGGAACGGCTGCGTCGCGAAGAGTCGCATCTAACGGCGAACGACAACAGTGAAAGTGCGTTCGTAGCGGTGAGAAAGGACAAGGACAAACAACAAGTGAGTGCGAAGCCAAAAGACACGAAAGACAAGAAAAAGGGTGAGAAGCCCAAAGTCCGGTGTTATAAGTGTCAAGAGCTCGGCCATTATGCGAAACAGTGCAAGAATAAAAGAAAAAGTCGTGATAATGACGGGAATAACTCGAGTGACTGTGCGTTTGTCGTTGAGAATACACACGCGAGTGTTAGTGAGAATACCGATAAAAGCGCGCCGTTGAAAATTCCTAAGAAAGTCGTGAGTGAGATACTCGCAACCGATAAAAACGATAGCTGGTTGACCGACAGCGGAGCGTCGCGTCACATCACATACCGACGGGACTGGTTATGTGACTATCGCGAGTAACCGTAGGTAACATGGTGTCTCTTGGAGACAGTAAAGAGTGTCGTGTCGCGGGAGTCGGTACAGTAGAGATCGAGAAATTCGTAGATGACGGATGGGTATCGTCTCGTATCGAAAACGTGTTACACGTCCCGGATATGACGAAAAATTTATTTTCGGTCGGTGTCTGTGCGGAAAAAGGCCACGGAGTGTTTTTTCGGGGAAATGGCGTGCGTATTGACAATGACGGGTTCGCGGTTGGTTACGGCGTGAAGCTGGAGAATAAAATCTACCGAATGATTTTTAAAACCAAAAGTGCGAAGTGCTGCAGTGAAGCCAACGTTGTGAAAATGAGTTTTCGTGTTTGGCATGAGAGACTTGGACATGTGAACGAACAGACGGTGCGAAGCCTAGTCAAAGAAAACCTAGTAAAAGGCGTCGAGTTTTCAGAAAACTTAGAAAATTTTTGCGGTTCGTGTCAGGAAGGAAAATCCCACAGAAAAGTGTTCAAGAAAACGCGAGTTCGCGCACAGACAATACCGGGAGAAGTGATCCACACGGATGTGTGCGGACCGATGTCCGAAGCATCTCTCGGTGGTGCGCGATTTTTGTTGACATTTAAAGACGATGCGACGAGTTTTCGTCATATGTATTTCCTTAGACACAAGAGTGACGTCCTTGAAAAGTTTAACAAGTTCGACAAACTCATCGAAAACAAATTTGGCAGGCCGATGCGGGTTCTTCGGTCGGACAATGGTGCGGAGTTTAAAAACAAGGAAATGGAGAGCTACACGGATTCAAGAGGAATTCAACGCGAGTTCACAGCCCCATACACGCCACAGCAGAACGGTAAATCGGAAAGAGACAATCGAACGTTGATTGAGAGTGCGCGGACCATGATACTGGCGAAAAATCTCCCCAAATATCTTTGGGCGGAAGCGTGCAGTACGGCCGTGTATTTGATGAACCGAGCTGGAGCGTCGAACGTAAAGAAAGGAAAAACTCCGTACGGAGAATGGATCGGTGTAAAGCCGGACCTGACGCATCTGAGAATATTTGGCTCAGAGGCGTATGTCAACGTACCAAAACAACAACTCAGAAAATTGGATGCGCGCGCGAAGAAAATGACTCTCGTCGGTTACGAGAGTAATTCCTCGAATTACAGACTATACGACTCGAAAAATAAAAAAGTGGTAGTGTCGCGAGATGTGACATTTCATGAGGTCGTCGGACCGTCAGTTCTATCCGAGGAAGGCAAATCGAGTGAGCTGATTTTGCCGAAGAAAGAAGAGCGTGAAGTGAACGAAGGAATCGTTCCAGCTCCGGCGGAAGAAGACGAAGAAGACGAAGACAACGAGGTGTTCGAGTTAGCTCATGAAGAAGTGAAACAGCCGGAAGCTGCCGAAGGTGTAAGACGACAATTAAGAGATCGGAGTCTCATTCGAAAGCCGTCGAGATTTGAAACAAACGTCGCTGAGTGATCAATACCGGTAACCTACGGAGAAGCCCTTCGCAGCAGAGAGTCGGAAAAATGGCGGGAAGCCGTTGACTCAGAACTCGAATCACACCGGGAAAACGGAACCTGGACGCTGGTGAACAGGCAACCAGGAATGAAAACAATCGATTCAAGATGGGTTTTCAAGGTCTTGAAAGGCGAAAAAGGAGAAATTCGTCGATACAAGGCTCGTCTCTCAGCAAGACGTTTTTGAGCTGGTTGGTGGTCCGGTGACCTGGGCAAGTCAACGACAAAAACTCGTCACGCTCAGTACAACTGAGGCAGAGTACGTGGCAGCATCGATAACATCGCGAGAAGCGGTGTGGCTGAGACGACTGTTATTCGACATCGAGCAGCCTTGTGAAGAGGCAACGGTCATCCACGTGGACAACCAGAGTGCAATTCGACTCGCAAGAAACCCGGAGTTTTATAAAAGGACGAAACACATCGACGTGCGATTCCATTTCGTGCGAGAGAAAGTTCAAGATGGTGAGCTAAGAGTCGAATATCTTCGGACCGAAGACCAAAAGCCCGACATCCTCACAAAGGCTCTAACGAAAAATCGCTTTTGTGAACTGAGGGACGATATCGGGGTTATGGAACTCTGACTCTACTCAAACGGCGGAAGTGTTGGCTTGGTTCGAGCAGAGTCCGACAATACCGGTACCTCGACACTCGAGCTACCGGTAAACGACGCGAGAGGCGTTATACCAAAGTACAGAGAGAGAAAGCTTTCGTGTTCTTTTCTCAGTGTTTGTCTTCGGCTCTGAGAAGGAGCAGTCACAGTCATTCCGAGTTTAATCTGTTAACTAATTTTCGTCAAACAGTCTAATAAAAATAGTCATAGTAGTTATTATCATAATTCTTGAGTGTGCCGGTTTTTATTTCAAACCCTTTCTACCAATCATCCAATTATCCCTTCTCTTTGAACTCGTTGCGCTTTTTCTTTTCTATCCAAAAGGAAGGAAATCCAATAGTTATATTTTTACGAAATTTTTCGTATACACTTTCATTAACTTACTGATTAAATAATGACCAAATCTTATATACTGCTTTGAAAAAAGTTAGATTTGTTGGATTAAAAATAAAAAATTCTTCACAAAATCAACTGCAATCACCTATATTTCTGAAAAAACTGACTCAACGGGTTAGGTTCATGGGACTTTTTTTAAAAATACATGTTCTTCTACAAAGTTGTCTATTGAATGTTTTCTGTATAATGAATAGTCCAGGCGGTAGAGCCATTTGAATAGACATTTTTACGTAAAATTCATTTCAATCATTAGTATCTACGAAATTATTCAACTGATAGACGTGGTTCAACGGACCTTATGGTAAAGCATCCAATTTGTTATGAGAAGCCAATTTGAAAATATTACAGCATGACAAATTGTAATAGGTTAATAAAGATAGTGAAATAAAATATTTTCTCATGTTAATTAAATCGAAATTTTCAATAGCAAAGCGCGACCTCTAAATATTTTTTGACGGGGCCCTCCCTTCACACAGTTTCGTTTTTGAGGTACGGACTGAAGATTTTTGGGGCGTCACCGTGAAAAAAAAATATATCACCTTGAAATGACACACCCTAATGTGCACCTGCATCCGAGACAGGTTTAAACATGTTTAACGCTCTTACAACCCTCTCTGCAGTTACGACGTTGGGGTATGGGACTGTCGATATTGTGGGGTGTAATCATTTGTATGTGTGTGTATGCGTGCGAGTCGTGATCGCGGAACGAAGGCGAGTGGACGCGCCTAGGTATAGAAAAAAGAAAAGAGAGGAGGGAGAAAATAAAAACAGAAGAGGTCGAGATGCGACGAATGTAACGACGAGCACGAGATTCCTGTACCTTTGATTTTGTTATTAATAAACCATTTAATTAATTCGTGTGTGTTGTTTCGTTCCTTTCACCCGTTTCCCCACTAACCTAAACAATCAGCATTGTAAATTAAATACAACGGCCAGTCCTCACAATATGGTCTTCTGTCGATGGTGAGTTCCAATGTTCAATGCATTGCCGGTATGACATAATTTTGCTATCGAATTTAGAACATCCTGACAAGCGATCCCACAAAAAATCAGTGAAATATCACTGAAGTATTTTTCAAACATTGTTGGCGATATAATTCGTAGCTCGTCTGGCGTGATTTCTCGAGGACTTTTCTTGAGTCAAGTAGCAGATATTCACCAATTCTTCCATTCTAAAACACTTTTCACAATCTCGACGTATGGGTCCAGCAGCATCAATATGCGTTCGCATCCACGGCGGATTAAAATTATCGCAACACTTATGATATGACTGTGTCTCACTATCAGACTGAAAATGCTTTGGTGAACGATCTCAAAATAAAGTTATACTTCTGCTATAATATTTCAAATACAAAGCTTTGGGAATCAATTCGAGTTAATTTTTTGTCAACGTCCAGAGGTCTTTCGACAGGTTGATTGCATACAAGCTTGCACATCTTTCCATTTCGGTGCCCATACGGTACGTGTCCGCCCGTTTGTGTATATCAACAATAGGCGTTCTGCAAGAATGGCTCTACAACCGCCATTTTAAATCCAAAATTCAATAAAAAAATTTTTTTTTACATACTTCTGTGTACTCTTAATAGTCTGTAGAAAAATCAAACCGATTTCTTTTTCCATCTTCGCAAAATAAATTATCGAAGTAATGCCTTTTTTTATGTCTTTAGAGTGGTGTTACCCCTGAATATTGTAAGTTTCCCACTTCAAGTTCCGTTCAACTTTTCCAAAAGCAGGTGTGTGAGATGAAAGTGATCCATTAACCATTCATGTGGTTAGTATCCATGGAGGAAAATAGGATTCTTATTGAATTCCCAAGATTAAAACTTGAGATAAAAAGCCGGGGAAGGGCAGGTGACTTTTCAAAAGAAAATTTCATAGATGACCCTTCTTACGCAACCTGGTAAAAATATCTGTCTGCAGATTACAAAAATGTGTAACAGGACACATGAATCTATAATTCGGGGAGGGGTGTGATGCTTATACATCCTTGTAAAGAATTCTGTTGATAAATATAATTTTTATTCTTTTTTTTGGAAAGGAAAAGAGATTAGCAGTTTTCTTGCCGCATATAAGATCAAACAGGTCATTTGCATCGAAGGGACCGTCTGATCCTCCACTTTCCCGTCCCCCGCTCCCCCATTAGCTAAACCTACCGCGCAAATCCTTCCCCCCTCTTCGCAGTCCCTACCCCACAAATCCTTCCCCCCCTCTCCGCAGTCCCTACCCCGCAGAACCTTCCCCGCGGATCCTTCCCCGCTTCTCCGCTCCCTCTTGAGATCCCTGAGTTAGAACCGACATGGCTTTACTACTGTGACCCTGCAATTTTTTCGAAAGTTTGATTGTTTGAAACAAAGAAACAGTTCGCTAGATCGAGATGCAGCTTCACAGAGTTTTTCTGGGTATATCGAGCTGTAAAAGTCACGCTGAACATTAGTCATTCCGTAGATATTCCTAATTTAGCCGTCAATTTTCGAAAAAAAACCATAAATTACCCTTTTTTCTGTTTTTCTAAATTCATGTAAAGGATGATAGAAAAAAATTTTAAGGGCATGGCGGCATTTCGTGGAAATTTATTTTAATTTTCGAAACTTCAATTCTCTGTACGAGTATTTGTCGCTGAGATATTGATGAATGAAGACAAAAAGATCCTTGTCCATTAAAAGTCTGATATTTCGATGAAAAATGGTCGTATCAAGGCTTAAAAAATAGAAATTGAAAATGAATAAACAAGCTATCCGGTCCATGCAATGTATTGACTGGAAAAAAAACTCCAAGTCCATGGACTCAGAAAAAAAATAAAAAATGTTGGTAAATTTTTTTTCGCGGTATTTCTTATAATTGCAAAATAACCGTAGCTCTTTAAAAAAAACCAAAAGATCTGGAAACCAGAATCCTAGAGCTTCAAACTGCTTTTTTTTTCAATTATAGATACGACCATTTTTCACCGAAATATATAGTCTATCAAAAATCACGGAAAAATTTCGGAAATTTGTTTGACCCTTCAATTTTTGGGATTAGTGTAGATCAAAATTTATTGCGAACTGTTTGTTTTTTAATGCTTTTTATCCTCTCCAGATTGCGCTGCCATATCTGTAAATTAATGCTGTTAATTTTTTCTCTGCCGTATAATTATTGCTCATAAGTAACCATATGACAAACTCACCTTGAACATTCTACTCTTGAATGTGTTGAATTTGCCAAAGACGTACATCTCAGACAATTCAAGTGGTTTTTCATGTGGTAAATCATTGACTTTCCTGCACATCTCAGTATAGCAATTGTGATATTGTTCACATAGTTTTATACAATCCTGAAATAAATTCAAATTTAATTGGTGTATAAACCGTAATACAATTATGTCGTAGAAAATGCCACTGCGATTACCTTCATTCGAGAGATGACGGCTGATTTCGAATCATGCCAAACAGTCCGAGTATCTCCCACAGAAAGATATGCTTTGCATGCTAATATCAATTGATTGGTCATCTGAAAACCATCAAAATTAATCAGTGCCAATAGATCAAAGGGGGCCACAACTTTAAATGCTTCAAAAAATCAATTGTTTTTAATTTCATGTATCGTTAGCTAAGTATCTCAAGAATACACCCAAAGAATTTCAAAACGATTTTCGGGTTCACTCTAACGGTATGTACAAAAATATTTTTTTAAAGTGTAAAAAAAAAATACGCGAAGTATAAAAAGATTGCGAATTTAATCATAAAATTACCAATCTACAAAACCAAACAAGAAATCTTTGTTCTTAATTTCTAGAAGATGAGAATAAAATCAGTACTCATTTTTCTCCCATAATACTCACAAGGGTACTTTGCCTCGAGAACAATGATCAAGCATACTACAAAAATTTTAGTCTTCATTATCAAATAAGAATCATGTACACTACTATGCATGAACACCTGGACTGAGCAGACTAGCAGCGATATTACCGACTGAATATCGTCATTTGTTGAAGTTCTCTCCTTTAAGTCCTAGGAGTTAAAAGTGTTGCTCCGCGTACCCCCCACCACTAATTCACTTCGACAGTCGGTAAAACGGTTACTTTACGTACCGCCGAAGCGCTCGAAAAGGCGAGGAAAACGTGGTTGCGTTATATAAAGTAATAAATATGGTTCAGTGATATAGACTAACAAAATGTACGTGTGTTTATTAAGAAGTATCACATTCAACTACCGGTCTGTGCTGGTGTGGAAAAGCAGTGCGCTTATAGCGCCTTAATACTAAGCTTGCGCATGCGCCGCTCGACGCGCGAGAACTATTTTCTCAACACTCCCGCCGTTTGAGTGCGTCGATATCCTTATGCCTAAACCGGTACATAGGAACTTAAACTGATCTTTGGCCAGTGTTTTGGTGAATATATCAGCCAACTGCTGATCCGTAGGAACATATTCTACCGAAATTTCGCCTTTCTCTACAATTTCCCGAACGTAATGGTGTTTGACATCAATATGTTTCGTTCGTTTGTGAAATTCCGGTTTTTTGACTAAACGAATTGCACTTTGATTATCTACATGCAGTATTGTTGCAGTGCATGGAAGGCGTACCCTGTGGTAGATCTTCGCGTCTCCACGTCCCCCGCGAAATCCGAGTCTGAAAAACCCTGTAACTCCGAGTTACTCCCGCTGCTTTTGTACATTATACCGGTATTCATTGTACCGATTAAATACCGAAAAATTCTTTTCACCGCTTGCCAATGGCTCTCGTTGTGATCGCTTAGGAATTTACTGACGGAATTTACGGAATATGCGATGTCTGGTCTTGACACGACTGCAAGGAACATCAATGATCCTACCGCTTCCCGAAACGGTACTTTTCTTGACTCTTTTTGATCGTCTGGGATTAACGTCGTGTGCGGGTCGGCAGGAATACTTGCCGCTTTTGCCTCAGTCATCTTAAATTTATCAAGAATTTTCTTTACGTATGCTTCTTGGTGCAAGAAAACCGTTTTCTCTTTGCGATTTCTTTCAATTTGTACCCCCACAAATATTTTTCCATCCCCAAGTGTTATATCAAACGCCTTTTTCAACGATTTTAATACTGACTCGAGAGCTTGACTCGTTTTGGCTGCGATGAGCCCGTCATCTACAAAGAGAGCTAAAAATACATCTATACCGGTAACACAATCGCGAAAGATACACTTGTCGGCCTCCGATTCGCGAAAACTATATTTTTCCAAGAACTTTCGAAACTTCTCGTTCCAGCACCTGGGTGCCTGTTTCAAGCCGTACAATGACTTGTTCAGTTTGCATACGTAGCCCCGAGTTTCTTCTTTCTTCACGTTGAGCCCCTCCGGTATCTCCATATGGATTTCTCCCTTCAGTTCGCCATGAAGAAAGGCCGTTCTCACATCAAATTGTGCGAGCTCCAGATCCTGTTCAGCCACTAGGGCCAATAGAACCCTTAACGAGTCGTATCTCACGACTGGTGAAAACGTATCCGTATAGTCGAGTCCTTCCTTCTGTTTGAATCCTCGAGCGCAAAGTCGCGCTTTGTACCGGTACACGTCTCCTGACGTGTCTCGTATCGACTTGAATACCCACTTCGAATCTATGGGTTTCCGTTCTTTTTCTCTCGGTACAATCGTCCATGTTCCGTTCTGTTCGTGTGTACCGAACTCTTCTTTTATAGCTTCAGCCCATTTTTCTGCCTCAGGACTGTTCATCGCCTCCTGGAACGAGTTGGGAGTATTGTATTCGGCGAAATCAACCTCATACCTTGCTGGCTTGCGGATATTTCGTCGGTCCCGCAACTGTCTAGGCTGATCGGGCCGGTTGTCTTCTTCTTCTTGCTCGTTCCTTTCGGGTTCTGCCCGAGCTTGCTCTTCCTCCTCGTCTTCGTCGTTGGTAATCTCTGCCTCTTCTTCCTTTTCGTCGACTGGAAGGAAACATTCGAACACCTCTTCTTTCGTTGTCTCGAGTTGCGAGCTCTCGTTGAACGTGACGTCCCTTGATACTGATACCTTTTTGGTCTGTGGATTATACAAACGACAATTCATCGAATCGTTCTGATACCCGACCAAAATTAACTTAGTAGCTTTCGGGTCTAGTTTCTTGCGAAACTGTTTGTCGACATGCATGTACGCATCAGATCCGAATACACGAAAGTGAGATACGTCTGGTGTTTTTCCGAACCAGATCTCGTACGGTGTTTTCTCATTACCAGCAGGCAGTACTCGATTGAGTAAGGTGACTGCTGTACCGACCGCTTCGGCCCATAGCGACAGAGGAAGTTTCTTCGCTGTAATCATCGTGCGAGCACTCTCGACGATCGTCCTGTTGTCTCGCTCGGCTCTCCCGTTCTGCTGGGGTGTGTACGGCGCCGTGTTTACCAACGCGATCCCACGTGCTTCAAGATATTACTTCATCTCTCGATTGCAATACTCTCGTCCGTTATCCGTACGTAACGTCTTTATCGGTTTTCCAAATTTGTTGTCGACTAACCTCTCGTATTTCTTGAACATATCGAAAACATCGGATTTGTGTTTCATGAAGTAAACATACCGAAATCCTGATGCATCGTCCTTGAAGGTTATGCAATATCTGGCACCGCCTATCGACTCCTCCGGGAATGGTCCGCATACATCTGAGTGTATGTATTCTCCGGGCTTTGTGTTCCTTTTTCTCTCGTTCTTCTTGAACGGAAGCCTGTGTGCTTTTCCGAGAGCACACGACTCACAGAAGAAATTGTCAACATCTTTCAGTTTCACACCGTGAATTAGTCCCGTTTTCGTCATTTCACGTAGCACTTTATTGTTCAACGCTTGAGTGACGTCATCGTCACCTCCAAGTCTTTTCTCTTCCTTGATCAACCTTTCGAGCAGGTTTTCTAGCGTTTGACTAGCTTCCGGTACACTGTCCCACGCGGTCTGGAGAGCGTTGTATTTCGACGGTAGGCTGCCTAGAACCTTCGCCATGATGGCCGTGTCTGAAACCGCCTCTCCCAGATCCTTCAGTTGAAACGCCATGTTTTGTACGCGGGATACGTGTTGAACAACCGACTCGTTTGATTCCATGCGGTGTCCATGAAATTTTTGCAGCAAGAGCATCTTATTCGACGCTGACTTCTGCTCATGGATCCTCACTAATTTGTCCCACATTTCCTTCGCTGTCGTGCTATTGAGCAAACATTCGAGCTGGGAATCTTCAATCGACGATGAAATTATGCACATGGCCGTCGCGTTGTCTTTCACCCACTTTTTGCCGTCCGCAGATTGTTCCTCTGCCGGCATCTCACGCGTGCCCATTACGACATCTTGAATCGCGTTCGCGATAAGCATCGAGTTTATTCAAAATTTCCACGCTTGAAAATTCGAGCCATCAAACTTTTTGATGTTCTTAAACAGAGTTGACTCAGCCATTTTCGTTCGATAGCTTTACACTTTTTCGTTCGCGAATACCGGTTTACCGCGACACTAATGGCGACCACGTGTCGACCACAAGAAAAAGACTAATCGAGATACACACTTTCTTCTCACCGTTCTCTCGCTTTACCAAACTCAGTTTTCCGCAGGCTGCTTGCCTGGGCCCATAACCTGTTAAGATTATTGGTTAAGGAGATAGGTACGGTGTGGTAAAAAGTAATAAATATGACTCAGTGATATACACTAACAAAATGTACGTGTGTTTATTAAGAAGTATCACATTCAACTACCGGTCTGTGCCGGTGTGGAAAAGCAGTGCGCTTATAGCGCCTTGATACTAAGCTTGCGCATGCGCCGCTCGACGCGCGAGAACTATTTTCTCAACACTACTTAAAGTATTAAGAAATCGCCCCAATTAACCGGCTTTATGCCATCAAATATTCGAATAACGAAATAAGAATAAATCGGGGGCGAATATGTCGAATAGTGGGAGTAATCATGCGAAACATTAAAAGACAGACCAATACCCAAAATCGACAGTCTTTGACGAAATTCTGAAAGATTGGTCTCGAAGCAATTCAACCTCAACTTTGTAATCTTTTCTCAATAAACTTATTGTTAACTTGTTTTATAAGTATTGGGTTGGAGTTTAACTCAATTTGGCCTTAATCCCAAAATTACTCGTCCTTGATAACTCGTCCCTACGTGACGGTCTTCGCGGACACAACATTGGTGGCAGCGGTGGGATTGCCACAACTCAAGAAAATGTACAAGTCAAAGGAGTGAAACGGAAGGACAACGAAGTGCCGAGGAGAGAAGACAATTCTAGACAAATCTATAAATCGAACGAGGACCACAGCTGTTCAATTCGACAACCGATCTTTGTATCTAAGGCAGACCGATCGACGTCAAGACTCAAAAAACTTGAAGGAAGACTGAGGACATCTGATGAAATTTGACCCGACAACAAACAACGAGTAACATGAGAGCGATCATCTTAATGTAAGTGACGGAACATTAATTAAAATTGTAATCCACCAAAGCCAGAGCGTATATAAAAATTTTTTATGTCTGACAACGTGCGAGTAGAACGGCTCAAATTACCAGGCGTTAGCACTATATCGCGATCACTCGAGTCTTTCTTCACCAAAAAACTTCAATACAAAGAAGTAAGAACTGATGACGAGACTGTTAATACACAAAGAAGAAAAATAACTGTTGACCCTATAAAATCTGATTTCGGTTCTGATGATTCATTAGACGATTCCGTAATAGAAATCGTAAATCTCGATAATTTATCAGCACTTAATTTGACCGAAAATCCTCGAATAACTTTAACCATGGACACCGACCAAGCTGGTGGTAGTGGAATCGGTAGAGATAACGGAAATGGTAGAAATAATGTAATCGGTAATAACGGAAACGGTAATAACGGAAACCGCGATAATGGTGAAAATAACAGATACGTAGACCACCGAAATAACACTCTATATGATCCCGAGTCATTAAGAGGTTCAATGTCTTTAAAAGAAGCACGTAGTTTAATTCCGCGATTTGATGGTAATAAACCGGAAGAAGCACGCGAATTACTAGACGCTTATTCACACGCGAATGATCTCATACTCGAGAGCGAACAACCTATTCTATTACAAACCGTGTTGAAAGTCAAATTGACAGGAAAAGCGAGAGCAGAAATCCGTTACAAAGAAATTCCAGATTTCGAAACTTTTAGAAAACTTTCATTAGAATTATTTTGCGGCACCAGAACGGTAGGAGCTTTGCAAGCCGAATTATATTCAAGCTGGCAGAAGTTTAACGAATCGGTAAAAGATTTCGGGAGAAGAGTAGAAGAGACCATGATGGATTTAATAGAAGCTAGCAGTAGAAGTAAATCAACGGTAGCAGAACAAATGGCAGTAGAAGAATATATCCGAGAATTAGCTCTCTCAAGTTTCCAAGAAGGTTTAAAACGAGAGTATCAAATCATCGTAAAAGCGCGAGGATATTCAACCCTCCACGAAGCCATTACAGCCGCGATAGATGAAGAAAAAATCCAGCAAGGACGTAAAGAAACGGGGAATGGACACCACAGTTCAATCACCTGTAATAAATGCAATGAACGAGGTCATATTGCGCGAGATTGCCGAAGTTCGGGACAGAGAAACGGACACAATAATTTGCCGACTCCGAGTAAAAGTGTGGACTCAATTTTTTGCAATTATTGTAAAAAACCAGGTCATGTTTATGACGATTGTTGGAATAGGAAAAATAGGAATAATGATCAAAGTGGAAACTATAACAATAAGGGAAATTATAATAGAAATCAAGGAAACCACGGGTATCGAAATCAAAATCGAGGAAATCAGGGCAATAGAGGAAGAAATAGAGGATACAGAAACAATAACGGAAGTCAAGGGAATAATCAAGTAAACAATCGTGGAAATAATCAAGGGAATAATAGTCAAAATCAGTCAGGAGACGGACAGTCAGAAGAAAAGAAAACAATTGGGTCACTAAACCTTAGTCTCATCGAAAAAACTGCCACGCAAAAGAATGCAGGTGTCAGCAATTCTGAGTTAGAAAGAACTACAGGTTCGTTCACAAAAAATAAAGAAAAAGAAAAGAGATTCGAAATAAATTCAATCGATTCGTGGGGAATGACTAGTGATTTTTACATCACCTCATCCCAAGCAAAAAATTCAAGTTTTCTTTTGAAAGCTGATACAGGAGCACAGTGTTGCATCATAAAAAGAAATGCTCTTCGAGACGAAACTGAAATAATGGAAGAAACAGTCGAGTTAACCGGGATTGAGCGAAAAGCATTCAACGCTTTGTGCAAAGTGATGTTGGAAATTGAAACTCCCGTGGTTAAGGTACGACACGGATTTTTTGTCGTCGACAATTCAGTTCCGATTAAAACAGATGGGATGCTAGGATTGGATTTCATGAGGAAGCATAAAGTTGATATTTTAGGTGGCCGATTTATAAAAATTTATGGTCACGTCGAGCCTTTGTTAAACGGTTCAGAAAAATTGAAATTCCTTCCTCGATCCGAAAGCATTCATTTCGCGAAAGCTCAAAAGTTGGCCATAGGGTGTGTTGAAGCAAAACAACTCCAAAACGGCATAAAAATAGGACAAGGATTTGTCTCAGAGAAAAAATTTGCATTTCCAATTGTATTGATTAATACATTGGAACAAGAAGTCACAGTAGACAGGCCAATCATGGAAATTCCTGAAGAAAATGAGCCAGAAAATGTAAAAGAAGAAGAAGACATTTATGTAATAAACTCCGAAAAAATAGGAGAAAGACTGGAAAAAATTATAAAAGAAATTGGGGAACATTCACATTTAAACAAGGAAGAAAGAAACTTCCTCGAAGAATTTTGCGAGGAATATGGAGAAAAGAAATTGGGGAACATTCACATTTAAACAAGGAAGAAAGAAACTTCCTCGAAGAATTTTGCGAGGAATATGGAGATGTATTTCACCTAGAAGGCTAATTATTAGGAAATACGAGCCTGGTGGAACATCGCATCCACACAAAAGAAAATGCTGTACCGGTCAATGTGCGACCATATAGATTGCCAGAGACTCACAAGCAAGAAGTGATGACTCAAACTCAAGAAATGCTAAAAGCCGGAATAATTAGGCCAAGCAGAAGTCCGTGGAATGCACCTCTACTGGTTGTTCCAAAAAAGGCAGACGCACAAGGGAATATTAAAAAGAGAGTCGTGGTCGATTTTCGAAAATTAAATGAGGTCACCGAGGGAGATTCGTATCCTTTGCCCAACATCACCGAAATATTGGATCAATTGGGAAGGGCAAAATATTTCACTACCCTCGATCTCGCTTCCGGGTTCCATCAGATTCCGATGGCGGAAGAAGATAAACAGAAAACTGCATTTTCAACGCCGTTAGGACATTACGAGTATAATCGAATGCCTTTCGGATTAAAAAACGCACCACCGACATTCCAGAGATAAATGGACGCCGTTCTTGCAGGACTCCAAGGATTAAAATGTTACGTATATCTGGACGATATCGTAATTCATGGATCATCTTTCAAAGAGCACAATGAAAGACTAAAAGAAGTATTCGATCGATTAAGAGAAGCTGAACTTAAAGTACAGCCAAAAAAGTGTCAATTCCTCAGAAAAGAAACCCAATATCTGGGTCACATTATCACGGAAGTGGGAGTAAAGCCAAATCCGGAGAAAAGAACAGCAGTAAAAAACTTTCCTGCACCGAAAAACGTTAAAGAAGTACAGTCATTTCTAGGACTCGCAGGATATTATCGGAAGTTCATTCAGGATTTTTCAAAAATCGCAAAACCGTTGACAGACATGATAAAAAAGGAAAGGAAATTTGAATGGACTCGAACTACTCAAGAAGCATTCGAGAAGTTAAAGGAAACGCTTAGCACAGCACCGATATTGCAGTATCCCGATTTCAATAAACCTTTCATCGTTACGACAGATGCATCGGATAAAGCTATTGGAGCTATCCTGTCGCAAGGAAAAATAGGAGAAGATTTACCTATTGCCTATGCTAGTCGAACTTTAAATAAAGCCGAAACAAATTATTCAGCTACGGAAAAGGAAATGCTAGCAATCGTGGGGGCTGTAAATCAATTTCGCCCGTATATCTATGGAACGAAATTCACCATCGTCACCGATCACCAACCCCTCACCTGGCTCTTCAACGTAAAAGACCCAGGATCGAGATTAATGCGGTGGAGGATAAAACTAGAAGAATATACTTATAAAATTGAGTATAAAGAAGGAAAAAAAAATACTAACGCGGATGCGTTAAGCCAAATATATGTGATTATGCTGAGTCAGACCGAAAAACTCGAGCAGCCACAGAAAAGAGGTCGAGGAAGGCCGAAGAAGAATGAAAACAAAGGGAAGAATGACAATATGGCAACAAACAAAACGCAAGCAAAAAAGCCAATTGAGAAAGAGACAGAAAGTGAAGAGATAGAAAAGGAAGAAGAAAGCGAAACTGAACACTCCAGTATTAAATTGGAACGCCCAACAGAGAGATAGAGAGAGAGAGAGAGAGAGAGAGAGAGAGAGAGAGAGAGAGAGAGAGAGAGAAAGAGGAAAACTATATTAAAAGAATATCATGACTCTCCTCTCGGCGGACACCCCGGAATAAAAAGAATGACTCAACGAATTCAGAAAAATTATTATTGGCCGGGAATGAAAAAAGAAATAAAAGAATATGTAGCTGCATGTGATAAATGTCAAAGGAACAAGGTATCGAAAATCAATAAAGTACCCATGGTAAGTTGGTAGAGGGGCGTGTCTAGGCAAGTTACAAAATAATCACTCTTTACTTACACGAAAATCTGGAATTACAATTGGAATTTATTAAATAAAAAAACAATGATGAAAATATTTTTCCGGAAAATTGGATAATATTATTTACAAATTATTTAAACTTTCGATAATAAAAATAAGAGAATAATTTCAAGTTAAATTTTCGATAACAAAATTATTTTACAATAAAATTCTGTTAACCGTCGACAAATCGTTTTTTACAGAATATTCGGCTCGATCGCCCACGATACACAATTTCGTAACGTTAAGGATTTCGCCATTAACGCACTTTAAAGATAGGTGACCCGATCGATACCGACAATTATATAACAACAATTACTAAAACTATGGATCTCGAGATTGGACAAAATTATAATAGAATTCCTCTCGGCAATTCAAATTTATTAAACGACAACGACAAATCGCGAGAGATAAAAATCGCGAGACAAGGCGTAACCAGGATTTTCCAAACGCGTGCGTACCCCGAAACAATATCGCTCGTTAAACAACAAAGTTCTTCAAAAGATACTCGCGAGTAATGCATTACAAATATCACAAAACGACAATAAGAGCGAAACGACGGCTCACCACTACAGTTTCCGTAGGACGAGATCCGGAAAAAGACCACGGAAAATCTCTCCATCGTTATTCTGGCGGCGTCGGATTTTTGATCAGGAACGGCAACGGCCCGAGAAAAGACATCCTCCGTCATTGCTGCCCAAAACTCGAGTCCTCGATAATTGTCGCGAGAGCAAGTACGCGGACTAGGGTCTTAACCCCCCACCCTTAGCCTACTCGCGAGAATCGCAACCGTTTGTTCTAGAATTTTAGAGAGTTTTCAAGAACCTTCTCTCGCCGACCTGACATCAACGTATTATTTTGAATTCCGACGATCTGCTGAGCCGATACGTTTGACGTTATGCTGAGCGGTAATTTCGATGTTTGGTTGAGCGGTATTTTCGATGTTTCGACACGATGAAATTGTGCCTTCGGCTTCCAACGAGAATATGGCGATCTTTAGATGCTGGTGGACGCATCCTGAGGTTAGACAGCTGAGGGTGAGGGCATGGAGTTAGCGACCCACGCGTAATGACCTTCAACAGCGAAACTCGAAATTTGAATTTCCCTCTGCTCTCCGACTCGATGACGTTTCGATATCCCCTCTCTGAATCTCCTAAGCCTTCCTTGACTCGAAATTATCGTGAATAACCGCCGCTCGCTCGTACAATAATAAAAATAAATGAAAATAAATTAATATTTGGAAAATACGCTCGCATTTGGCCCTTCTGGATTTGCTCGAGAGAAATTCTTCGATGCCGAAGAATGCTCCTTTCTCGTGCCGTGCCAATTTTTAATCATTCTGTGACGTGGGCAAAATTACCACGTCACAGTAAATAAAATTATATGTAAATTATTTAAAAAAAAAAACCCGGATAGGAAATAATCGTTAGAAATCGATAGAAAATAAAATAATTACAGGTGTACGATCCTGGTTGGATTAATTAAAGGAAACGAACCAACATTCAATAACATATTCAGAGTGGAAAAACTACGAAGGTAGATCAAGAAGAGGATTAATTAATGGTTTAGGAACTGTTATAAAAGCGATAACGGGAAATTTGGACAATGATGATGCAGAAAAAATTGACGGAAAAATAGACGAGGTAATTAACAGACATAAAGCAAGTGAAGATATGCTAAAAGAAAATTTGAAAATTCTAAGCTCTACATTGAATCTCTACAACCAAACAACAACAAAAATAATCGATAATATGGAGATATTGAAAGTTGCAATAGAATCAATACAAAAAACGGTAGGAAATCAATTTGTGAAACTCTCAGAAAAACAAATCGTCGATGAAAACATTAATGCTATTACAACAGTAGTCGAATCGTTTAACCAAGATATAAACCAAATAGCTGATTTCCTAACAGAATTATATAAAGGAACCGTAAATCCAACGGTGATAACCCCTCAGCAACTTAGTAATTATTTAGCAAAAGCAATACCATATATACCGAAAGGGTTAAACTTCTCGACAAGTCTGAGAAGCAACGAAATGACAAACTTACTAAAAACAGCGGAAATTACTACTTACACCGCTAAACTACGATTCGTTCTTGTTATTAAATTTCCATTGATAGAAAATACTATTCTAAAGGTCAACAAAGTATACCCCTTACCGTCAAAACCAAACGCAAACCAATTCCAATTTATAGAAACCTCAACGAAATTTATAATTGTGAATGGTTACAAAAGAATGTATTTAACATTAACGGAAGAAGAATTGAACAAAATTAAGAAAGTAGACTCAACATAACTATTATGAGCCAAAACAAGCTTTGCAACTAATCCAAAATCACACCCTATGCGAAGTAGCAATTTACCTAGGAAGTATTCCTGAAGAATTATCATGTAGGCAACGAATAGTGAAATTGGGAAAAACATTAATAATCACGCTGGACCAAGAAGGCAGATGGTTATTTGTAGCACCTAAGACAGAAAACATTAGAATTGATTGTAATAACGAAACTACGAAATTCGTCACTATTTATGACACTGGATTACTGGCTTTGGATGGAGAATGTTCCGTCACATCTACGAATTATCAATTGTTAACGATAAAAGAAATCGACCAAAATGAATTCATAACTTTTGTACCACTGTACAATCTAACTAACACCATAAAAGATATAAGTCCTAATCATCCAATTTTCAATTATACACTACTGTTCTGAGAATGCCGATGAGTTTGAGTTGCCGGGTATTAAAGGACCGTGACAATGATGGAAAATAAAAGACGTCGACACGAACGCGTGGTTGAGTGCACGAAAAACAGTTTGTCAATTTATTGAGATAAACAAGAGTCGTAGAGTACAAAATGTGATGATGATATACATTATAGTAATATATTTATAATATAATAATTAATAGAAAAACAGTTTGTCAATTTATTGAGATAAACAAGAGTCGTAGAGTACAAAATGTGATGATGATATACGTTATAGTAATATATACTGAAACGGCACACTTTCCGAACACTCATTAAATATGTATTTTGAACTGCGCGCCAGGCGACTCAGTGCTTAGCCGCTCGACGCGACACGGTGTCAAAACCTTGAAACAACTTATAAAGACAGAAAATTCCTCTTTTCTCACGATAGTCACTCATTTTTATTCTCTAACAAGCATTTCGTATTAACTCCTACACAAAACATATGAAGACAAACAAAAAACAAGTTAAAATCAAATATAAAACATAACGCGGGAGAGTCCAGACAGTAAGACATAATACAAGTCCAATGACGCGTCCAATCCAACGGAAAGGGCCAATCTCGAGGCAGGGTTTAGATCCAACGGAAAGAATGCTCGAAATCACTCGCAAATTAGTTAATTATTATGTTCAAAAGAAAAACTCACTTTATTTTGGTTAAAAAGGGTAAAGACGAAGCCTAAACAACAAAAACATTTATTTTCTTGTAAAAATTATTATTTCTAAAACGAGCGATGGAAACCAGCCTTAAGGTCAACCAATCGCGCCGCAGCGACAGGCCGGCCGACCAATACGAAAATTTAGAGATCGAAACTCTGGTTCGAGATTATTTTTCCGGGCCAATCCGAATTCGAGTTATTTTTAGATTTAATTATGATTATTATTCCTTTGTCTGAATCCGTATAAAAGGCCGTGCTGAACAGCAACGGCAGCTCATTCTTGAATCAGCTCTCGCTTCAAGTACAGAGGTAGTGACTCTGGAAAACAAGCTCCAACCTAAAAACCTTGAATATACCAAGTTTCACGCCGAGAGGGAGGGGATTGTGCGATTCCGTGCAATCCAAAGATTCGAGGGTGAAATTCCATTCCGATCACGCCAAGAAGGGAGGGACCTGTGCGATTCCGTGCAGGTCAAAGATTTCTAACGTGATTACCTTTTCCTTCATTATTGAGAGGGAGGGGACTGTGCGATTCCGTGCGGTCTGAAGATTCTCAATTTTGATCCGGCCTTTCCTATGCTAAAGAGGGAGGGGACTGTGCGATTCCGTGCGGTCTGAAGATTCTTGGCATAGGAACCTTATCATTAACCTATTTCTTTTGTTCGTTGGAGCATAGTCAATTCATTAAAAGCACGTAAAATAAATCACACTCTTTGAGGCGAGAACTGATTCCACTTTCCCGATAATAATCAATCGTAGTAAATTGTATCGAGCCAAAGCCAGAAATAAATCTAAAATTGTATAAAGTCATTAAACCAAACAGATTGATATTAAACGGAAGTAACAAGTCAGGAAAATAAGAGAGTAAAAGAATTGCGCCGATTTATTAAAATTTTGCTAAGCAGATTTATTAAAATGAAACGATCATTATTGAAATAAAAGAGCGCATTATCAAATTGGACAAATTTATTATCAAATTGGACAAATTTATTGAAATAAAAGAGCGCATTGTCAAATTGGACAAATTCATTGACAAAAGAGAACTTATTTTTGATTTGGACAAGTTTATTGATAAAAGAGAACGCATTGTGAAATTGGACAAGTTTCTTGAGAAAAGAGAGCGTAATAGCGATTTGGCTAAGATAGATGAAATTAAGGAGATTTTCTTTTTTAAAGGAGCATACGAAAACACCAACGATTTTTCTTAAAAACGCACTTTGTACATTTAGTCTAATTTTTAAATAAACACAAATATTTCATTCTTTAAACATAACTTCTCGCACTCTCATTCTTTCTATGCCTGCTCCTAACACGATAGTAGCTCGAACACACGCGTAGCGGGTGACGCCAAAAGCATACCGTTACAATACATTATAGTAGTATTAGTAATATACATTGATGAGCACGATGAAATGATTAGAATTCTTGGAATTCGATTGAGTACCGTTGATAAGAGTTTCGGAGACTCGATTGTTCAGCGTATGAGTAAACAGTATGATTTGATTGCGCCCGATAGTAGGGGTGAGAGGTGCACGTTATACGCCGCGACGGATAATGATAATGATTCGCGTACGTTGAGCTCCACTTGAGAATGTTCGAGAGGTTTGATCGCGTAACGCACAAGAAAATAAATTTAGATGAGTTCACTGATTTGTAAGATCAGTGAGATGATTATACACTGAATTGATAAGTCTCTTTTGAGACGATTGCTAACCGAGATCGAAGTATGTTAATTACAAATGCGATTAATAATGAGAGAGAGCCGTGAGATATGTACGAATGCACGTGGCTTGGCACCACCACGTGTTGAGCAGAGTTCGAAATGATGATGTACTCTTTTATTCATGATTGTGCACCGTTGCGACAACCTGAGATCAATGAGTTTCCCGATAAATGTAATGAAATTACATGAGATCGATTATGAGTGTTCCGATGTACTGAGTTTTACGTATAGAAAGGATGAGATATCTATAGCGATACAGCCCGTGGCACGGACCGGTAAAGACTGAGACAAAGATGGCCGCACTGGCCACTGGCCGGCACGAAGCATTTGCTCTCGTTATCGAGCGCATCGCCTTCGTGTCGACGAGAGAGCGCCCAGGAGGTGCTGCCCCGACATGAGTCGCACGAGAAGCTCGCGTCGCTTGTAAGACGATGCGGATTCCCGAACCCGCCAAAAATAATAATAAACCCATTGGAAACCAACGCCCTAGGCGAACGAATAGAAACGATAAGAGCCAGACTAAACGAACAGTCAAATTTTTGGTCGCATCCTTATCATATTATTGGGAATTACTCATTGAACGCCACAGCAATTGTGCTTATTTTAATAAATACAATCATATTAATTGTCTTCAAGATAAGACACTGTCAAAGAGTACAATTAGTTGAAAGAACTAATGACATCGAACTGGCACGAGCCTACTCATCCAAATCAACACCAGAAATAACTATTCCGACAAATAGAAAACTTGTTATACGACCAGTACCACAAAGCACATTAAATCGAAACGGTTCAATGTAATAATCTCTAGAAAAAAAAAAGAAAAATTCTAATGCCAAGAGACCAAATCAACAAACTTATTTATTATATGGAAAATTATTTATTGCAAATTCTTAAGTTACAGGAAAAATAGCCAAAACGAAGTTTTGTCTCCCTAAGGGGGGAGGGATGTTGTGCCCCGATTTGGCACCGATTACGAAATGAATACACTGATGAAATATAAAGAATTCGCAATTCTCAAGCGAAACAAAAACCTACTTAAAGTATTAAGAAATCGCCCCAATTAACCGGCTTTATGCCATCAAATATTCGAATAACGAAATAAGAATAAATCGGGGGCGAATATGTCGAATAGTGGGAGTAATCATGCGAAACATTAAAAGACAGACCAATACCCAAAATCGACAGTCTTTGACGAAATTCTGAAAGATTGGTCTCGAAGCAATTCAACCTCAACTTTGTAATCTTTTCTCAATAAACTTATTGTTAACTTGTTTTATAAGTATTGGGTTGGAGTTTAACTCAATTTGGCCTTAATCCCAAAATTACTCGTCCTTGATAACTCGTCCCTACGTGACGGTCTTCGCGGACACAACATCTAGTATATCGCGGATAATATCATATATTCCATCAGGAGAATAACTTCTGACATGCTTAAATATAGAATGTGGAAGACAGCACAGAAGCTCTATCTCGTCTGTTGTTGAAGCGTTCATCATGACGCCTCTAATGACCACGTTCAAAAAATTTTTAACCTCTATATATACCTTGTAATGACTTTTCCCACCAGTCGCACAAAATAAATTTCGCTCTCGATAATTTCTTGGACGCCAGTCTAAAATGACCTTAGACAAATTTTATTCGAAACTATCGAGAACGAAAATAAAGGTTTCCCGGTCAGAGCTATATTTTATAACCAAGTTGGTAGAGGGGGGTGGTCAGGCAATTTGATAAAATAATCACAGGAAATGAACACGAAAATCCGGAATTACAATTTGGATTTATTAAACAAAAAAGAACAATGATAAAAATATTGTTCCGGAAAATTAATAACAGAATTTACAATCAATTTTTAATTTCGATAACAAAAATAATCTTACAATCAAATTCTGTTAACCACCGACAAAACATTCATAAAGATTATTCGTCGGCTCGATCACCCACGATACACAATTTCGTAACGTTAAGGATTTCGCCATTAACGTACTTTAAGGAGAGGTGAACCGATCGATACCGACAATAACGTAATAAAAATACAACGAGAAATCGCGAAAGATGAAAATCGCGAGACAAGGAAGAATTTTCCAAACGCGTACGTACCCCGAAACAATATCGCTCATTAATCACAAAATTCTTCAAAAAGATACTCGCGAGTAATTCGAAACGAAATCCAACAAAACAAAAATAAGAGCGAAACGACGGCTCACCACTACAGTTTCCGTAGGAGGAGATCCGGAAAAAGACCGTGGAAAATCTCTCCATCGATAATTTGGCGGCGTCGAATTCTTGATCGGGAACAGCAACGGTTCGAGAAAAGACGTCCTCCATCATTGCTGCCTAAAACTCGGGTCCTCGATAATTGTACCGAGAGCAAGTAAGCGGGCTAAGGTCCTAACCTCCCACCCTTAGCCTACTCGCGAGAATCGCAACCGTTTCTTCCAGAATATTCGAGAACCTTCTTTCGCCGACCTGACCTCAACGTTTTATTTTGAATTTCGACGATATGCTGACGATACTTTTGACGTTACGCTCAGCGGTAATTTCGACCGACCGCTTGTGAAAAATTAACATTTATTCCGCTTACTTGTATTTGCATAACAAAAAAATAAACAAATAATCGCATGAACTTGTAAAAATAATTGAATGCTTTTGGACGGCATCAGTCTATTCGAATATCAAAAATAAATATTTTTATATAAAAAAATCACACATAGGGAAATATATAAATTTTTCCAAACATTTTAATTTTATTAATAAATTTTCTATATAAAAACTTTACATAAAAATATTTTACATCAATTTTACGTTAAATTTCGTAAATACAGTTTGATTTAAATACTGCACCGTAAAACTACATACTTTCCATATGTGTGATGATGTGTGTGAGATTTTTCGCGTAATACACACGCACAACCAAAGGAACAAAGAATAAACCCTTGTATGCTAAGTTTGTTAATACGATATCCGTAAAAATGCTCGCTGAGCCAAATTAATATGTTACTGTAGCAAATACTTTGCTACATTGGCATAGCATTTGCTACTTCAACAAATCTTTTGTGGGTTCACATTTTTTGTTTCCGTAGCAAATATCCTTATGCTGCTATAACTAAAAATTTGCTACAGGAACTTATAATTTTGCTACTGCTACTAAAATGCTACTAGCAAAAAATCTTTTGCTGTTGTGACGGGATCATTTCTCTCCGTGTATGAAGTGCTATATTTTTCATTTTGGCTTCCTCATAGAAGATGCTTTCAACATTGTTCTAAAAGCTTGAGAAAGCAATTTGTTACTTATCATTTCTTTTTTAATAAAATTTTAACTTATTTATCGATTTTTAACTTTTCCAAATTTCCAAAACCTGTTACAGCTTTATGATTTTTTTTTACAAATTTGTATTTATAATTTAATTTTGAAAAGGTTCATTACGCAAAATTATATATGAAAATATGGTTATATTATTATTTTACATTTTAGTTGGTTTTTAGCCAAATATGTTCATAATAACTATGCACATTTAGGCCAGGAAACGAAGCTATAGAATCATCAGATTTTGACAAAATTTATTACAGGTAACCGCGAGTGCCATCACACGCGGAAAAGTCCGCTGATGTTAATGAAATAGTTTTGGACACGAGATTCTAAGTATCTGGTTTGTTATTAACAAATTAAAGAAAAAAACTCACTTTTTTTAGTTTTGTGCTTATAAAACGAAAACCAATGAAGCTATGGAAAAGCACCCGAATAACGAAATGTAGGGAATAAAAATGCGAAAAGAATGAGCCCTGGAACGACCCGATCCGTTGATAATTAACGGAGAAAATGGAAAAATAAAAAAATTGCGTTTTTTCAAAAAATTTTATCGTCGCTATTTTTGAAGTTAGATCTTTTTTTCTTTAGACGATTGTAGGTATTGATAGATACTTCCTCTGTGAAAAATCCAGGTGCTGTCAGATAAATAGTTTTTAGTTATGGCACTCAGAAGTCAAGAGGGCCATTTATATCAGCAAGGCTGGATGCTCTGGAAATCGTCCGATTTCAATTTATTAAGCCGATTTTGAAAGTAGAAGTGTTCAGCTACGAAACGTCAATCTTCGTTTTTTGTGCGAATGTTGAAAAATAGATGAAAATTAGGGGCGGGCACGAGCAAAAACGGCCGAGCGCGCGGAACCGGTCGAGTGGTGGGGGTCAAACAGCATCCGCAGGGAAGACGCTCCTATTACTATATATGGGGCATTCCATGCCAAATCAGCCATTTCAGAACCTTACAGTTTTCAAATTGGCTCAAATTTTTTTTACAATGTTCTATGTATTGAATGAGCCTTTCTTGATTTTTTTCAAATTTTTCCCTCGATTGCCTAACGAGATATATTTTTTTTCAAAAATTTGATGATTTTTTTTTCAAAAGCTCACAACTCTTCGAAAAATGGACGGAATCGAACTTTTTTTTTCAAAATTTTGGTTTTTCATTGTACTTATTAAGTGTGATAACGAAAAAATTATAGTTGAATTTTTTCTCTATTTTTATTCAGGTTGAAGAACAAAATCGACGATTTCAAGATGATTACATATTTTGATTTTTTTCAAAAAATTTTCAAAAAAACTTGGACCAAATTGAAGATTTTTAAGACTAGTTACATCGTGGGCAGGCTATTTCTTCGATTCCATTTGGTATTTCAAAATTTTTTTTTTCGTTTTTTCAGTAAATTGAAATCAAATTCAACAGTCACACAATCCACAATGCTGTTCTCCTAACACTGGAAGTTTTCTCCTATAATCAGATTGTAAATTGCATTGGTTTTTTTTTGTTCCTTCATATTGTTCCTTTTCAATGAGAAATAAATTTATTCTTTTGATGGTTAACAATTTGTGCACTCTGAATTCTGTTTAAAAAGAATAATCTTACATAATGGGTGGTACCACCTTTATTGGGATCATACAGTGGATTCTCTCAGTACCAATGATTGTAGTCGTACGTTTAAATCGATTGATTAGTTCTGTCTCAGCAACACCGTAGGAAGACTACGGTGTTGCTGAGACAGAAGTGGAAGTGGAGTGGAAGAGAGAGTCTTCCACTGAAAAAAAATTAACCGCTATATTAGGGAGGTTTAGGGGTCTCCAGGCCCATTCGTATAGAACACATGGTGTTATTATTTGTTTAGTGATCAGCAATTGGACGCTCCTCGTGCAACAATCTTCTTTACTGTTCCTCTGATACCATCAAAAAATGACCGTGTTGCTGAGACAAAACTAATGGATCGATCGTAGTGATTTGGTACGTCGATCGACGTACGACTACAACCAAAAGTATGGAGAGAATACCTTGATTGTGAAAGATTATTCTTTTTCAAAAGTATTCAAAGAGCACAAATTGTTTAACCGCCAAAAAAATTTATTCATTTATCATTGAAAACGAACAATATGTATTGAAACGAAACACTCACTACGACCCGAATTACGATCCCGAACGCGAGCGAGCACAACGCGACGGCGCGATCGCCGACATTTTTCGCCCGACAACAACAATGACGCGCGCGTTCGTCCCGGCGGCGGCCATCTTGGGCATCGGCAACGAAAAGCCGAGACTACCGACGCGAGCGTTACCGACGCCGCCAAGCGTCGAAAAAATCAAATAAATTATTCTTTTCATTTTTCTTATTTCTTTCGATTAAAATATCTTTCATTAACGCAATTAGGCTTAAAATTTCGGAAAAAAATCAAAGAATCGAAACAAAATAAGCGCGACTTATAATTTTATTGAAAATTTAAATAACTTTGAATAAATAAAAATGCGTAGTACGGCGCATGCGCAATGACCGATTCGAGAAGAAAACTCGTAATAATTTTATTGTTTTTAAAATTGTTTAATTGTTTATTAATGCGAAAAATACTTCAATAATTGATAAAATAATAATAATTGGAGATTATTGACATGAAAATTGTAACAAATAAAGCTGAAAAACATAAAAAACGGATTTTCGCGCATCCAAGGAGGCGAGAGTGGGGGTAGCGGCGAGCGAATGTGAGAGCGTGAATGAGTAGTGGGGAGCGTGCAGAGCGAATGAAAAAATAGAACATGCGCAGTATAGGGTTCGAGATTAAAATTAAGCGGCGCATCGAAAGCGAGGGAAAAGTGGGGTATAAAAGTCGCTGCGCGACCGCTCTCAGGGCAGTTCCTCTGACTTCTCAGACTGACTCGGACCTACTAAGAGCTTTAGACTCTCTCTCCCTGGTTCTGGCAAAACATAAAAACCTTTCTTCCTAATTCCTTTGATTCCTGGGGTATCGGAGCGATCCGGCGACGCTTCAATCCCATAGCCCAGGGTCACACCTATTCTTCCTCTTCCGAAATTTTTGATGCACGGGGTATCGGAGCGATCCGGCGACGCTTCAATCCCATAGCCCGTGGTCATAAATTTACCTAACCTAGCAGATGCCCAGGGTATCGGAGCGATTCGGTGACGTTTCAATCCCATAGCCTGTGGTCTGCATCCTTACCTGTGTGGCGAAGGGGTATCGGCGACATTCGGCGACGTTTAGAGCCCATAGCCTGACTCACGCTTTCCTTATATTTTTATATTTTTTTTTTACCTCTTTTTCTTTATGCTTGCCAGAAACAGGGAAGAATTATTTTATTGATTAAATTAAATATTTTTATTAAATTCAAGTTTGATTAAAATTATCCGAGTTAGTCAAAAGTCTCATTTATTATTAAAATTATTAATCCAAGAGGCTGCGGTAAGAGTTAAGTTTATATCGAATCAATAATAAAAATTTATAATCATCAAATTTGTAAGAAAATTTCACTCTTGGATTAAGAATAATAAAAATTTGATTAAACAAAAATTGAGAGGAAATAAAGCAAAATATTATCTCAATAATCCAAAAGGCAGCGGTAAGATTTTTACTTATAAAAATTACAAAATTATCCAAATTATTATTATATCGAATCAAAATCACTTTTAGATTATTGATCTAAGTTGAATAAGTGAATAAAATAGAAAAAAGCATTAAAAGCGAGACATTCCAGGACATTTTTATTTTCAAATTAGAAACATTTTTCGATTTCTTATTCTAAAGCGTGCGGAAATAATAAACGCGACTAAAAATTAAAATAAAGCGTGCGGAAATAATAAATGCGAAACATAGAAGGAATAAACAAAAATGATTTATTGTTAAGCGAATAAAAATTACAATTTTGTCGAGACGAAAAATCCTTGATTTTTCATACAGTAACCGCACTGTTTTATTGTTTTATACGAGTTTCCTTGCTCGTTTGAGACTATTAAACATCGCGAACAAATAAAAATTAAAATAAAAATAAAAATCTTTTGAATCCATATTTCGGGACGCGACGCGAAACGCGAGATACTCAGACAAACTCTTGTAAATTTTAATTAAATTGAATAAAATCTCTTGTCATTTATTTTTCAAAATACACATCCGTCTTTCTCACGCTTCTTTCATACCCGCTCCTAATTTTTTTTAGAAGCTCGAACCGACGCGTAGCGGCTTATATCGGTCGGTAAAAGCGTATCGTTACAGTATGGAGTACTGATCTACTTTTTCATTCATCGCGGAATTTTTCATTTCTAAGGAGAAATTAGTAAAAAAAAAAAAAAAAAAAAAAAAAACGAATGCAATTTACAATCTGATTATAGGAGAAAACTTCCAGTGTTAGGAGAACAGCATTGTGGATTGTGTGACTGTTGAATTTGATTTCAATTTACTGAAAAAACGAAAAAAAAATTTTGAAATACAAAATGGAATCGAAGAAATAGCCTGCCCACGATGTAACTAGTCTTAAAAATCTTCAATTTGGTCCAAGTTTTTTTGAAAATTTTTTGAAAAAAATCAAAATATGTAATCATCTTGAAATCGTCGATTTTGTTCTTCAACCTGAATAAAAATAGAGAAAAAATTCAACTATAATTTTTTCGTTATCACACTTAATAAGTACAATGAAAAACCAATATTTTGAAAAAAAAAAAGTTCGATTCCGTCCATTTTTCGAAGAGTTGTGAGCTTTTGAAAAAAAAATCATCGAATTTTTGAAAAAAATATATCTCGTTAGGCAATCGAGGGAAAAATTTGAAAAAAATCAAGAAAGGCTCATTCAATACATAGAACATTATAAAAAAATTTGAGCCAATTTAAAAACTGTAAGGTTCTGAAGTGGCTGATTTGGCATATATATATATCAAGAGACGCGGTAGCGGCTCGACGCCAAGTATTAAAAGAAAACTACCGCGCGAATTTAAAAGCCAGCGCGAGCCCTGCCGCACTCTTATATACGCGAATATGCCGGTTTTATGACGTCACAGGATTTTCAAACGGCTCTCACGGACAAACTATGTTATTAAAAAATCTAAAAATTGGTAACGATTTTTTTTCGATTTTTCCCTTTCCATTGGCCCTTGTTGCAATTGAATCCGTCCAGCCAATCCCGAGATATGTAATTTTAGCGATTAAAATTCCATCATTCCGGGACTTTTCTTTCCTTAGGGACAGAAGGGCGTAAGTTGAGTTTGTTTACTTTTGGACTTACGTCCTTTGCGGGACTGGTAGACATTTCTCGGCTCTCTTGTCACACTCTACGCTGAACGCGGCTACCCCCTCTCCTGCGCAGTGTCGAGCGAAAGAGAGAACGATCGAGCATGACGTCACGCACTATCACGCTCTACGCTGAACGCGGCTACCCCCTCTCCTACGCAGTGCCGAGCGAAAGAGAGAACGATCGAGCATGACGTCACGCACTAATACGCTGAACGCGGCTACTCTCGCTTGCGCGTTGCCGAGCGAGAGAGAGAACAATAGCTCGTCGCCATTGGTGCGCGACAGAGAGAGCAATAACTTTGATTTTTTTAATTTTTTATGTTTTTAAATAATTTTTATGTTTTCTTTTTTTTAACAACGTAAATGATAAAATAAATAATTTGACCATTTAAACGACATTGTTTTTTTTGGAAACTTTAATGAATAAATATTTTAAAAAATACATTTTTCTTAAATTTACAATTCCTTCTTAATTAAGGAGTTTCAGTACGAAAGGTAAAAATGTTAAGAAATTAATCAAATTTGGTGATAATGTTGTTTAACATTAAGTACGAAAAGCCAAATTAAAAAAAAAAATTTTTCTACCTAATTATCGAGTAATTAAAAAAATAAAGAAGATTTCTTATGCCCGAAGTGTTATACCTATCTTGAATATATTATATGGAAACGCTATGTGCTTATATACCAGGGTTGCAAAATTTGTAATGAAAAAGTAATGCATTACTCATTACTTTTTGAATTTGTAATGGAAATAAAATCCATCACACATTACATTGAATTTTGTCATGGAGAAAAATTCCATCACTCATCACATTAAATTTTGTAATGGAAAAAAATTCCATCACTCATCACATTTTATGTTGTAAGTAGAAATAATCGTTTTTTCCGCGGGTTAAGCAGACTCTATTGTAGTAATGCATTACTTGATCATCAGTCGCAGTAGTCTTTTCAGCTCGGGTCAACATGACCCCATGGTAGTAACGACGTGTTACTCGGCTACCAGTAGGTGTAACTCAGTCTGCCCCGGGTCAAAATGATCCAATGGTAGTAACGACGTGTTACTCGGCTACCAGTAGGTGTAACGCAGTTTGCCCCGGGTCAAAATGACCCAATGGTAGTAACGACGTGATATTCGGCTACCGGTCGGGTAACGCCGTTTTCCCTAGGTAAATATGACCCAATGGTAGTAACGACGTGTTACTTAACTACCAGTAGGTGCAACACTGTGTTTGACCCGGGTCAAAATGACCCAATGGTAGTAACGACGTGTTACTCGGCTACCGATAGGTGCGACGCTCTTTGACTCGGGTCAAAATTACCCAATGGCAGTACTGACATGTTACTCGGCTACCAGTAGGTGTAACGCAGTCTACCCCGGGTCAAAATGACCCAATGGTAGTAATATAACGATGTGTTACTCGGCTACCAATAGGTGCAACGCTGTTTGACCCGGGTCAGAATGACCCAATGATAGTACTGACATGTTACTCGGCTACCAGCAGGTGTAACGCAGTCTACCCCGGGTCAAAATGACCCAATGGCAGTACTGACGTGTCATCTGGCTACCGGTACGTGTAACGCTATTCGCATCGGGTCAAAATGACCCAATGGTAGTAACGACGTGTTATTCGGCTACAAGTACGTGTAACGCTATTCGCATCGGGTCAAAATGACCCAATGATAGTAACAGCGTGTTATTCGGCTACCAGTAGGTGTAACGCAGTCTGCCCCGGGTCAAAATGACCCAATGGTAGTCACGACGTGTTACTCGGCTACCAATAGGTGCAACACTGTTTGACCCGGGTCAGAATGACCCAATGATAGTAACAGCGTGTTATTCAGCTACCAGTAGGTGTAACGCAGTCTGCCCCGGGTCAAAATGACCCAATGGTAGTCACGACGTGTTACTCGGCTACCAATAGGTGCAACACTGTTTGACCCGGGTCAGAATGACCCAATGATAGTAACAGCGTGTTATTCGGCTACCAGTAGCTGTAACACAGTCTGCTCCGGGTCAAAATGACCCAATGGTATTAACGACATGTTACTCAGCTACCAATAGGTGCAACGCTGTTTGACCCGGGTCAAAATGACCCAATGGCAGTACCGACGTGTCACTTGGCTACCGGTACGTGTAACGCTATTCTCATCGGGTCAAAATGACCCAATGGTAGTAACGACGTGATATTCGGCTACCGGTCGGGTAACGTCGTTTTCCCTAGGTAAATATGACCCAATGGTAGTAACGACGTGTTACTCAACTACCAGTAGGTGCAACACTGTTTGACCCGGGTCAAAATGACCCAATGGTAGTAACGACGTGTTACTCGGCTACCGATAGGTGCAACGATCTTTGACCAGGGTCAAAATGACCCAATGGCAGTACTGACATGTTACTCGGCTACCAGTAGGTGTAACGCAGTCTGCCCCGGGTCAAAATGACCCAATGGTAGTAACGACGTGTTACTCGGCTACCAATAAGTGCAACGCTGTTTGACCCGGGTCAGAATGACCCAATGATAGTAACAGCGTGTTATTCGGCTACCAGTAGGTGAAACGCAGTCTGCCCCGGGTCAAAATGACCCAATGGTAATAACGACGTGTTACTCGGCTACCAATAGGTGCAACGCTGTTTGACCCGAGTCAAAATGACCCAATGGCAGTACCGACGTGTCACTTGGCTACCAGTACCTGTAACGCTGTTCGCATCCTGTCATAATGACTCAATGTTAGTAACAGCGTATTATTCGGCTACCAGTAGGTTTGATGCTGTTTACACCGGGTCAAAATGACCCGATGGTGTTAGTGACCACGTGGTACTCGGATAGCAGCAGGTGTAATACAGTTTGCCCTGGGTCAAAATGACCCGGAAGTGGTAACCACGTGATACTTGTGTTACACGTGGTACTTGTGTTGACCACGTGATAACAAAAGGTCGCGTTGTTTGCCCTAGGTCAAAATGACCCAATGGAAGTAACGAATCGATGTTCGGCTACCGGTCGGTTTAACGCAGTTTTCCTTTAGGTAAATATGATCAGTATACAAAAAACTTCGAAAAAGTAAAAAAAGAACGCCAAGTATTAAAAGGTCGCAACCTTAGTTTTTAATGATCTTTATATATTTTCATTGTTGATTAAAAATTTTGGAAATCGTATAATATGAAAAAAAAGTGATCATTTTCGAACGTAGCTGAGTACATTGAATGGATTACGGTTCCTGTATTATTTTCACGTCTCTCAAAAAGAAGTGAAATCAGTATACAAAAAACTTCGAAAAAGTAAAAAAAGAACGCCAAGTATTAAAAGGTCGCGACCGCAGTTTTTAATGATCTTTATATATTTTCATTGTTGATTAAAAATTTTGGAAATTTATTCAATTTGGAAATTATTTCATATGAAAAAAAATGAGATCATTTTCTAACGTAGCCGAGTACAGTGAATGGATTACGGTTCCTGTATTATTTTCACGTCTCTCAAAAAGAAGTGAAATCAGTATACAAAAAACTTCGAAAAAGTAAAAAAGGAACGCCAACTATTAAAAGGTCGCGACCTTATTTTTAAATGATTATTTATATTTGTATTGTCAAAAAATAAAATTTTGAAAGCAATTTTAAACTATGAAAAAAAATGAGATCATATTCTAACGTTGCCAAATACAGTTAATGAATTACGGTTCCTGTAGGAATTCAAAATTTTGGAAATTAAAAAAAAATGATATCATTTTCTAACGTAGCCAAGTACAGTTAATGAATTACGGTTTAAACAAAAAAATATAAAAAATGAGATCATTTTCTAACGTAGCAAAGTACAGTGAATGAATTACGGTTCCTATAGGAATTCATTCGTAGACACCTTCAACCGTACCGGCTAAAGGATTTTTTTGGTCTAATCTTCGCCTCAATCCTTTGTGCAGTATCTATACGATGTACTGCACAAATTCATTGTCAACGTTACACACAAACTTGGCGTGCATGGTTTTCAAATATTAACTCGGCGAAGGAACGCTCCATCAATCCGCATACATTGATCAAGAGACGCGGCAGCGGCTCGACGTCAAGTATTAATTTTTTTCATTTACTCGTATATTCATTTATTCGTTCATATTCATATTAACCATTAACCATCTATTCCTGTAGCTCATCTAATCGTCCGTTCGTACAATCAAAAATGAGCGGACGGTCGAACGGATAGATAGGATCACATTAAAAATGCGGACGGTCGAACGGATAAATAGGATATCACAATTGAGACATATTAAACGGTTCAAATTTCATGTGTACATCTTTTCTCCATTCGTTTTATTTATATAATTTCACTCTTTATTCATCCCATTTATCGTTACATTTTAATTTATACTGTTCAACTATCACCTATTCACCAATCTTTTCAGTTCATCTCAATTGATTATCCATTCGTCTTTTTTTTTTCATTTTTTTCATATCATTTTTTCATTTCTTTCGTCCATTAAATCATCAATTGGAACTCTTGCGTACTATCTAGAGATTGGACTTCTTTCATAATCGATAAAAGAAATAGTTCAATTTCGATCTGGATAGCATATTTCATTAATTTTGTCTTCCCGAATTAATATTTGAAAACCATGCACGCCAAGTTTGTGTGTAACGTTGACAATGAATTTGTGCAGTACATCGTATAGATACTGCACAAAGGATTGAGGCGAAGATTAGACCAAAAAAATCCTTTAGCCGGTACGGTTGAAGGTGTCTACGAATGAATTCCTATAGGAACCGTAATTCATTCACTGTACTTTGCTACGTTAGAAAATGATCTCATTTTTTATATTTTTTTGTTTAAACCGTAATTCATTAACTGTACTTGGCCACGTTAGAAAATGATATCATTTTTTTTTAATTTCCAAAATTTTGAATTCCTACAGGAACCGTAATTCATTAACTGTATTTGGCAACGTTAGAATATGATCTCATTTTTTTTCATAGTTTAAAATTGCTTTCAAAATTTTATTTTTTGACAATACAAATATAAATAATCATTTAAAAATAAGGTCGCGACCTTTTAATAGTTGGCGTTCCTTTTTTACTTTTTCGAAGTTTTTTGTATACTGATTTCACTTCTTTTTGAGAGACGTGAAAATAATACAGGAACCGTAATCCATTCACTGTACTCGGCTACGTTAGAAAATGATCTCATTTTTTTTCATATGAAATAATTTCCAAATTGAATAAATTTCCAAAATTTTTAATCAACAATGAAAATATATAAAGATCATTAAAAACTGCGGTCGCGACCTTTTAATACTTGGCGTTCTTTTTTTACTTTTTCGAAGTTTTATATATTCTATATATAGAATCGAAGTTTTCTCCCTCTCTCCCTCTATATTTCTATATATGTCAGATACACACAAATAATGTGTATCAAAAAAATAGTTAGATACCTCACTGACGGCCGCAGTGACACAGCGTACAGAATTTATTATATGTTTGGAAACCAAATTTAAGGTATAACTTCGGACCGAAAAGTTCCAAAAGTTAGTCCCCTCGGTCGATTTTTAAATTATTACAATTCTCAAATAAATCCAGTCGTAGGGTCTCAATCGACTCAACCTTACATATTGATGCATATATGATAATTTAAAATGATTGGTATTATATTTAAGAACGAGAAAAGTAAATTTTATGTACGAGATTTGAACGATTCAAGCGTCTACTTTTGATGCGGTACAGTTCACTCACACACGCCCATCCCTACATCGATAGGCGGACACTAATGGACATCGCGCAGAGACTGACCGTGGCAACAGCGCAGCGTCAGCTGTAGCGAGTGTCTGTACCGACTAGCCATTACCCTGTGTATACCCGAGACCATTGCGTCTACTGTGATTTCATCCCAAAAGAAAAGTGCGGTTATGTTGAAATTGAATACAGAAAATTTAGTACGTTACAAAGGAAAATGGAAAAAGAAGACCGTGGTTGCTGGTAGATTGAAACTAATCGAGCGAAATAAAAAAAAGCCAAATGAGGAGGCTGTTGAAAAGCCGAGAACTATTCTCCGTGGCATGCGGTTGATCGATCCAAATGAAGTCGATAAAAATATGATATGCAACAATTGTAATAAACAATTGGCATTTCATCATATCATCGCAGAAAAAGCAATGGGCTTTCACTATATTTGGACTCTGAAGTGTGATACTTGCTCTACAATAACAAAAAGTCACTCTAGCAAGTGTCACTTCAATGACGGTCATCGTTATTATGACGCAAACACAGCAGCTGTACTTGGTATGTTATTACATCATACAATCATTATCTGCCATTTAATATAATATTCATATTTTAGATAAATATAATATTTAATATATTCAATTTTATTGACCAATGTGAAAATCTAACCTCAAAATCTAACCTCAAACTGTGTATTCGTAGGTGCCGTTCACTCAGGAGCGGGATGCAGTGGGCTGAGAAAAATTGCAATGTGCATAGATATGCCGGTCATGGGTGAGGAGGCATACAAACGGTATGAACGTGAAATCGGTCCACTTATTGAAGAAGCTGCAAAGGACAGTTGCCAAATGGCAGCAGCGGAAGAACGGCGCTTAGTCGTAGAGCATATCGATAAGCTGCGTAATAAATTGTAAGCTCTCCGTCACTGTGGGAAAAGATTTCATTTCCTCGTTTGGCAAAAATAAGGTCATTTTTTTATGAAAAGAGTATTGGTGGAATTGTTGCACAACAAACAAGAGTATTTCAGTATTAGTATAAAACAATGATTTCATATAAAATTTTCGTTCAATCATACGTGAATTCGCAATAGTCATGTCAAAAATCCATTTATGTATAGTTAAAATGGCATTACTAAATTGTACATAAGTCAACGAGTTTGGCATTAGATTAGTAAGTAGTTGTAAACACCCAGCAGCATTAATTGCACATACATAACATAGTATTAGAATTTAAATTAATAATTACAGCCATATCGTGTTCATAAAAAGAATACATTATTTCTGCCAAATGACAAATGACAAATGACACTCAATATAAAAAATTCTAGACAAATTTGGTTCTAATGTAACAAATTTCTCTGGAATATTTTGTATTCAGCGATTATACCACACCTCAAACTCCTCAATCTCGAATAAAAAGTCTGACATATACAAGACGAATAAAAAAATGAAGTAATGTAATATAAAAAAAATAAAGAAATTCGAAAGTTGAAAAATGTATTTCGATTGGTCATTCTCCGTACTCTAACGTGAATTTATTTTCTTTATTTTCAACTTTTTTAGGCCGCAAGAAATATCGGATGAAATTTACCCTCTCACAGACTTCATGCGTCCCAGGACCGACGACGATAATAGGCCAGATTTTGATGATGCTTTGGGTCATGTTATAAATATAATCGTATCATATGACATGGGATGGAGTAAACGTGGAAATGGACGCAGCTACGACAGTTTAAACGGTTACGGCGCGATAATTGGGCTGCTCAGTAATAAAATATTAGATTTCGCAACACGCAATCGTAAATGCAAAAAATGTGATCTAGGATATCCTAAGGAAGATCATGACTGCAGGCAAAATTACGATGGGAGCGCTAAATCCATGGAATCGTCTGTAGGAGCTCAATTAGTTAATCGCAGCAATATTCTTAAGGAAGTAGGGCTTAACGTTCGCGTTGTTATCGGAGATGAAGATAGTTCGACGATAGCAGCAATACGGCGAGAAAGATCCGAGCATATTTTTAAGCTGGCCGATTCCAATCATTTAACGAAAAATTTCTCCAACGAGTTGTACGCATTACGTTCTCGTTTTTCTGAACTCGGAGGCAAGAATGTCATCAAGCATGTAAAAACTTGCTTCGCGTATTGTTGCGCGCAGAACGAAGGAAAGACCTCGGATCTTTCAGCTGCATTGCGCAAATTACCTGATCATTTTTTTGGTTCCCACGAAAATTGTGGAGAGTGGTGCAAACGCAGCTTTGAAAAAAATGGCAAACACCGAGTTCAATTTAAAAATAGTCAATTATACGAGCAATTGATAAGACTGCTAAATAAATATGCCGACAACGCTTCGAAATTTGCAGTTCGTGCATCCAGCCAAACTAACGAGAGCTTGAACTCCATGATGGCTCGGAAAGCACGTAAGTGCGACTGTTTTTCTTTGAGCGAATCGTGCGATTATCGCTATGCAGCTTGTGTATGTTCTCTGAACGAAGGTGAAAGATATGTGTGTAATGTGAGAAAAAAGGCAAACATGACACCAGGGGTCTACACAGCTAAATTGGCAAAAGAAATTGATGCAATACGACAAGCTAGAACAGCTCGAGCGAAATTGCCTGCTACAAAAGCTGGACGCAAACAATTGCGCGTAGACAGAGAGAATTTACGAAAAAAAAGTGAGACAGCGGAAGGCATACAGTATAAGTCAAGTTGTGGTTTAGATTTTGACACAGACATCGCATATAAAAGTTATTCTGATCCGTCCGAAAATAAACATTTGAAACTAATTCCCAGCAACTATACAATAGTATATTTTGACCTCGAAACTTCTGGATTGTCTCATTCTGCAGACATACTGCAAATTGCAGCTAAGTCTGGCAGTTTCAGATTCTGCTCATATATAAATCCAACGCAAGTTGTAGACGCGAGAGCATCTGCAGTGACTGGCTTGAAAAACGTGGCAGGAAAATTGTACTTGCATGGTCAAAAAGTCGACTCAATCCCCATCAAAGATGCTCTGATTGCTTTCCAAGAGTTTTTGAAACTATTTCAAAAATCCTGTCTACTTGTTGCCCACAATGCCACATTTGATGCAACACGTTTAGTCCTTGCTATCAACCGTTATTCAATGATTGACGAGTTTCGACCAGTTATCGTTGGCTTTTCGGATACGTTGCCTTTATTAAAAAAAATTTATCCCGAGCGAAAAGGACCAGGAATGTTCAAGCTAGAGAAGCTAGCTGAGCATATTTTAAACGTCAAGGCCAATGCCAAGTTTCACGATGCATTATATGACGTAGAAATACTGGAAGAACTTAGCCTTGCTGCTGTTGATATTGTCAATTTGTTTACAACATGTAAGCGATTAATTGAAACTTTAAATAATTGCATGCACAACAAAAAGGTGGCGATGGCATTGCCTTGTTTGGAGCCCTTAAAAAATGTAGTATCAACAGGGATGCTCAAAAAAATCGCCAGCGCAGGTATAACGTATGAGAAACTGCAAGAAGTTCAAAAAACAAGTGGAGAAAAGGGAGTTGTTCATTTATTGTCCGAGCGGATAATCAATAAAAAGCCACTAGTCACCGATAATAAAAGAATATTGCTGGCTATTACTGACTTTCTTACAAAGAACTAAATGATTTGTGATAAAATGTGATAATCATTAATTAGTTCGTTATAGAGTTTGTTACATCTGTAAGATGAAAAATATATATCGTTATACGAATCCTGTTCATTTATGGAGTCGTTATCTACTTTATAGATATATTATACGTGAACTCTCCACATTAAATGAATAAATATATATATAAATCTATATGACCAGATGATTACAAATAAAAACATGTAATTATTATATTCAGTCAAATGAATTATTTTATTCAGTGAAAATATTCCCATTTCCATTTGTAAGTTTGGTTGAAGAATATATGTAGTGGTGGACACGTATATACACCGGGCACCGTCTCAGAGCTAAGCAGTAGTCTACACGTATATACACCGGGAACAGTCTCTGAGTGGATGTAGTAGTGTATACGTATATACACCGCACACAGTCTCAGTGCAACGTTGCCGTAACGCTCCCCTCTTAACCGTCGCGCGGAAGATTTCGTGATAAATATTGCGCTTCCCACGTATCTAGCAATCAATCCCATGAGTGAAAAATTCTTGATTAAAAGTAAATAAATTTCTAATTTTTTTTTCTGTCAGATGTTAGTTTTTCATCGGGATAGCGCGGATGTGTCAAATGCAATATAAAAAAACATGCGCGTTTCATTGGCCCGGTATAGGGACTACGTGTTAGAAGTTCCGACTTTAACTATGATTTTCTCGTGAATGTATGAGTCAATCGTATTCAAAATTTGTAGGGATATGTAACACTCTACAAACTAAGAGTAGACCAATTTTGAGCTCGATTACGCGGTATCGAGTTTACCGCAGTAATACCTTAAGAGGTACAAAGTAACGTTATATTGAAATCTCTGGATAGTGGTGCTAGCAGAGTGTATCACGCCCTTCTTTTCAAAAACGCTCTTTCCGACCCGATGACCCGAGAAAGAATAATTTCTAATATGTGAGACCTTTTCGTCTCTCCTCTCTTCTTTGTCCTGGGCCTCTACGCGATACAACCCACTTGTGGTACATGCACCACGCACCACCAACCAAGTTACTACATTCTAAACATTTGGGTGACGTCTCGTCACTCGACGCTCGCTATTTGACCATCCCTAAAAGTCATAAAAAAAAGGTCAAGTGCGTCGCCCAAATCGCATCTTCGACTGCGATGTCAAAAAAAGGTCGAGTGCGTCGCCCAAGTCACATCTTTGAATGCAATGCGACATATATATATTGTAACGGGACGGCGATCGCAGTACCGCCATCACGGTTACCGGGGGGCGGAAGAAGGAGCGAGAACGCACCTACGGCCGAATCACGGTCAGTGAACTCGCGCTGGAAGACACGCCCGCTCGCGCTTCACGTGTCTAGTTGCGGCCCATCGACCACTATCGATCACGAATTAGGCGCGATCGACCACAGCGGCCCTTCCTACCGCTATTATAACACACCCTTGGATCAGCGAGAGAGCTCCTACGGCTTCCTCGAGCCCTGATACTCGATCGAAAAGACAGAACGCCTTAGTAGCAATAATTAAACAACCATTGCTCCAAAGTGGGGATAAAACTTCCAAAACCCGCTCTTGACTCTAGTGGTCACCCTTCCTGAAGTCATCCCACCTCGACCATCATCCTCGGGGTCATAGAAGGGAGCACTCCCCTCACGCAGCTGTATTTATTTAAGGGCGCGCACGGACGAATAATTATTCACTACGCTATCAACTTTAAGAAATTACGGTAATGCTCTGACTTTATTTGAGCATTGCTCCATCCTATCTCCCACCTGAGCTCGTGGTTAGGACCTATCTCTCTTAGAAAGCCCCAGTATTGCACTGGATGTCGAACTTTGAGAGATAGCATTAGATGGTGACAGTTATCGGAAAATCGGGAGTAAACATTAGTAACGCTAATAATTCATTTATTTTCTCCAGAATCGCGATTTATATTCACGACCTTCTGTCTATCTAACTCATCTCAAACCCTGACTCAGCGGACGGACTTTATCCGTCGGATGCAATAGGACTCAATTTCTTAAGGGGTTAGGCCACCCTAGAGCAAAAAAAAAATCGGTATACCTTAAAAAAAAAATGTCCGGCAAATTATGGAATCAATTAAAATGCTGTGCACGGTTTTCCATTGAACTATTATTAAGCTGAAAAAGAAAAAAAAATCGCTGGGATCAATAAAAAAATAGCCTCTGAACAGCTTTTCTTCGTTGACACCTTTTTTTCCACGGCCGGACTCAAATCTCATTCAATTTTTGACCCGGAATAAAAAACCAAAGTTTTTTCTATTCTGTATAGGAATAACTATAGAAGTACGTAGGATTTTTTCGATATATTGATTTTTGTCAAATTAGTACCTATTTTTTCAAAAATGGTAAAAATTAAGGCAAAATAGGCACCATTTTGACAAAAATCAATATATCGAAAAAATCCTACGTACTTCTATAGTTATTCCTATACAGAATAGAAAAAACTTTGGTTTTTATTGCGAGTCAAAAGTCGAATGAAATTTGAGTCCGGCCGTGGAAAAAAAGGTGTCAACGAAGAAAAGCTGTTCAGAAGCTATTTTCTTATTGATCCCAGCGATTTTTTTTTCTTTTTCAGTTTAATAATAGTTCAATGGAAAACCGTGTACAGAATTTTAATTGATTCCATAATTTGCCGGAAATTTTTTTTTAAAGGTATACCGATTTTTTTTGCTCTAGGGTGGCCTAACCCCTTAATCAATTTTAAGTATTAACTACTACGTAGTCAATATTCCGTGGAATACGGAGCATCGGCCATTCCGTATTTAACGATACGTATTTGTATCGTAACGGCCATGAGAGAGGATTATAAATCGACATCGAACATTTATATCCCTTTCGCATTTTTTTTGCCCGCCTGCTTCTCAGGCGTTTGACCATCGTTTCACACGATAAATTACAATACTGCCTAATTTTGACATCACGAGCCAACGCTCTTTCAAACGGCAACTTTCTCGAATAAACACGAATAAAACATCACACCTGAGTCGGTGTTATTTATTTGCATGCTCGACCCTCGCTCGTCGTTCGTTAATTCTCTGAGCACGGTTTTCTATTGCTATCGCTTAACACTTCTTGATTCAAAGCGCATCTTAAAGCATATCAATTTTGAAGTCTGATTAAGAACAGTCCGCTTGTTATTTAAATCAATGAAGTTCAATTCCAGAAGAAGAGTGCAGGAGATCGCAGTCAGAATATCGTAATCCCGTGCGATAATCATAACTAAAATCGAGAGATTCTTGGAAATAATCATAACTAAAATCGAGGGATTTTCGAGCCAATAATCATAACTAAAATCGAGATATTTTCGATCATCTAACTGCGTGTATCAGAGAGAGATAGAAATAGGACATTTTCAGGCATAAGACAGCTAACGCACATCTACACGAAACACTGATCACGGATACAAGGATCGAGCGACGCTACCTCCTCTGCCTTTATACTATCTTGTTATTCTTTCGGCCTTCTGCCTATCGTTATTGCCTAATTTATCTAAAGTTAATTAATTACATTCACCAATTTCAACTCTCCTCCTCCAGGATCAGCTAGCGGTAGGTGAAATTCAATTTTTTAAATATTTAATTAACTTTAATTTTTTGATAATTTTGTGTCATTTAACATCGATCTCTCTCTCATTCATTGAATGCCAATGATGAAGGATCGTCATAGTCATACATGAACGTGACACCGTATCCTGAGGCATGTTTGTCAACCCAATGTAAAGAGAGAGAGCGAGAGACGAGAATCAATTTCGGTGATTATCAATAGAAAATTAATTTCATCTCGAGCCACCCCAAATTTTATTTCAACCTTCCTAGTTTCGTAAACCTTTCCCCAGGCCTGCGTCGCTGGATCCGAGTACCCGCAACAACGAAACGTTTCAATATATAGAAAAAAAAATCGTCGATTCGGTTTTTCGATGTGCACAATTTATTAATATTTTTATTTGCTGTGAATGAGCCTTAAAGCCATCTAAGGAGACGAAGAAGTAGCCGAGTAGCTCACACCTCGCTGTATCGCAGAATCTCGAAGATATCAAAATCACAGAATTCTATTCGATACTCTTGGACGAAACAGCAGATTTATCGAGAACGGAACAAGTTTCGGTGTGCGTTCGAGTAGTTTTCCCAGACTTGGTTTCTTCGGAATATTTTATGGGGTTCTATGCAACATCGAGCACAAAAGCCGAAGTTTTGTTCCAACTAGTTGAGGACATTTTCCTTAGCTTCGATTTGCCCCTCAAAAAATTGAGAGGCCAGTGTTACGACGGTGCGGCAAACGTCAGTGGAAAAATATCAGGACTGCAAACTCGACTGCGAGAAGTGGAGCCTCGAGCGCTTTTCGTTCATTGCAACGCTCACAACTTGAATCTTGTGGTGCAAGACGCAATCGAAAAAGTGTCAGGCGCGAGAACATTTATCGGGACCGTAAAGGATATGATAAATTTCGTGCAAGATTCGCCCAAACGCCTTCCAACGTTTCAAAAAATCCAGTTGGACGCAGAAGCAGATGAGGACACGGTCAAAAATCCTGCTCTCGCAGCCTATTGCCCAACTAGGTAAAACTTTTTTTCGTGCTGTTTCAAAATTACTAAATTAGTAATTAAACCCTAACCCTCCACTCATATGTGTATAAATATAAATCTCCGTTACAGGTGGGTCATGCGAATCAGCTCCCTCAAGAGAGTCCAAGCCAACTATGCGTCTTTGATGATTTTCTTTGAGGCGCAAAAAACCGATTGCGATGTCGATAGTGTTGTTAGCGGAGACAACTCCGCTAAAGCTTCTGGATTTTTGGGAATTATGCAGACGTTCGAGTTTCTTTTTTATTTGACGATGATGACGGAAATCTTTGACCGAATAGAAATATTAAACAAGGAGTTACAAAACTCACAGCTCAGCGTAATCGACTCGTATCGGAAAGTTGACGTGGTGTTGTTTAGTTTTGAAAAGTCCCGCGATTCAAAATTTCAAACGATTTGGGCAAAAAGCATCGACGCAGTCGAGAAATTAGAGATTGAAGAGCCGATACTACCACGACGGCGTAAAATCCCCAAACGTCTGGAAACGAACGCAGGAAATGATCATGTTTTCCGAACTCCGGAAGACATGTATCGGAAAAAATATTATGAAGTTTACGACCAAGCGTATATGTCCCTAAAAAGTCGATTTGATCACGAATTGAATTATTTTTTCCAGTGTTTGGAAGCTTTCGCTATCGGAGTCGATAAGCCTGAAGACGTAAGAAAAATAATCGATTTTTATCAAGGGGATTTCGATGAAGGTCGATTGGTGGAAGATCGCACTTTGTTTTTAAACTTGGTGGTGTAAGAAACTGGACTTTCCGGGGATTTAATGAGTGCGCTTTATTGTATCCTTAAATAAAGACTGGTAAACAATATTGAAGATTAATAGAAAGCTCCGCGAGGCGACCCAGTCCGAGTCTCGTTCCTTAATAATGCCCCAGCCCCGCTGGCCAAGGCGTCCATGCCCTTGCCCTTTGACTTCGGGCCCTTGAGTCCTTCTCAAGTGGTGGGTGACGAAGTGTCACCCGAGTCCTCGCTCTAGCGACGAACGACGAATACCAGCGTTGCTTACAGTGGGTCGAAAAAACGAAAAGGTTGAAAATTTGAAGGACATTGTAAATTTTTGCAAAAAGAAAAATGGTCTCTCGGTATTTTGCCTGAATACGCAAGGTTTATAAAATTATTGTTGACGATACCGGGGTCATCATGCACGAACGAACGATGTTTTTCGGTCCTGAAACGATCAAAAAACTACCTGCGGACAACGATGTCTCAGAATCGGTTGAACGATATTGCCATGCGGCCTATTTATTCGGAAAAGGCGGACGAGCTCGATGATCAACAGTTACTGGACGAGTTTATCAAGAAAAATTCGAAAAGAAGGAATGTTTTCGCACTTTCCGGCAAATAAATAAAAATTATTCGCAAAAAGAACTTGGATGAACCCCCTCCAATCGCCACTTTCTACTTTCCATACCCGGGCAAAATGTGTTCCGCCGGCCCTGGGGCCGTCGGAACGGTCGCCGTCAACACGTCTGAATGGTAAACCAGAAATGGAACCCAGCCTCATGTCGGAATCATCACCAACTGACAACAATATAGAAACTGGAACGGAACAAATTGACATCGAACCCAACTTCAGATCACCACCCAAATCTGACGAAGACTATTTGGATTACTCAGAAGACGATACGGAACGACCGACGGTTCAGCCAAATTTTCGATCACCTTCGAACAAATTTCAAAATTGAAACCATACCTCAAACTCTCCAAAACTATCTGTTCAACTAAATTTCCTCTCATTTTCGATACGAACAAAAAGAATCAAACAGAGCTACCAAGTTTCACTCAGCCCTCACATCCAATTTCGGACGAGTACTTGGCATTCCGGACATCACCTCCATTATCACCGCCATCAGGTTTAAATAAGAATGAATTCCACGCTTTTCATTAAAAAAAAAAACGTGCTGTAATTCATTCAAAATCGATTGAGAACAAAAAAAACATCGCTCCTCTATTTAAACTTTTAGATAGTGAGGAGAAATCCAACAGTCCTCAATTGGTCTAAAATTATCATCTCAAATGCACAACATACGAATAGTATATAAAATATATTTTATACACAATTAAAACACAGCGCAACACATAAAAAAAAATTAGAAACACCGCATATCTCACTCTTTTTGTGCCAGTCTAGAAAAAAAAAAGTAAACAAAACAATGGGAACATATAAAACAAAACGAAAAAAAACGAAAAATACGCGATCAACCCCTGTCAACCGAATCTATCAACTCTGTTTAGAGCAACATGAATAATGCAGTAATCATTCATCAACTAACAAAGAGGTAATAATATTGATACTTGATTTGTCCAGCATTGTCAATCGAGATGGAAATCAATTATCAAAAACAAAATTCCAAACAAATCCAACAATTTCCACGGGTTCAATTTTGATTGCATTAGTACCATATGCAAATTTAATCAATCGAAAATATCTTTTGCAATCATTTTGCTTCCGAATAACACATTGCACCTCAACTATCCCATGATACTTATGAATACAGTAAGCAAGTAAACTACATTAACCTGAAACGATCGAAAAAAAAATCAGATGTAGGAAAAGCGAACCATTACACTTATTTATCTTTTCACAAATTTTATTTCCAAATGCTTCATTGCCAAATTTGTTTCAAATAACGTAGTTAATAATGAATTTAATGAATTCTTCCAAAAATAACCGAATCCGCAATAACAAGTCAAGCCTACTAACCCTTTTTTCAACTAACCAGTTTCGAAGTGTTTCAGGCACGAATGAAACTTGACATCCAACAATAAATTATATCTAGAACTTCGGACCAATGCGAAGTATTCCAACAAACTAATAAAAATGAAGTGAACAAACAAACGACTGTGCTTCACCGAATCATCCATAAACCCAGCGCACTTACAAATACCGATTAAACATACAATGCAAATTTTTATATCGAGTCACACGGAAAACAAAATTTAATGTCAAACCAAATTTTATATAAAAGCAACAAAAATAACAACTTTGTAACCTTCGATGCGGAGCATCGTTTTTGTAAGAGGGGGAATGTAACAGCCCTGTAGTCCTTATACCATAATCCTGAATTCTTTCCCACACTGTCACCAGAATCCTCACATCCGCTCTACCTCTACATTAACTCGTTCCCACACACCTTACTCCCAAATCAGCACATTCCTCACTACTGCCCCACGGCTCACACCAACCGCCGCATGCCTAACACGCGTCGACCGTCTTGTTATCACTTCGCGGAGTGATACTAATAACGCCAAGACAAAGGGCCCTACTTCCTACCGTCCCGACGAGAGTTCCCGCTCTCATCAGTTCATCTCCATCTCCCGACTCATTAACTCTTACACTCTCCATCTATATATCGTCAATCAGTTTCCAATAAATAGCTAAACTTTAACCCTTTTGTCTCCACCTTTATTCAATACCTTTCGGCTCATTACATGCTTTTCTATGTGAATGATTTTTGTTTTATTCTTTGTCAAATTGTATTTTACATTCCTAGCGCTTAGCTAGTATAAAATCAGAATAAAATTTTCTTTAAATCCACAGAATTTTTCTTGAAGCCTTTGAGATGACGAAAACCTTGAGCAGGTACCGTTTAAGATGTACATGATTCCACGCAGAAACCCATAAATCATTCACCATTCTTGGCTATGTTGAAATAATTTAATTTATTTTTCAAATAAATTTGGAGGTAAATTTTAATGTAATAACAGAAATAATATAGAACGTTTATTTCATAACTGAGGTCGCGATCTTTTAATACTTGGCGTTCTTTTTTTACTTTTTTTAAGTTTTTTTCCGATTAATGTCACTACTTTTTGAAAAGCGGTGATAATTACTAACTTTGCTACGAGGGGGAAAAAATCCTAATCAGAGACAACTATTTTTCCGATTTTTCTGCTAAACTGAGTAACTTCTTCATATGACAAAAAAATAACAATTCTGAAAAATTATTTTCCTCCATTATTGTCGGACAAAAACTGCTAAGTCGGTTTTGTACGGAGTGAATGAACTAGCCACGTGAAATGGAGGAAAAAGTATAATAGTTATAAAGAAAAACACTTTTTTTGCAAGGAAATATAGGACAAAAAAATGACATCCAATGGTGAAAACTGAACAACAAACACAAATATTTTGGAATAATAATAATTGGACTGAAACTTACACTTGAATTAATGAAACTGAAATCGAATTGATTTTCCGATCCATTTTGAAGTTTTGTCCGATTTTCAAATTACACACGTATAGCCATTACTTCGTCGGCTGCACATATCATAATTATTGTTTAAGAAAATTCGTAAAGAGACCCTAAAAATATCCGAAAAAATCTACACGTTCAAATTACCGTCGAGATCATTTTCATCTGTTCCCATTCTACGTTCGTTACTGTTCAGTCGAACAAATATTTTCGAGATAATCAGATACCAACGGTTGATATCAGTGACAACGATTGCTTTCGCGTGTATGAGGGAAGACACGCGCCGAACGGCCGATCGTCTTTTTTCATGCATGTGTCGAGCGGTCGTAAAAATCTGGTTGACGATCGTCAGTCTAATAGTTTTTATCTCAGAGATAGAAAGAAAAAAGTTTGGTGTGACATCTTAAGAAAAATTGAATATTGTGAGATTGCGATCAATCATTTATCATCATCTGCATGATATCGAGCTGAATTTAAATGTAAGTACGTTAATAAGCGTGGTACGTCCCGCCAGATACACAAACATAGCTATTGATCATAGTCAGCAAGCGCAATGCTTGACAATCATTTTCCGATTCAATTTTTCCATCGTTTTATTTGCCTGAACCAAACGGTCAAGTACACCCAATCAGACGGTGATATTTAATACAAGCGCAATGCTTACCAAGTCGCCAGCGACTTATATATAATCATATTCCATGATATAATTAATTACATAATACATATTTATATATAAAACTGTTCTGATTGTACAATTCATTTTCACGATAATTATCAAGAAATTGTAATATGTAAAAAGAAAAATAATGTATTTATTATAAAATCATAATTTCGAGGGGTTTTTCCTGAGATTTACATCTCAGAGGTTTTTCTCTTTGAGCCAAAATTAAACGTTCAACTGTATGGCTCAAAAAAGATGTGTTTAAATTATTTTTTCCCTAACACTTTCATCATTATTTTTATACGCAGAAATTGAATTACGATCAATAATTAATTGAGAAAAAGAAAAATATATATATACGCGACCTCTTTTTCACTAAAGAAGACGCGCCCCACAAAACAGTTACCATGGAATCTTATAATTTTAATGCAGTATGAAGTCTAATAGTAGAATATCAAATTCACCGATCCCCACTCACTTTGACAAAAACAGCAGTTATCATTCTTCTCGTATTGAAGAATCGAGACGTGGTGTACGTCATGCTTATAGCATACATGAGAGCCGATAAACATTCTCCGATTTTCGTTGGATCCAATCTGTATAATGGTAGGGTATATTTTTTCAATGCATACAAATATTTCACATTTTCTTGCGATAATATTTGTATTGTTGTAACATGACCGTCCAGTTTTTTCCATTTCTACAAAATTTTAAGAAAACATTCTGAAATCATTTTTTTTATTACCAACCAGATAGGTAATTTAATCATAAGGTAAAATATCATATTCTCAGGTGATCTTGAATTCATCTAAGGGTGAATTACTATAATAAGATATAAAGTGGTAGTTTGATAGTAACTCTAGGAATAACAACATGCCTTTACGAGGTTTGATTTCGCTTGAACTAATAATTGGATGAACATCTGGGTCACAGGATTCTTCATTTGCTCCACGATTGATGAGAAACGCACGCGCAGTCGTCTCCAATATATCAGTTCCTCGGTCGGTCCTACTATTTCCGTTTCTCTACGCAGTTGCTGACTTTCAACAATCGCCTAAGGAACACGTTTCAATGATATTAAAACGTACACATACACATTATATATCACGAAATATGGGAGCTTGATTGGATGATTGGCTTCATTTCAGCTTAGAAATTGTCTACGCAAACAAAAAAAAAGATGAATAATAACAGATTGTTATGCCAAGAAATAAATCATATAATATGATAATAATCAAGAGCTGTGCTAACAGTTCGACACAAAGTGTTGTAAAAAAAGAAGGCAGCACAAATACTGCCGTATCTAGAGACGTGACAGCACCTTGACGTAAAGAATTAAAAATTAATCATAAAAATCTTCCCTGGGGGAAAAAAAGCTAGACAAGTACATTTACTCATCCTCGTTTCCATATTCTTTCACAAGTATACATATTAGGGTGGTTAAAAAAAAATCGATATTTTTTTTCCAATGGGTACGTTTCAATAGTTGCAGTAAGGTAAAAAAAGAAGCCTGTCAAAATTTAAGCCCTTAAAAAAATTTTTTAGAGGTCGCTCATCGCTATTTTGTATTTCCTATTTAAATAACACGGGAAAGACATCGCTTACTGCTTCTGAATTTTACACCTCGCCAACGCGTGACCGTAGCATAATGCCACGGGCGGATTTTTGTAGGGATTCAAACGCACTACCAAAAATATCTCCTATCGTTTTACGATAAATCAACTTTTACGGAAGATATTTATGGTTAAAGTTGACTTTGTAGTCAATTTTAAGATTTTTTCACTTTTTCGGCGAAACTATCGAACTCATCACAAATTTTTATGGGACTTTTTTTTGAAAATCATGTACGTAGATAATTGAAAAATCGAATTGCTGCATTGCGAGCTCATTCCTTAAAGGAAAATTGGGATTTCCATCAAACGAACCGTTTTATTAACTAAAAATTTCAATAAGAAGACTCCAATTTTCATCAAGTTGCTATGTACTGTTTATTGTTGATGAAACTTTTAAAACATATCGGAATTTTTTTACGTTTTATTGATAGTTTTTCCTGGAGCATTCAATTGTTTTTTAATTAAAAAATAAAAATAGTGGAAACGTTGATAAGTATTTTAAATTTGGGTGATTATTTACTATTTGTTCTTATAGGATCCGGCAAGCGGCGACGGTGTTCTTCTACTACTTGTAAAAGATATCGCAGTTGTTCCATGCTACTGCATTGAGTAACGTCATTCAATACCCCTTAAGTTTGTAAAAAATCGAAAATTTCCTTATTACTTTCATGATTAAATCACAGTGATAGATCTACTTCGAGAAAGTCATAAAGCAAATCGGAATTTTCACAACGTCACTTTTGATAGCTTATTCATAGTACAAAAAAGTTATCGAATTTTTTGTACCTATTGATTACTCTCCAAATTCACTTCCATTATCGAATTCTAATATTCGATTGGCCGAACGATTTCCTTGATGTGAACGTAACACTGTGGTCTAACCATGAGAGTTATCAGGAGGATGTGGATTTTTTTAAAAATCCAAGTGTTGTGAGTGATGTTGCCGAATGTGGAATTGCCTTAATAGAGGGATACAATAATTGCCAAACGACGAATGAGGAACAATTCCAAGACCTAGTAAAAGTCGTACAAGCACATCGTCGACGTTTTCCGGATTGTAAAAAAAAAATCTGAAATAGAGATCCGTTTTTTCATACCGAGTATATTTTTTTCGATTGTTGTACGCCGGTTATTTTTACGAGCCCTATCTAATCCCATTAATCCCACTTTCTTCTACACTTCACTATTTTAGATTCTGTTTCAGTTGGTTCGCGCCATCAGAAACTCAAAAAAGTCTTTCAATTAAGGACTGACCTTGCTGGGGACTGTTTAACATTGGTATTCGACGAAGCCACACTCTGACTGAACAATCTGTCATTTCATTTTTCGAACTTTAGTTAAGGGGACCGTATGGTCTAGAAATTTGAAAAAATCGATTTTTTTTTTTCGATATGTCGAAAGTATAGTATCTCAAGAATATACTGTGAAAACGTTCCGAAGGAATCCTATATGGTGCCGGAATCGCGGATTAACTGTAAGTATTCAAAATTTGCTCAATTTTTGAAAATATTGGTACCTCAAACTTTAAACTCATTTATCTCGAAACGACTTTTTTCGGCACTGCGCAGGTGAAAACAAAAAAACTATTCAACCGAATCACTTGAAATTTAGATATGTTGTTCACAACATGTATGGCTATCGTCGGAACTACAATCATAATTTTATTTAAATAATTTCTTATTGTTTATACTAAAAAACTAGTGAAAAAAACCCGATTTTACGAATTTTTTTTCAAAAGCGCGCCATTTTGTCAATTTTTAATTTTTTCGATTTGTTCTAGTCCCGACCATAACTGCACTCTTTCTGATTAAGAATCTTCTTGAATTTTGTGTTTCAGATGAGTAGAAGTCTCGGATCGATCTTCACCGTCCGGGTCGGATTTTTCGAGAGGGTCGTCTTCAATGCCAATTATATGATAATAAACACTGTTTTTGAAATTAAAAAAAAATTTTTTGTATACTTAATAAAGGTAGTAATAAACCCGAAAAGTTAAAACATCGATTTTTAAATTTTTTATGGCAAAAAAAAATCGTGAAAATAGGTGAAATTTTCGTGCTCTAGACCATACGGTCCCCTTAATAGAACGATTTGTTTGACGGAAATCCCAATTTTCCTTTAAGGAATGAGCTCGCAATGCAGCAATTCGATTTTTCAATTATCTACGAACATGATTTTATAGAAATGCACATGATCTTCAAAAAAAGTCCCATAAAATTTTATGATGAGTTCGATAGTTTCGCCGGAAAAATGAAAAAATCTTGAAATTGACTACAAAGTCATCTAACCATAAATATATACCGAAAAAGTTGATTTATCGTAGAACGATAGGAGATCTTTTTCGTAGTGCGTTTGAATCCCTACAAAAACCCGCCCGTGGCATTATGCTACGGTCACGCGTTGGCGAGGTGTAAAATTCAGAAGCAGTAAGCGATGTCTTTCCCGTGTTATTTAAATGGGAAATACAAAATAGCATTGAGCGACCTCTAAAAAATTTTTTTAAGGGCTCAAATTTTGACAGGCTTCTTTCCGTACCTTACTGTAACTATTGAAACGTACCCATTGGAGGAAAATGAATATCGATTTTTTTGTAACCACCCTAATGTATTGAAACGAACTACACCGCGCGTCAATAGCTAGGCGTATGTACTGTAACGGTACGCTTTTCGGCGTCACCCGCTACGCGTGAATTCGAACTACTATAGTATTAGGAGCAGGCATAAAAGAAATGAGAGTGTGAGACGTTGTGTTTAAAAAATGAAAGATTATTGTTTATTCAGGCTAATGTAAGCGTACAAAGTGCGTTTTCAAAGAAATCGTTGGTGTTTTCGTGTGTCCCTTGAAAATATCTACCTAATTCCATCTATTTTTTAGCCGAATCGCTTATTACGCTCCTTTTTATCAATAAGTTTGTCCAAATCCAAAAATGCGTTCTCTTTCACCGATACATTTGTCCAAATCAAAAATATGTTCTCTTTTGTCAATAAATTTGTCCAAATTAATAATGCGCTCTCTAATTTCAATAAACTTGTCCACTTTGATAATTCGCTCTCTTATTTCAATAGATTTGTCCAATTTAATAATGCGTTCTCTTATTTCAATGAATTTGTTCAATTTGACAATGCGCTCTTTTATTTAAATAAACTTGTCCAAAATCAAAGATATGTTCTCTTTTGTCAACGAATTTGTCCAATTTGACAATGCGCTCTTTTATTTCAATAAATTTGTTTAATAAATCGGCTCAATTCTTTTATTTCCTGATTCCGAACTTGATCAATCTGATTATTCCACTGAGTCTATACAATTTTAAGTTTATCTCTGTTTTCTTGCTCGATATAATTCACTACGATTGATTAGTTCAAGTTTCTGATAGATTGAACCAGTTCTCGCTTCAAAAAGATGTGACTTTATTACTTTTTATTTTATTTTCTTTGAAAGATTTGATTTTTTTAAATTCTTTTTATATTTTCTTGACAACCAAATTTTATTAGGTGGGTACAAAGGGTCCTATACCAAGAATCTGCAGACGATACGAAATCGCACCATCCCCTCCCTCTTTAGTATAGGAAAAGTAGGATCCAAATTCGAGAATCTGCAGACCGCACGAAACCGCACAGTCCCCTCCCTCTCACTTATGGACAATAGGAATAGGTTCTCACACCAGGAATCTGCAGCCCATACGAACCCGCACAGGCCCCTCCCTCCTTAGTGTGAGCGGATAGGAATTTCACCCTCGAATCTGCGGACTGTACGAAACCGCACAGTCCCCTCCCTCTCGGCGTGAAATTTGGAAAAATGTAGGCTTATTCTTTTTCTAGGAGCTTGTTTTCCAGAGTCACTACCTCTGTACTTGAAGCGAGAGCTGATTCAAGAATGAGCTGCCGTTGCTGCTCAGCACGGCCTTTTATATTAATTCAGACAAAGGAATAATGATCATAATTCATTCTAAAAATAACTCGAAATCGGATTGGCCCGGAAAAATAATCTCGAACCAGAGTTTCGATCTCTAAATTTCCGTATTGGTCGGCCGGCCTGTCGCTGCGGCGCGATTGGTTGACCTTAAGGCTGGTTTCCATCGCTCGTTTTAGAAATAATAATTTTACAAAGAAAATAAATGTTTTTGTTGTTTAGGGTTCGTCTTTACCCTTTTTTAACCAAAATAAAGTGAATTCTCTTTTTTGAACATAATAATTAACCAATTTGCGAGTGATTTCGAGCATTCTTTCCGTTGGATCTAAACCCTGCCTCGAGATTTGCCATTTCCGTTGGATTGAACGTGTTATTGGACTTGTATTATGATTTACTGCCTGGACTCTCCCGCATTTTGTTTTATGTTTATTTTTAACTTGTTTTTTGTTTGTTTGTGCGTGTTTTGTATAAGAGTTAATGAAATGCTTGTTAGAGAATAAAAATGAGTGAATATCGTGAGAAAAGAGGGATTTTCTGTCTTTATAAGTTGTTTCTAGGTTTTGACACCGTGTCGCGTCGAGTGGCTAAGCACTGAGTCGCCTGGCGCGCAGTTCAAATTACACATTTAATGAGTGTTCGGAAAGTGTGCCGTTTCAGTACCGACGCAGTAAAGCGCGAGTACGCGTATCGATCAACCGCGGCGCCAGCGTCCGGGCCCGTATATCGACCGAGACAGCATCCATCATACTGGAAATACTTTTCATTAAAATTTATTTAAAAAACTTCGCTCTTTTCATAAATTATCGAATGCATCGCTCAAAGAAACATTGCGCACATAGAATCGTGAAAATCTCAGAGTAAATTACAAAAATATTTTAAGAAAATTTTATCAAATAAGTTTAAAGTCGGAAATTGAAATTCAAACAAACTCGCGCGCCATATCGACCAAGCCCGAAGTAGCCAATCGCAAAAATCGGCCAATTGATAATTATCTCAAGTTGCGAATCAGAAAAAACATCGATTCTCATTCGCAACGGATATCATCACTCACAAAATTGACCAATAGTGCGTCAATAAGAATAAACAAGAACCAATCAATGATTTCAGAGAAAATAATCGGGTTTGAGATTATCCTAAAGAGCGAATGAGAATCGTTAACGAATTTCACCAAAATTATTATCATTATTTTCTATTGTTCTCGCAAGTATAAGAAGGGCGAACGCAGAGGCCTCGAGGCCAGTCTAGTTCTCATCACGCTAGACCCGCATACGCAAATCGCCGATCTAACCCTCATCACGGTAGATCCGCTTACGCAATCATTAGCCGGTCTTGAGATTGAGCACCTCAGATCCGCATTACACAATCTCAATCAATCAGTCATCACGAATAAAAGACGATACTCTCAGAGAAACGAGAAAAATAATATCCACCACAGTGAAGAGGGCGGGGTCCATGCGATTCCGTGTGGAAACCAGATTCTTCCTGTGAGTATTTGTTCGGGAATCCGCATCGCCTTACAAGCGACGCGAGCTTCTCGTGCAACTCACGTCGGGGCAGCACCTCCTGGGCGCTCTCTCGTCGACACGAAGGCGTCGCGCTCGACAACGAGAGCGAAGGCTTCGTGCCGGCTAGTGGTCAAATGCGGCCATTTTAATCAGTCTTATCTCTGTCTTCGTCAAGTCTCGACCGGTCCGAGCCACGCGTGACTACGCGCGAACTCATTAACACAGTTTTCTCTCATTTTAACGTTGTACAGAGCACTCATTCTCATTCTCAAGGGTTTTAATCACCCTTTTAAATTCACTCATTCAACTCAGGTTGTCGCAACGGTGCGCAATCATTAATAAAAGAGTACATCATCATTTCGAACTCTGCTCAACACGTGGTTGTGCCAAGCCACGTGCATTCGTACATATCTCACGGCTCTCTATCATTGTTAATCGCGGTTGTAATTAATATAATTCAATCTCGGTTAGCAATCGTCTCAAAAGAGACTTATCAATTCAGTGCATTATCATCTCACTGATCTTACAAATCAGTGAACTCATTTGGAATCATTTTCTCTGTACGTTACGCGATCGAACTTCTAGAATTTTCTCAAGTGGAGCTCAACGTACGCGAATCATTATCATTATTCGTCGCGGCGTGTAACGTACACCTCTCATCTATACAATCGGGCTCAATCGAATTCCAAGAATTCTAATCAATTTATGAACTCATACAAAACTCAGTGATTTTACTCATACAAAACTCAGTGTTTTATTCATCATCACAATTTGTACTCAATGACCATCTCAATAAAAATGACAAACGGTTTTTCGTGCACTCAACCACGCGTTCGTGTCAACGTCTTTTATTTTCCATCATTGTCACGATCCTTTAACACCCGGCAACTCAAACTCATCGTTCAATTTCAAACAGTATTCGATCTAGTTCGGGGGGGCCGGGACCTTGTGATTCCGTTTGGTCTCAAAAACCCTGATAGATTTCCCAAAACCTTATTCTTCCTACCTTGCCGTATCTGGAGGGCTGGGGCAGTTCGGGGACGTTCTGTTCTAAGATTCTGGATATTCCCACCATCGTGTGTTCTCTGAGCAGTCAAATAAAAATTACTTTTTTTTCTCGAAAATTAGAATAAAGCCAAGACTGATTGATTATTTGCTCAACTGCTAGGACTTAGCTCAGGATCTTAGCTGCGGATAACTAAAATTAGGTGATGATTTGCGATGTCAGATTAATTAAAAAACTTAAAACTTTTGTTTGCGAAATGTATTGCGAAATTATTAATTTGCTCACTTATTTGCGTCATTTATTACGAAATTATTAATTTGCAAAACGTATTTAATTACGAGATTTATTAATTTTATTTGCGAAATCTATAGCGAAATTATTAAATTGCGAAATTTATTCAAATGCGAGAGTATCGATTATTTGCGAAATTTATTTAATTATCTCAATTACGACTTCATTTTTAAAATTACTTGCGAGATTATTTTGCGAAACTATTCTTTGACCATTTTATGTGATTGCGAATCAAATTATTTAAAAAATTATTTGGAAAATTATTTGTTAAGCAAATTAATTAAAAAACAATAATCTGAATTATTCACTGGCGAAATTAATTAATTTGAGGAATTATTTGCGTGTGGAATCATTTATTTATCAATTTTGCGATTTATCATGGATTTATCAATCATTTGCGGAATCAATTCACTGACGAAATTAATAGTTTAACTTGCGAAAGATAATAATTTAATTGTGAAATATTGCGAGATCACTAATCTGTTTGTTATATTGCGGAAACTAAGGAAAATACCAGAAACAAAACATGTCTTAAAACATTAATGAAACCAAACACACACATACACAAACATTGAATAAAAATTTTGTTGTTTTTTTTCTAAATTTCTGTATCGCTTTTGTTTTTCTTTTATGCCCGCTCCTTTACTCTATAAGTAGCTCGAATCCACGCGTAACGGCGTGCTCTGACAAAATCGTACCGTTACAATATATGTCGAGGGGAAACCGCGGAAAAGAGGTGACACATATATATTTCCGACATATATCAAATTTGTTCCGGGGTCGTTGAAAATTTGTAACGACTTTTTCCCGAGAGTCGCACAAAATCCTCTCAAATTTTATTCTAATAAAGAGAGCAAAAGAAAGAGGTTTCCCGGTCGTAGCTGTAATTATGAACCAAGTTGGTAGATGGGCGTGGTCAAGACACTTGTACCAAATAATTCACATCAACTCGATAGCAAATTCCGTAATTACAAATATGGATTTATTTTGTGTCAATTTAATTAGACAAAAAAAAACATTATTTTCAGGTGTTCTGTTTGGAAAACTCTAAGGTTCATCGGCCTCTCGCGTGGGATCCTCAGTGCACGGGGGGTCTCTAGCTTGAGTTCGGTGGCCAGCGACTTACCGGACATCTCTCCCCTCCTTCGTTCTTATCATTTCCGCGATCTTCCTAATTTTCGGCCTATTCGCAACGAATTTGCACACGGCACGCTTCGGTTTACCTTCCTTCTCGCTCTCTTCGCGCCTGACCGCGACACGGTACACAACGATCTACGCATCAATCTTCGATTAACGTGCTTCGAACTCTTCAACGTTCTCTTCGAAACGGTATATTTTCTTCATTCGCGAGCGTTCGCTGTAATTAAACTCCGATTTACGCCCGGACTTCGTTATAGTGTTTCGTGAGTGAATTCGTCGGTACTTCGTTTTCTTTCGGGACGTTCTTCTAGTAACACAGTTCTTCGCGAATCTTTTCGGGCTACTTCGATTCTTGGCGACCGCGTGCCGGTTATCCGCCATATTCAACGGTTGTGCTTCGAAACTATCTGATTTCAACTATTTCATTGAATAAAGACTGATTATTATCTTTTTATATACTCGAATATTGTGTCGACTTCATCTATTTTTCTTTCTTTTTTCTTTCACCTCGAATATTTAAAATTCCCTTCCCAAACCAGATCTTCAACCCCTTCAAAATTAAACATGTTCCATTTTTGTTCCGGAAAAGTTATAAAATCTCGTGATTCTCGAGACACGAAGTGTAGTAATTTCAATTTCAATTTTTACTTTTCTTAAGGGGTTACATGGGTTTCGTCGGGTAAAAAAGGCCTATTTTCAACAATTTTTTTTCTATATAAAAAATTATTTATTTAAATCAAATTTTTTTCCGTCTCATACATACAGATTTGAAAAACAGTTTCTGAAATTTTCGAAAGAAAAAAATAAAAACTCCGCCATTGAGACGACATTTCCGGTGACCCATCGAAAAAAAGGTGCGTCCGCGTTGTCAGCATAACTCCTGACAGGATCATCTAAAATGAAAAAACAAAAATACGTTTTTTAGTTAAGACCATAAACTCGTGTTTGAACGAAGGAAAGAAAAAAAAAGTAAAAATTGGAATTTTGGCAGACATTTTTCCAAAAAATGTCAAGCAAATTTGACCGAAATTTTCATGTTTTGGAAAAATGTCTGCCGAAATTCCAATTTTTACTTTTTTTTTCTTTCCTTCGTTCAAACACGAGTTTATGGTCTTGACTAAAAAACGTATTTTTGTTTTTTCATTTTAGATGATCCTGTCAGGAGTTATGCTGACAACGCGGACGCACCTTTTTTTCGATGGGTCACCGGAAATGTCGTCTCAATGGCGGAGTTTTTATTTTTTTCTTTCGAAAATTTCAGAAACTGTTTTTCAAATCTGTATGTATGAGACGGAAAAAAATTTGATTTAAATAAATAATTTTTTATATAGAAAAAAAATTGTTGAAAATAAGCCTTTTTTTACCCGACGAAACCCATGTAACCCCTTAAATAATCATTTGTTAACCATCCTTACTTACGTATAACTAACATATAATTCTCTCCAAAGCATCCAAAGCCAATCGGAAATTATCCAAAAAGAAATTACAAGAGCCACGCCTTTCGAATTTCGTTATTTCAAAAAGATTGACGTTCGATACTTTCGTTATCACGATTTTCTTAGATTATGGACTCTCGTAGAACAGAAAAATAAGATCGTATTCCTCTCGGCAATTCTAAAATTCAACAACGGAAAATGCGGCAGATTTCAAACCGCGATAAACGTTAATTATTTTTCCTCTCAAGCGCGAACGTACTCCGAAACAATATCGCTCTTTTTACTTTCGATAATTTCTCAAACCCAAAAGTGTTACTTCAAATTCTAGAGCGCTCTTTTACATAATTCCTCGAACGGTCATGGAAACGCGTTTTAATAGATTTTGGGTCCTACCCCCCCCCCCCCCCCCCCACCCTTCGCATATTCGCGGAACCTGGACTTTTCTCGAAAGTTCTCGAAATTCACCCTTTTCCTTTCTCACAAATTCAAATTTTCAATTGTGGGGCGCTGACGACAGTTGACTCGTGCCAGCCGAGACTTCCCAAAGATTCCCGATGCTGCTAGTCGCACCTCATGTGATCAGACAGCTCCCGGTGAGGGCTTTGAGCAAGCGACCCCTCTCTCTCGATACGATTCTCGCATTTCATCGATGACAACTACGATTGACCTTGACGACCTATGCCTTCCCTCTCGATGATATTATTCCGATGAAATCGATATGTGGGCCTTCGTTTCTTCACAGCGATACCGTCGTTCGCTTGTACAATAAAATAAAGGAAGAGAAAAATATTGAAAATACGGAAATACGCTCGTGTTTTACTCTTCTATCATGTTCTCTAGAGGAATTCGTCTTCGAACCCGATGTTTCCTCCTCCCGTGCCGCGCCAATGTCTAACATTAGTTTCATGAACTAATTTGCACTCAGCAATTTTTATTCGGCTCCCAGTTTTCGATTTACTTACTTGCACACAAACTTGGGCCAAAATCCATGAAGGTGAAACGGCTTACAAAAAAATGTTTGGCTTGTGAATAGAACAAAATAGCATAGTAAAAATACTATGTATGAGTAAAGTAAAACGGCTCAACGCAAAGTAAAAAAGAGTCAGAGTTTGAAGATAAAACGGTGATGATCACACTTTCGTTAAAAAAATAAAGAGTAAGAAATAAAAGTTGTGCTCAACATTCGGCATTGCACGATAATGATCCAACAAACGTTCGGAATATACTATTTGTTTTTCAACGATTCTGAATCAATTGACATCTGAAAAAAAAATTAAATTGGATATGATTTGAAAAAATCGACTAACATATCGCCGTTTTTGTGACGTTTTTCTGAAAAAAATGGTTAAATAAACGTTTCGATTTATTAGCTATTTTCAAACTAACTATAAACAATGATCATAAATCGAAAAAAAAGATAGAAGTCAAAATCGTGCTGCCGATTTTATTAATATATTTTCGATTCCGCATCGATTGGCATTGGTGACAAATCAAATTAGACGAAATTAGAAAAATGTCTGCGAACATGACGTTTTCGAAGTGTGGTGCCCACAATGTCAGTTATTATATGTGAGTGATTATGATCGACGCTGGTATAAATACTGATAGCCGTGTAATTAGAAATTGAGAATCTTTCTATTGACTTATCAGTATCTCCGTACACATTCCACAACGCTTCTCTTTTCTCTCCCAGTCCCCGACTCCTCTGTCTTGGGCGCTCGCTTATCAAACCTAATGTTTGAATCATTCCTGTTGAGTGGCGACATCTGCGACTGGTTCCGAGTCGCGTCCTGCTAGTCGCCACAATCCCTCCTTTTTTTCACTTTAAGTTAGGTCACCTGTGGCATTGAAGGGGTGTCTTCTTCTTGAGATTCCTTGTATCCTTGTGGGCATTATGGTTGTTCTAAGAATATACTAGAGCGCCTTGAAGATCTTGCTGGAGTGCAAGATATGGATTTGTTCGAGTTTTCATCAGGATTTCTTTAAATGTGTGACATGTCTCTTGAAAGCTTTACCGGCGTCATTCATTAGTGTGACCTCGTTCCCCCTTCCTTTCTATAACTTCGTATTCATCTCTCCCAAATCTAGGATACAATTTATTTGGTAATACCAAATTTTGTGATAAAACTTTGTCACCGGGAGCTATGTTACAGGGCCTTGATCCCCTAGATATATTTTTTCTTTCTTTACCCTTCTGTTCGTTTACGATGTCGTTATCTTTTTCTTCTTCGTCGGGTTGAGATGATACAAGATCTCAAAGCGATGGTATTTTGTCTCGGATATCCCTATCCAACATGACGTTTGATGGGGATTTCCCTGTGGTACCGTGAGGCGTGACGTTGTATATCAGGATAAAATTTTTGCAGTTCTCTTCGGTAACCTAGTTTGTTTCCGTAGGCTATCTGTAAATGCTTATTGACCTGCCTGTTCATGTTTTCCACCCCTCCATTTGCTTGTGGCCAGTAAGGTGGTGAATAGATTACCTCGATATCGTGATCCGAGCAATAGGTTTTGTACTCCACGCTATCAAATTGTCTGCCCCAATCAGTTTTAAGACTTCTTGGAAATCCCAAGCATGAAATCAGTTTGTCCAAGTTTTCTATGATGGTAGTGGATGTTATACTCTCTATGAAAACGATTTCTTGGTACCTGGAGTAGTAATCGATTATTACTAATACCCAGTCTTTGTTCGGTAATGGTCCCATCAGATCCATAGCGAGACACTCCCAAGGTCTGTCCGGAAAAGGATGTCCAGCCATCGGTGGTGGTTTGTTTGGTTGCGAAACTATTAGACAATCTCCACAGTTTTTGACGAACTGTTCGGCCTGCTTGTCGATTGATGGCCACCACACTTTGGCCCTTAGTCGCCTTTTCATCACCGTCCCTCCTGGGTGGCCTTCGTGAGCTAATTTTAAAACTTGTTCTCTTAAAGTTGGAGTTATAACGAGTTTGGTACCTCTCAGCATAACAGATCTCAAAGTAGTTAATTCCATTTTGAAAGGATGGTATATGTTTTTTAAAGGTGTTTGCTAAGTGTTCTCGTTTTTGAAAATAACATCTAGTATTTCTTTGTCTCGCTGGCTTTCTGTAATAATTTGAGAAATTTTAAGCGCTTCCGGTACGTTTTTGCTTCTTCATAGAGGAAACGATGAATAGATTATCATAATATGAAGGTTGGTATTGAATTTGGAAAATATCGGTTGAGTGGTTTAAATTTTATGATTTTCCGAATTTTACGAAAATATGAGTTTTTCGAACAACGTCTAACCGCTTTAATTTTTGAAAATTCTGTAAGATATTGTGTATAAGTCTGTACTTCTTCTATACTTTCTTGGATTTTACATTGACATACACATTGAAATGCGTATGCGCATGAAAGAATGGCCATATCCATCCGTACAAGATTAAGGAGGCAGGCTACATACGACAATATGATAAGAATTTAATAAAATTTAGTGATAGCATTCTGTAGCATAAAATGCAATGACACAAATCCCTTTTTATAAAGTAGGGTTGTGACGCGTGAATTGGCTGTTTATTGTCATCGCTTTTCCGCGATTTTGATTGGTTCGCTACATGTCATTACATGTTGTCCAAGAACGACTCTGAAGTTATTCTGTCTGCTCTCAAATGTCATAATGACAGCTGGTTTTTCAAATGTTCATGACAACTCAGATTCCTTCTTGATAAGCCATGCATCGGAATTAACGATAACGAAGAAAAATTATTCTCAATATAATTCACAAAAGAGAAATTTTATCAAAACTTGAGCAATTGATAAAGAATAATCTTTTGTGTTTAATTTATTTTTTCAAATTCAATTAACGGTTCGAATAATGTTGAGGTTTGTTTCATAATCAAAAACAACGCTAGATAAGAAGTTAACGCGCGCGAAGCGCGCGTTTAAATCGCCTAGTTTTTTCAAATTTTTCGTCTACATAGTTGTCGAATAATTGGAGTTTACAATATGCAAAAAATATACCTATATATATCAGAATCCTATGCTTACGGATGTCAACTCTAGTGTTAAATTACTCGAAAACTATGTAGAACAAAGATTTTAAAAAAATGTGTACATTCATATTTAATCCAAAAGAATATGCTCACCAAATTTCATTAAATTCTAATCATTTCGAATTTTCCTATGCTTTTAACATCGCAACATTGTTGTGTGTAGCCAACCTCCTTGAGGCATATAAATGGATTAATTCATTTCATTTCTATATCCACTCGTTTAATTGATCAGTTTCATCCATAAATCTGTCATCTATATTGTTCATCAAATCATTATATAGCAGGGCCTCTCCTATTTTATAAGGGGATCGGTTTTTTCACTATCGCTGATATAATACTAATTAATTATTTCTTTCATAATGTATTCGAACAATTATCTCTTCCCGAGCTTTTATTTGAAAACCATGCATGCCAAGTGCACTACTAAAAGAGAAATTTTTTTTATGGATTTAAGTAACGAGATAAATTTAAATTCGTAAAAGAAGGTAGAGAAAATACATTATTTCCTTGTATACAAAAAAAAATGCTGCAAATTGAAATTTGAAAATTGCTTCCTCAAGATGGTCAAGATGTACGGTGCTCAAGATGCACGATGCTCGAAGCTTACTCTATGAGGTGCTATATTTTTCATTTTCTCGTCCTCTCATTACACAAGCCCCCCAAACAAACCAAAACAATTATTAAAAAAAATGATTGATGATCTTTATACAGTAACTAGCTGTGCCCGCGGGCTTCGCCCGCTGCATAGGGCAGGCGCATCTAGCCATTTCTAGCTGATTATTTTTCCAATTTCAAATATTTTTTTTTAACGGATTGTGGAATATTTTACATGAGACAAAGGGTAGTGTCCGCACTACACCGGTGTGTGGGATTCATCCTCACTGTAAACCACACATTAGAGAATATTTGGATACATGAATTATTCCGTTCAGAGTTTCATCAGTTTTATATAATTACTAGCTGTGCCCGCGGGCTTCGCCCGCTGCATAGGGCAGGCGCATCTAGCCATTTCTAGCTGATTATTTTTCCAATTTCAAATATTTTTTTTTAACGGATTGTGGAATATTTTACATGAGACAAAGGGTAGCGTCCGCACTACACCGGTGTGTGGGATTCATCCTCTCTGTACACCACACATTAGAGAATATTTGGATACATGAATTATTCCGTTCAGAGTTTCATCAGTTTTATATAATTATGAAGAATGAGGAATTCATTTTTCTCGTATTTTTTTCGTATTCCCGTAAAAATTAAGATAACAAAATTTCGTAGAACCCCAAATTCAGTTTGAATCATGATCTTAAATCCCGTGAAAAATTCATTGAAATCCGTTCAGTGATTTTCGATTGAAAAAAAATCATATATATATATGACATATATATAACATATATATATATGACATATATATATATAATGTGTTTATTTTATTGGAGTAAAGCTGCACTGAGTTTCTCTGTAATTAGAGTTTTATTTGTTACACATAACCTCCGATTCACAAAACCTCTTCGCTTATTATATAAATTATATAAAGAGTACATGAAATAGTATTACCTGTAATTAGAGAAACGACATTTACAGCCTATAATCGTATCCTTTTGTACATCCTTACAGTGATTCCGCAGATAACGTTCGATATGTTTAATTTTTATCTAGGTTACATGTGCTCGCTTCTCGTACAATTATTCTGGACTGCCTCTCTCTCCCTACTCCCTTTCTTATCATATGCGCATGTGTATCTGTACACGTGATTATCTCGTCGAGCCTCTCTGTCGTTGAGCGGCAAAATTCAATTCTTGCGTGAAGGAGTATGACGGAACGAATATCGTATACGTCGTATTTCTTTACATATATGACATATATATACCATATATGTAACACATATGTATAACATCTTTTCTATATATATATGGTGATTGGGTGAAAAAATGATGAGGGTGAAAAATAAACTTTGGATACGATTTGGATAAAATCCGTTCTTAGTGAGCGTGTACATAGCGGAATAAGTATGTATGCCAAATTTCAAGTCAATCGGGCTCATAGTTTCGGTGATCTGGTGATGAGTCAGTCAGTCAGTCAGTCAGTCAGTGAGTGGTATTTCGCTTATATATGAGGCATTCCATGCGGTTTCGAACGGTCAAAAAGTTGACCGCTCCCAAAAAAATTGAAATTTTGTCAAATTTCTTAAATATATGAAAAAGAAATGTGTACATTTTTTCAGAATTTTTGAATCGCATTTTTTCGAGCTTTTCAACATTTCAAAATTTTCTAAATACCTTTATATTCCGAAATTTTACAATCGAACAGAAAAATGTTTTAGACAAAAAAGTTGCAGTTTTGCATATATTTTGTGAAAAAAATTTTCTTTGAATTTTTTGAGTTGAAAAAATGACTATTTTCATCATAAATATACGAAAATAATTTTTTTCGGTCAGTATGCCACTCTCGATTTGTCTCAAAAAATTCCAGAAAGTACTCTAAAATGTGTACAATAACAGGTAATTTTTTTGTGATGGCTCAATTTGTTGTTCCAGCGCTATGTTTCGTTTTATTATTATGTTTTTTGATTTTTTTTTTGTAAAATCAATTATCATTGAAAATTATTTTCTTCCAAATTGTTTCTCTCAAATTTTCAGATGAAAGAACATTGACAATAATAATTTTAATATTTTGGAGCTAATTAGAGCATAGTTCATCGGTAACGTAAATGGAACTCTATTGAATTCTTTTGAAAGCTACGCTCTATAATTACTCAAAAAAATTCAATGATGAAATTAATCATTTTCTGTTCTAAAATATTTTTTTCTTTTTGTTGTCAACATTAAACTTGACGTAAGAACTGAGAAAAAGTGAAAGAAATCGTTTTAACCTATTTATTTTTCCGAACTCGATAAGTTAGGAAATCCGCAGCGAGCGAACATCTTTTGCAATGTAGAGTCCCATTCGGTCCTGGTATAATGCAATGGTATTTTTGGGTCTTCGTTACAGGTTTTAGTTGTTTGTAGCTGTTGAGATTTATCTCGACTCCAACATTTCTTTTTGATAATTGTAATCATCAGTGGATGAATAGCGAACGGTGATAGCAGGAACATTCGCGAGTTGAGCTGCCCATTCGTGAAGATCTCGAGGAGTTAAAATCTGCTGATCCAACGGCAATTGCATTGAAGCTCGAGCGGCAAGTCTCTTCAATGTGCCTCCCACGCCGTCACATGCTGGTCCCTTGCGATGAGCGCTCGCAAAGAAATGCCATTCCGCTGGAACGCCAAAATCCTCTTCGTGAAGAGACAGGTCCCATAAAAATCAAAATACACTGAGAACCACGGTAGTATTTCGCTACGAAGGGGGAATGTTGATGAACTAAAGGATGTAAAAGGCGCACGTTACTTTGTAAAAAAATGTTTACATTGGGCGGCCAACGATAATTTCTCATATGGCACGACGAACGTTACTTCGTATAGCAAGGTCAACTTTGTATATCTTACCGATATATTCTAATTAAGCTCAAATAACTCATTACTTTGATCGATGTTTATTATCTCAAGAATGTAAGAAAAAATTGGGAGAATAATTTTTAATATTTGATTATACTAAAAAAAGCCAAAAATAGGAATAAAACAAAGCATAGCGCTGGAACAGCAAATTGAGCCATCACAAAAAAATTACCTGTTATTGTATACATTTTAGAGTACATTCTGGAATTTTTTGAGACAAATCGAGAGTGGCATACTGACCGAAAAAAATTATTTTCGTATATTTACGATGAAAATAGGCATTTTTTCAACTCGAAAAATTTTAACAAAATTTTTTCCACAAAATATATGCAAAACTGCAACTTTTTTGTTTGGAACATTTTCCTGTTCGATTGTAAAATTTCGGAATATAAAGGTATTTAGAAAATTTTGAAATATTGAAAAGCTCGAAAAAATGCGATTCAAAAATTCTGAAAAAATGTACACATTTCTTTTTCATATATTTAAGAAATTTGACAAAATTTCAATTTTTTTGGGAGCGGTCAACTTTTTGACCGTTCGAAACCGCATGGAATGCCTCATATATATAGATATATTGTAACGATATATATGACATAAATATAATGTGTTTATTTTATCGGAGTAAAGCTGCACTGAGTTTCTCTGTAATTAGAGTTTTATTTGTTACACATAACCTCCGATTCACAAAACCTCTTCACTTATTATATAAATTATATAAAGAGTACATAAAATAGTATTACCTGTAATTAGAGAAACGACATTTACAGCCTATAATCGTATCCTTTTGTACATCCTTACAATGATTCCGCAGATAACGTTCGATATGTTCAATTTTTCTCTAGGATACATGTGCTCGCTTCTCGTACAATTATTCTGGACTGCCTCTCTCTCCCTACTCCCTTTCTTATCATATGCGCGTGTGTACCTGTACACGTGATTATCTCGTCGAGCCTCTCTGTCGTTGAGCGGCAAAATTCAATTCTTGCGTGAAGGAGTATGACGGAACGAATATCGTATACGTCGTATTTCTTTACATCTCCCCCCTTCGGAGAAAAGAAAACGGTGAAGAGACACTAGTTTTCTTGGGGAATATCTGGGGCCGGTACAAGCTTTGTAATATGAAAAAGTGCCTTTGACTTCTTTCGATCAGTATATATTTTATAAATCGAGTTTGAGATTTTTTCTGCAATTCTGTACGGTCCAATTTTTAATTCGTCCAATTTTTTTCTATTCAGTCGGTGGTTGTTTTCCACGTAGACTAAATCTCCTACCTTAAATTCGTGATATCTTCTATTTTTATCGAACTGTTTTTTGTTGTATTCATGAGATTTTTTTGTATTTTCTAGGGCCAGTTTTATGTCTTCATATAAATCTTTTTGTGTTTTCATTTGTTGTAATTCATTTGGTAAAATCGTAATGGTTTTTCTTTCTAATAAGTATTTTGGGGAGAACCCTGTTACTGTATGTTCTGTTTCATTATATTTCTCTATGCACTCGTGTGCTATAGTTGTCCACGCCGTTTTCTCTTTTTTCTCATTTATTTTGCATCTAATCTTATTGACTAGCGTCTGATTAAGTCTTTCATTGAGGCCGTTTGAAAATGGTGCATTTACTGCTGTGAAAGTCAAGATTATATCCTCTTTATTTAAGAATTCCTTGAATTCTTTTGAATTCATTCCTGGGTATTGGTCTGATAAAATCATATTAATTTTATTATCTGGTAAATCATAATATATATAATCAATAATAAAATCATATAATTTTATTATCCTTCTGTATTAGTTTTATGAAATCGCTCGCATTCTGGGTTTTTGACGTTACAATAGTTGCATATCTTGTGAAGTGGTCAACGAGCAAGTGTAAATATTTTTTTGTTGATCGTGAACCTCCAAACCCTCCAATCGTATCTATAGAGACTATTTCATAAGGATATGTCGCAGGACCTAATTGAGACATTAAACCAATTTGACATTTTCCTCTCGACTTATTCTTTATACAGACTTCACAGCTTTCGCAGATTTTTTTTATATTTTCATTTAAGTTTTCCGCTGTGTAAAATGGTCTTATCTTATTTTGCAGTTGTCTTATACCTAAATGACAGTAGAGGAGGTGTATCTTTTTTATAAGTTCTTTACTGAAATTTTCTGAGAGTAGAATTTTCTCTTTTTCTCCTCTTTTTTTATAATATGTGGAGTTTTTGTATATCAATTTTTCTTTATCGTTCTGAATATCTTTGTTGTTTTCCTGATCGTTCTGAATGTCTTCGAGTTTTATGAAATTGACTGTTTTTAAAATTTAATTTTCATTTTCGTCTGATTCTAATACCGGATTTCTGCTTAAGCAATCTGCCTCTAAGTTGTTTTTTTCCTTTGGTGTATTTTATTTCAAAATTGTATTGTGATAAATAGTGCATTAAGTCACCTAGTTCTTCATCTGTCCTAGATTTTACATTCATGTTTTCTAAGGGTTTGTGGTCTGAAAAAACCGTAAATGGTCTACCTATAAGCCAATTGTTGTGTCCGCGAAGACCGTCTCGAAGGGACGAGTTATCAGGGACGAGTATTTAAGGGATTAAGGCCAAAAGAGTTGAAACTCCAACTCAATACTTTTGTAACAAGTTAACGATAAGTTTATTTAAGTAGATACAAATTAGAGGTTTATTTGCCTCGAGACCAATCGTTCGGAATTTCGTCAAAGACTGGCGATTTTCGTTTAGTCGGTAAATTTATAGACTCGGCGGTTTCCTCCTACTCTTTTATTATTTTATTCTCGAATGTTCGATGGAGGATTTTTAGGTCGACGGACTCACTTGGAGACAACCTTCGAGTCGCTCGAGTTGGTGCATTTATGCTGAGGGTGCTTATTGCTATGCCAGCTTATTTTATGAGTGCTCGGGGCACAACATCCCTCCCCCTTTGGGAGACGAAATTTGTAATTTCGGCTAATGTGCACGAATAAAATTAATAATTTTTTGGAATTTGGTCCCTTGGCATTACAATTTTTGTTTACATTGGTATTCTTATTATTATTTACCCATTTTTTGTAATGTTTTTCGATATTCCCTTTTATTCCCTTTTATATATTATATATATATATATTAAATTTTTTTTTTTTTTTTTTTTTTTTTGTTAAAGTTATTACATTGAACTGTTTGTGTTTGATTGTCTAGGAATTGGTCGTACAATGACTTTTTCTTCAGTTAGATCGGTAATTGACTGTTCTCTCTTTCTTTTATTCGGCCTTGCCATGAATGTTGGTGCCATTTCGATGTCGTTTGTACTTTGGATTAGTCTGATTCGTTGGCAATGTTTGATTTTAAATACTGTTAGTACGACGATTATTATTATTATTAATGTCATTGTAATGGCACTTAGGGAGTAATTTCCTACGATGTGGTACGGATGTGCCCATACGTTAGGTTGTTCTTCTAGTTTTTTCTTTAAAATTTCAATTCTTTCGCCTAGGGCGTTCGTTTCTAATGGATTTGTTATTATTTTTGACGGTATGCTGTAATTGAAGATTGAGTGATTAATATTGACATTTTTTATCATGCTTGTCAGGTTGTACAACGGTGCAAATACGATTGATTCATCTTGGTTAATTTCTCTTACAGTTAACAATTGATAATTCGCTGATGTGACGGAACATTCTCCGTCCAAAGCCAAGAGTCCCGTATCGCTGATAATAGTGTGTACCGTCGATGCGTTTTTACAGTCTATTCTGACGTTTTCTGGTTTAGGTGCTACGAAAAGCCACCTACCCTCTTTTTCTAGGGTTATTACTATGGTTTTTTCCAGTTTTACAATTCTTTGATTACAAGATAATTCTTCCGGTGTGCTACCTAGATAAATAGCTATTTCGCATGGAGTGTTATCTCTGATTATTTGTAGAGATTGTTTAGGTTTGTAATAATAGGTTTCGTCTACTTTTTTGACTTTGTTAAGTTCTTCTTCAGTTAACGATAAATATGTTCTTTTGTAGCTGTCTATTATTATGATTTTCTTTGTTGTTTCGATAAAATGAAATTGACTTCCGTTTACTCTAGTTGGTAACGGATATACTTTGTTGATTTTTAATATTGTGTTTTCGACTAGTGGGAATTTAATTACTAGTACGAATCTTAAATTTGCTGTGTAGCTTGTGATTTCGGCAGTTTTTAATAAATTTGTCATTTCGCTACTTTTAATGTTTGTTGGGAAGTTTAATCCTTTTGGAATGTAAGGAGTAGCTTTTGAAAGATAGTCGGTTAATTGTTGGGGTGAAATTACTGTAGGGTTTATGGTTCCCTTGTAAATTTCGGTTAAGAAGTTTGCTACTTGGTTTACGTCTCGGTTAAATGCGTCGATAATAGTCGTGACTGCATTAATGTTTTCGTCTATTAATTGTTTTTCTTTTATTTTTGAAAATTGTCCTTCAACTGTATTTTTTATTTTTTCTATAGCCGTTCTTAGAATGTCAAGATTGTCGATAAATTCGCTAGTAGTTTGATTATATAAATTCAGTGTGGAATGTAATATTTGTAAATTTTCTTTAAGCATGTCTTCGTGTGTTTTTTGTCTATTCGCTATTTCGTCGATTTTTTCGTTTATTTTTTGTGCGTCGTCTTCATCTAGATTTCCTGTGATTGCTTTTATTATGGTACCTAGACCGTTTATTAAGCCTCTTTTTGTTCGCGTTTCGCCGGTACCTGCGAAATGGTATATCGCTATAATATTTGAATGTATTTTTCGTACCATCGGTCTCAAACTAGTCTCTATACTCGCACAGAGTATGTCATTCGTTGATTTTTTGCAAATTTCGCTTAGAGTATCAAGTGCTCTCATTAAAGAATCTTCCTTCCTTTCCATAAAATGCAAATCCATGTGGATTGCTAATTTCCATGTTCCTTTTACCAAATATAACGATCCTATTTCCTCGTAATATATTCCGGGTGATGTTTGGAATTTTTCCACTCGGAATTTGTATTTTACCGACGGTTCGTTTCCTCCTACGAATCCGCTCATGACCGCGTACCTGTAAAGGTGTTACCATTAGAGTGTCTGACGGTCGGTAATGTAGGGAGTTTAAATAGGTGGGTATGGTAGGGTATTTCTATCCCGGTGTTCTCCGGCGTTGTACCTTTATATTCTATCTCTTTTTAGTGCTTCATTCAAATTTGCTTATTCTGCATTTTTGTTTTCCTTCTCGGTGCATTATCTTTTCGCGAGTTAGTTATAATCAAGACGTGCTACGTATCTACGTGTTCCGTAATTTTTTCTCGAATTTTAATTAAAATAAAATGTTCGTGATACGACGTGCGTCCAATGAGACTTTCTTGGGCGATTGTGCCTTAATGGAGCTGGTGGAACACCATCGCCGGGAAATTTCAGTGAGTGATTTTTGATAATAATTATAGTTTATAATTTATAATTTTTTTTTTTTTTTTGATTATTTCTTATAATTTTTATGTTTCTTATTATTTTTATCTTTATTTGTTGTTAAAGGTCGCCGTTTATGGGCCTCCTATTGGCCAGCCTAAACGAAGAGCTTCGGAGTATGATTACCTGGTTTATCGGTGTCGCCCCCAAATTACTGTAAGTATTGTAATATTTTAGTTTTTATTTAAATTTAATAAATTATATATAAGTTTTCTTTTCTATTTTTATTAATTTAATTCATTTCTCTCTTTTTGTTTTTAGGCTCTTCTCCAAGAGATTGGGGATTACCGGCGGTGGGTCCGTGAGACCCACAAAATTGATGAATTTGGGCGTTATCCCGGCGTCGAAGGGTTCGACGTCGGCTTCGTACGCTGGATGTTCGAGGGGCGGTGGGGCCAGGAGCACCCTGAGGATAATTGGGACCATCCGGCCTGGTCCCACCCCAATGGCGTTGCATCGGCGTATGACGCTGATTAAAATTTTCTCCCTTTTTTTTTTTTTTTTTGAATTTTGTAATTTTTTAATTTTAATTATAATAAATCTTTTTAATTTTTTCCAAATTTTTATTTTCAAAAAACAATTTATTTCATTTTATAAATTTTTCTTCGATTAATAAAATTTCTATTGTTTATATTGTATTCCCTGTGTTTGTGTTTGTCTTTATTTATTTTCCTTTCCTTTATTCTTTAAATTATATAAAAATCTCTTTATTTATTCGTTTGATTATTTCTTCATTTGCCTTTATTATTTTATTTATTTGGAATTTTCTTATTTATTTATTTATTTTATCTCAAATTTTCTGTTCTTTCTATATAATATATTATATATTGATTTGTTATTATTATTATTTTCAATATGGCGTCGCTGTGGCGTCGTCACCACGTGCGGTCGGTGCTAGAGTGCACCGGGTCCTAGGTACTTACGCGGTGTACCATCTGAAGTTCGCCGCTGCCATATAATTTTTTCTCGTGAGCAGTGGCGCGCAGCGCCGCTACTTGAACGACGAGCTCGAGAGTTGCTGGCTAGTGGGTAACGTAGGGCTTGATTCGCTCTACGTGAACGCGTATCGTCCGCCGCCCACTGCCGATACTGTAGTTTACCTCCGAGTCTCGACTTTTTATTACATATGGCCCCGTCCATTTCGGAGTCAATTTAGATGATCTTCCTCGGCGTACAGTCGTGTCCAAAAGTAGTACCTTGTCACCAACATGGTATTCGATTTTATTGATGTTTTCTTTTTGTTTTTCGACTATTTTTTCTTTTCTGTTTATTAGATTTTCTCTGGCGACTTGCCAAGTTGCTCTTAGACGTTCTCGTAGTTCTGATACGTAGTCGTCATACGTATACGTAGTTCTTGGTGCCTGTTGTAGTGCTGTTGGTAAAACAGGTTTCTTTCCGAATATTAATTCGTAAGGGGTGAATCCTGTGGCTGAATGGGGTGTCGTGTTGTATGTGAACATTGCATATGGCAACCATTCATCCCAGTCCCGTTGATCTTCCTGTATGAAATGTTTTAGATATTCGGCAAGAGTTCGATGAGACCTTTCAAGGGCTCCATTCGATTGAGGGTGATATGCCGTTGTTTGAATCTTTTTGATGTGTAATAATTTGCACATTTCTTTGAATAAATCGCTCAAAAAATTCGTTCCTTGATCTGATAAAATCGTTTGAGGTGTTCCGAATTTGCATATTATTTCTGTTATTAGTCCTTTTGCAACTTCTTTTGCTTCTTGGTTTTCGAGAGGGATTGCTGCGCTATATTTCGTTAAAGGGGGAGGGATGTTGTGCTATATTTCGTTAAAAGATCTTGAAAAGTGAGGATATATTTATTACCTTTTTCCGTTTCTGGTAAGGGTCCTACGATATCGACAGCACATTTTTCGAATGATTTTTCTGGTGTGTCGGTAATTACCATCGGTGCTTTGTTAATCTTCGTTACCTTATTTCTCTGGCATTTATCGCACTCGGAAACGTATTCTTTTATATCTTTTTTCATTCCTCGCCAGCGATATTTTTCCTGTATTCGTTGCGTCATTCTTTTTATTCCAGGGTGTCCCCCGAGAGGCGTATCGTGATACTCTCTCAATATTATCTTTCTCTCTCTTTCGCTTGGGCGTTCCATGTCGACATCGGAGTGTTCGGTTTCACTCTCGCTTTCTCTTTCTATTTCGTCTTCTTTTTCCTTATCTTCGACCACTCTCGGCTGTTTATCAGGTCGGCCATTCTGATTAGGGCTGGACCGATTATCCGAGGAGGCTGGATCGTCTGGAGAAGATGGATTCGCGTCGTTTATGATTTTTCGCGGTCTTCCCCGCCCCCTTTTTTTTGGCTGATCGTTGTTTTTGCTTTTATCTACCGTAATCGCGTATATCCGACTCAACGCGTCAGCATTCGTGTTCTTTTTTCCTTCTTTATATTCGATTTTATACGTATATTCTTCCAATTTTATTCTCCATCGCATTAACCTTGAACCTGGATCTTTTACGTTGAATAACCAGGTGAGGGGTTGGTGATCGGTGACGATAATAAATTTTGTTCCGTAAATATACGGTCGGAATTGATTTACTGCCCAAACGATCGCTAGCATTTCTTTTTCTGTAGCTGAATAATTTGTTTCCGCTTTGTTTAACGTTCTACTCGCGTAACAAATCGGTAGATCTTCTCCTACTTTTCCCTGTGACAGGATAGCTCCTATCGCTTTATCGGATGCGTCTGTCGTGACGATAAAAGTTTTTGTGAAGTCGGGATATTGTAGTATAGGTGCGGTGCTGAGAGTTTCTTTCAGCGTTTCAAAAGTTGCTTGCGTATGCTCGTTCCACTCGAATTTTTTGTCCTTCTTTATTAATTCTGTTAGAGGTTTTGCTAATTTTGAGAAGTCTTGAATGAATTTTCTGTAATATCCTGCGAGTCCTAGAAATGATTGGACTTCTTTCACGTTTTTTGGTGTTGGAAAATTTTTTACAGCTTTAATTTTTTCAGGATCGGGTTTTACTCCCACTTCGGTGATGATGTGACCTAGATATTGCGTTTCTTTTCTCAAAAATTGGCATTTTTTCGGTTGTACTTTCAACTGAGCTTCTCTTAATCTTTTAAAGACTTCTTTTAACCTTTCGTTGTGTTCCTTGAAACTTGATCCGTGTATTACGATATCGTCCAGATATACGTAACATTTGAGACCTTGAAGGCCTGCTAGGACAGCGTCCATCAATCTTTGAAAAGTTGGTGGAGCGTTTTTCAACCCGAAAGGCATTCGATTGTATTCGTAGTGTCCTAACGGTGTCGAAAATGCAGTTTTTTGTTTGTCATCTTCTGCCATCGGGATTTGATGAAATCCTGATGCGAGATCTAGCGTTGTAAAATATTTCGCTCGCCCTAATTGGTCTAATATTTCAGTGATGTTGGGTAGAGGGTAGGAATCTCCCTCGGTGACCTCGTTTAATTTACGAAAATCTACTACAACTCTCTTTTTTATATTACCTTGAGCGTCCGCCTTTTTTGGAACGACCAGTAGTGGTGCATTCCACGGGCTTCTGCTTGGTCTAATTATTCCGCTTTTGAGCATTTCCTGTGTTTGAGTCATCACTTCTTGTTTGTGATTCTCTGGTAATCTGTACGGGCGAATATTAACCGGTACGGTGCCTTCTTTCGTATAAATACGATGTTCCACGAGATTCGTGTTTCCTAATTCTTCTCCTTCCAGGTGGAATATATCTCCATATTCTTTGCAAAATTCCTGGAGGAATTTTTCTTCTTCTTTATTGAGGTGTGACTGTTCTCCGATTTCTTTTAATATTTGTTTTACTCTTTTTTCTTTTTCTCCGGCGCTGGCTACGTAAATCTCAGTGGCGGGAGAATTTTCTATTTCAGCATTTTTTTCGTTAATTTTCTCTTGATAATTCTCGATTTCTTCTATTTCGACAGAAGGTCTTTCAAGATTTATTTCTTTTTCCGACGTGTTTAAAAACATGATTGGAATGGACATTCTTTTTTCTGAAACTATTCCTTGCCCCATTTTTATTCCTTTTTCTATTTCTCGAGCTGCTACGCATCCTATTGCCAAATTTTTTGCTTTAACGTAATGGATACTTTCTGAGCGGGGAGGTAATTTGATTTTTCCTGCTCCGTTAATCAAAGGTTCGACGTGACCGTACATTTTGATAATTCGGCCACCCAAAATGTCGACCTTGTGTTTTTTCATGAAATCCAAACCCAAAATTCCGTCCGTTTTAATTGGAACGTCGTTGTCTACGACGAAAAATCCATGCAGGATGTTGACGGCGGGTGTTTTAATCTCGATAATTACTTTGCAAAGGGCTTTAAAGGTTTTTCCTCCTACGCCTGTTAGTTCGACTGTTTCTTCTATAATTTCTGTGTTTAATTTTAACACACTTCTTTTTATTATGCAGCATTGAGCTCCCGTATCAGCTTTCAAGAGGAGAGCTGAATTTATTGATTGCGGAGATGTGACATAAAAATCACTAGCCAAGCCCCATGAATCTACAGAATTTATTTCGAATTTTCTTTGCGAATTTTCCACGCTACTTTTGAGCGAACCTGTAGGTTGGTTAGTCTCCAAACAGCTGACGTACGCATTCTGCCGCTCGGCTGTCCGTTCGAGGAGACTGAGGGTCAATGAACCCATAGTTTTCTTTTCTTCTGTGTTTCCGCTGTTCGATTGATTCTGATTTTGATTTTGATTATTTTGTCCATTTTGACCATTATTTTGTTGATTATTTTGATAACCTCTGTTTCTACCTCTATTTCCTTGATTTCCGCGATAATTATTTCCGTTATTAGAATTTCCTCTGTTTCCCTGATGATTTTGATTTCTACTGTTATTACCTCGATAATTATTTCCTCGGTAATTGTTTCCTTGATAATTATTTCCTCTTTGTTCGCCATTTTTATTTTTTCTATTCCAACAATCGTCATAGATATGTCCTGGTTTTTTGCAGTAATTACAAAAAAGAGAATTTATGCTTCGATTGGGAGTCGGTAATTGATTATTTCCGTTATTTCCGTAATTTCCATTTCGATATCCCGTGCTCCTACAATCTCGTGCGAGATGACCTCGTTTGTTACATTTATTGCAAGTTATTGAGCCGTTTCCATTCCCGTTTGGTGACTCCTTTTTTCCTTGTTGAACTTTTTCTTCGTCTATCGCCGCGGTAATGGCTTCGCTTAAGTTAGAATAACGTCGCGCTTTTATTATAGTTTGATACTCCTTTTTCAATCCTTCTTGGAAGCTAGAAAGGGCTAATCTTCGAACGTATCTTTCTACAGTTATTTGATCGTTCAAAGTCGGTTCATCTCTAATGCTGGATTCGATTAAATTCATCATAATATCTTCCATTCTTCTACCATAATCTTTTACCGATTCATTAAATCTCTGTCGGCTCGAATAGAGTTCAGTTTGTAAAGCTCCTACGGTTCTTGTGCCGCAAAATAATTCTAATATAACTGTCTTAAAAGTCTCGAAATTGGGGATGTTTTTATATCGAACTTCTGATCTTGCTTTACCGGTTAATTTGATAGTTAATACAGTTTCTAATAAAATTTCCTGATCTTCCTCGTGTATGAATTTGTTAGCGTGCGCAAAGGCATCTACTAGTTCACGGGCTTCTTCCGGTTTTGTACCGTCAAATCGAGGAATTAAACTCCGCGCTTCTTTGAGAGACATGGTGCCTCTGAGTCGATGTGAATTATTAAGCGGATTATTTCTGGGCTCTACGTACGCGTTATTTTCCCTATCGTCACGGTTTCCGTCATCACCGTTTCCATCATCTCTATTATTTCCATTATTTATACCGATTCCGCTACCACCGGCTTGTTCGTTTTGTGACATGTTTACAGTTGTTTCGGGATTTTCATTCAAATTAAGCGCTGGTAAATTATCAATATTTATTAATTCTATTATGGAATCGTCCAAAGAACCATCAGATTCGAATTTTATTGGGTCAATATGTATTTTCTTTCTTTGTTTCACAGCGGGCTCTTCATCAGATCTTACTTTTTCTCGGTCGAATCGGACTTTAGTATTAAAGAATGACTCGAGTGATCGCGATATAGTGCTAACACCGGGTAATTGGAGACGTTCGACGTACTCTTCCTCGTTGTTAGACATATAAAATTTTTATATACGCTCTGGCTTTGGCGGATTACAATTTAAAATAATGTTCCGTCACTTACATTAGGATGATCGCTATCATGATGCTCGTTGATCGTTGTCAGGTCAATCGGGGTCGAATTCAGGGTCGATTTTCTTCTTTTCAGTCTTCCTTCCTTCCTTCCTTCCTTCCTTCTTTTTTGAGTCTTGACGTTGATCGGTCTGCTTTGGAATCGATGCTCGATAGTCGAATTGAACAGTAAGGTCCTCGTTCGATGTACGAATTGTCTAGAATTATCGATGTTCCTCAGCAATCTGGTTCTCTTCCGTTTCACCTCGTAGACGTGTCAGGTTTCTTGAGTTGTGGCAATCCCACCGCTGCCACCAATGTTGTGTCCGCGAAGACCGTCTCGAAGGGACGAGTTATCAGGGACGAGTATTTAAGGGATTAAGGCCAAAAGAGTTGAAACTCCAACTCAATACTTTTGTAACAAGTTAACGATAAGTTTATTTAAGTAGATACAAATTAGAGGTTTATTTGCCTCGAGACCAATCGTTCGGAATTTCGTCAAAGACTGGCGATTTTCGTTTAGTCGGTAAATTTATAGACTCGGCGGTTTCCTCCTACTCTTTTATTATTTTATTCTCGAATGTTCGATGGAGGATTTTTAGGTCGACGGACTCACTTGGAGACAACCTTCGAGTCGCTCGAGTTGGTGCATTTATGCTGAGGGTGCTTATTGCTATGCCAGCTTATTTTATGAGTGCTCGGGGCACAACACAATATTGCCAATATCTTATTGCTTCTTTTATTGCTAAACATTCTATATAGATAGCTTTCTTCTTTTTTTGATGTTCGTTTAATTTTTTTGAAAAGTACGCAACTGGTTTTTCTTCTTGGTCCGGTTGTTTTTGTTTTAGTATAGCTCCAATGCCTTGTAAGCTTGCGTCCGTGTACATGTGTATTGGTAAGTGTGGGTCGAAAATTGTTAAAATCGGTTTGGAGCACAGCATTGATTTCATGTTTTCGAATGCTTTTTGACATTGTTCAGACCAGACGAATTTTTGTCCTTTTCTAAGAAGATTATGTAACGGATCTAGTGTGATCGAAGCGTTCGGTACATATTTGTTATAGAAATTTACTTTTCCCAAAAACTGTCGGACATTTTTCCTTGTTTTTGGGGTTGGGAATTTTTTTATTGAGATCAGATTATCATTAAGTGGACTTATTGCATTGTTCCCTATTTCGTGACCCAAGTATTTAACTGAGTCTGACGCAAAGGTACATTTTGAGAGTTTCAATCTGAATCCTTCTTTCATAATTGATTCTAGTAGTTGTGTTAAGTGATCGATATGTTCTTGAAAGGTGTTTGAAAAAATCAAGATATCATCTATATAATTTACGCTGAAGTCTGAGAGTTTATGCTTTCTTATTATATTGCTAAGTATTCTCTGGAACGTCGCTGGTGATGTTTTCAAGCCAAAGGGTAAACAGGTCCATTGAAAATGTCCTTCTTGGGTTACAAATGCTGTTTTCTCCCTATCTTCAATTTTTAGTGGAATTGACCAGAAGGCTGAGTTTATGTCTAGAGTCGTGAAATATTTACAATCCCTTGTTTTTACTATTAGATCCTCGATTAATGGGAAGGGCTGTGATTGAGGGATTACAATTTTATTTAAGTCTCGAAAATCTATGCATAATCTCGATCTTTTTCCCTCATCTTTTTTATAAGCTAATGTTACTGGGGCGGCGAATGGGCTGTACGATTCTTCCATTAGTTTTTTTTCTAGTAGCTTTGTTATTTGCCGTTCTATTTCTTCTTTGTCTTCTATAGTGCATCTGTACGGTCTTTTGCAACAATATCTATCCATCACTAAATCGATGTGAGCCTCGTAATCTTTTACCGTGCCTATGTCGTATTTATCTTTAGCGAAAATCGATTTATATTTATCGATTAATTTATCAATTTCAGCTTGTTGCTGTGTTTCCAGGTGGTTTATTGATATGTTGAAGTTTGTCGTATCTATATGTTCATTGAAATTTATTTGGTAGCTCTCAATATTGTTTTTTATTTTTTCTTTTTCTCTTATATATTCTTCTCTTAAATTTTGTGTATTATCTTTATTTTTATACGCGTTGTCAGGGGTATTCTGACTTTTTTGTGTAATTTCCAGATTCTCATTCTGTCTTAGTTGGAAGTTTTTTATACAGTCTAATCCGATCAGAAAATTGTGTTCAAAATTTTCGTTATCTATCATGAATATGTCGATTTCTTTTTCAATATCAAAGATTTTAGCTTTTATGGTTACCATACCATTTGCTTTTTTTACACCATTAATCGTTCTTAAATTTGCATTTTCTAAGTAATCATATTTTTTTCCTTTCAGACTCAATAATTTTGAATTGATTAAGGAAACGTTTGACCCCGGATCGTAAATGCCCAGGGTTTTTACTGTATTATTTAGCAATATTTCGATTTCAATTAATGGTGGCACCACGAATTTTTTGGGTCTGTGGTGTTCAATTCTACCTCCAATTCGGAGTTATTTACATGTTTTATTTGTTCTTTTTTTTGTTGTACGTCGTCTCTGTTCTTAAACCAGCATAGCGCTTCTGGGTGGTAACGATTACCTTTGTTTTTTTTCTCACAAATTGTGCATGGTTTGTGGTTTTCATTTTTTTCTTTTGTTTTATTTTCAAAGTTTGTATGATTTTTTTTCTCTGGACTTTTTTTATTTACCAAATGTTCTAGTCCTCTGATCTCATTAAATATTTCCTCCGTTTTTTCTAATTTTTCTCTATCGATTCTATCGCAAACGAAATTTGGAAGCCCTACAGCAATAAGATCAATTAATGTGGACGTATCTATTGACTTATTTGTTTCTAGGAGGAGCCTTTCTTTTTTTAGGGCATATTCCAACAATGAACCTTTTATGTATTTGTAAGATATCGCATATCTAATTGGGCTCCATCCTTTATCAGCATACGTTTCAGAAAAATTTTCTTTCAATATTTTCCATTCTGAATCTAATGAAAATTTTATAAGCATCGACCTATACCAGTCAATACATGAGTCCTCTAGGAACAATCTAAAAATTTCAATTTTTTCTATATCTTTTTCGATGCCTAAACGGAAGCATTCATTTTCAAAGATGCCCATCCATTGAGATATACTCGAATTTCTGCCTGTCAATTTTTCGATAACAAATTTCTCTGATACCTTTTTTAAATTACGGTTTCCGCCTTCTTGAGGTTTATCTTCAGTTTTCTTGTCTGTAATTTTTTCCAGGATTCTTGATAATGCTTCTTCTGTGATGTTTGCTGTGGTTTTGGTGTCCTGTGGTGTTGAAGTTTCTTCCAGCAAGTAGTCATTACATATTATATTCCCATCTTCATCTTTATATTCCCGTAACGCCTCCCCCTCCAAAGAAATCCATACTTTTCTTATTTGGCCTCTTCTTTGTAATGTAGCTTTTACTTTCTGAAAGCCTGGCGTAGTTATGAGTTTGGCATGATATTTCATTGGTTGGAGCTGTTCTGGGACTAGGAAACAGCTATTCTCTGATGTAGCGATTGAGGTTAGGGCAATTATGTTTGTTTTTGCCTCTTCAAATGACTTGACGGTGAATTCGAATCGCAATTTTTCCATGTTTGTATTTATTTGTTTATTTTTATTTTTATTTTTTGTTGCTTAGCAAAAATGTCGTTTTATAATGTGTTTATTTTATCGGAGTAAAGCTGCACTGAGTTTCTCTGTAATTAGAGTTTTATTTGTTACACATAACCTCCGATTCACAAAACCTCTTCACTTATTATATAAATTATATAAAGAGTACATAAAATAGTATTACCTGTAATTAGAGAAACGACATTTACAGCCTATAATCGTATCCTTTTGTACATCCTTACAATGATTCCGCAGATAACGTTCGATACGTTTAATTTTTCTCTAGGATACATGTGCTCGCTTCTCGTACAATTATTCTGGACTGCCTCTCTCTCCCTACTCCCTTTCTTATCATATGCGCGTGTGTACCTGTACACGTGATTATCTCGTCGAGCCTCTCTGTCGTTGAGCGGCAAAATTCAATTCTTGCGTGAAGGAGTATGACGGAACGAATATCGTATACGTCGTATTTCTTTACATATATATATGACATATATATATGACATATATATATGACATATATATGAGGTATTCCACGTCAAACCGGTGGACTTTTTCCCTGCCCCTCGCCGATTTGGTTAATTATTTTTTATATGATTATATGAAGTCTAAAAGACACCCTGGAATTTTTTCAGATTTTTCTGAAGAGTCATTTTCGAGAAAAAAAAAAAAAAACATCCAAAAAAGTCCAAAAAAAAGCCCCATTTTAAAAATCTGAAAAAATTCCTAAAAATCGCTGATTATATGCCAAACACTTTAAGCTACCGCCCGTAGTGGAAGTACGATTTTTTCTGGGTGTTAATCGGCTAATAACGTTGAAAAAATTCAAAAAATGCTGAAAAACACGTACTCTAACCCAATAGTTGAATATTTTCGTACCCAAAAATTTTCTTTAAGCCAAAAAAAATTTTAGGAATTTTTTCAGATTTTTAAAATGGGGCTTTTTTTGGACTTTTTTGGATGTTTTTTTTTTTTTTTTTCTCGAAAATGACTCTTCAGAAAAATCTGAAAAAATTCCAGGGTGTCTTTTAGACTTCATATAATCAGATAAAAAATAATTAACCAAATCGGCGAGGGGCAGGGAAAAAGTCCGCCGGTTTGACGTGGAATACCTCATATATATATGACATATATATACCATATATGTAACACATATATATAACATCTTTTCTATATATATATGGTGATTGGGTGAGAAAATGATGAGGGTGAAAAATAAACTTTGGATACGATTTGGATAAAATCCGTTCTTAGTGAGCGTGTACATAGCGGAATGAGTATGTATGCCAAATTTCAAGTCAATCGGGCTCATAGTTTCGGTGATCTGGTGATGAGTCAGTCAGTCAGTCAGTCAGTCAGTCAGTGAGTGAGTGGTATTTCGCTTATATATATTGTAACGATACGCTTTTACCGCATGATATAAGCCGCTACGCGTCGTTTCGAGCTTCTAAAAAAATAGGAGCGGGTATGAAAGAAGCGTGAGAAAGACGGGTGTATGTTTTGAAAAATAAATGACAAGCGATTTTATTCAAATTAATAAAAATTTACACGAGTTTTTCTGGATATTTTTGCGTTTCGCGTCGCGTCCCGAAATATGGATTCTAACGTTTTTTTATTTTTATTTTTTCGCGATGTTTAATAGTCTCAAACGAGCAAGGAAACTCGTATAAAACAATAAAACAGTGCGGTTACTGTATGAAAAATCAAGGATTTTTCGTCTCGACAAATTTGTAATTTTTATTAGCTTGACAATAAATTATTTTGGTTTATTTCTACTGTGTTTCGCGTTTATTATTTCCGCACGCTTTATTTTAATTTTCAGTCGCGTTTATTATTTGCGCACGCTTTAGAATAAGAAATCGAGAAAATGTTTCTAATTTGAAAATAAAAATGTCCTGGAATGTCTCGCTTTTACTACCTTTTCTGTGTTGTTTGCTTATTTCACGTAAATCAATAATCCAAAAGTGATTTTGATTCGATATAATAATAATTCGGATAATTTTGTAATTTTTTATAAATAAAAATCTTACCGCTGCCTTTTGGATTATTGAGACAATATTTCTGTTTTTATTTCCTCTCAGTTTTTGTTTAATCAAATTTTTATTATTAATCCAAGAGTGAAATTTTCTTACAAAATTTGATGATTATAAATTTTTATTATTGATTCGATACAAACCTTATTTCTTACCGCAGCCTCTTGGATTAACAATTTTAATGATAAATAAGACTTTTGACTAACTCGGATAATTTTAATCAAACTTGAATTTAATAAAAATATTTAATTTAATCAATAAAATAATTCTTCCCTGTTTATGGCAAGCATAAAGAAAAAGAGGTAAAAAAAATATAAGGAAAGCGTGAGTCAGGCTAAGGATGGAGACTCAGGTAAGGATGGAGACCACAGGCTATGGGATTGAAACGTCACCGAATCGCTCCGATACCCTGAGCATCTGCTAGGTTAGGTAAATTTATGACCACGGGCTATGGGATTGAAGCGTCGCCGGATCGCTCCGATACCCCGTGCATCAAAAATTTCGGAAGAGGAAGAATAGGTGTGACCCTGGGCTATGGGATTGAAACGTCGCCGGATCGCTCCGATACCCCAGGCATCAAAGGAATTAGGAAGAAAGGTTTTATGTTTTGCCAGAACCAGGGAGAGAGAGTCTAGAGCTCTTAGTAGGTCCGAGTCAATCTGAGAAGTCAGAGGAACTGATCTTGAGAGCGGTCGCGCAGCGACTTTTATACCCCACTTTTCCCTCGCTTTCGATGCGCCGCTTAATTTTAACCTCGAACCCTATACTGCGCATGTTCTATTTTTCCATTCGCTCAGCACGCTCCCCACTACTCATTCACGCTCTCACATTCGCTCGGCACTACCCCCACTCTCACCTCCTTGGATGCGCGAAATTCCGCTTTTCATGTTTTTCAGCATTTTTTGTTACAATTTTCATGTCAATAATCTCCAATTATTATTATTTTATCGATTATTGAAGTATTTTTCGCATTAATAAACAATTAAACAATTTTAAAAACAATAAAATTATTACGAGTTTTCTTCTCGAATCGGTCATTGCGCATGCGCCGTAATACGCATTTTCATTTATTTAAAATTATTCAATTTTATTATAAAATTATGAGTCGCGAATATTTTGTCTTGATTCTTTAATTTTTTTCTGATTTTTAACGCCTAATTACGTTAATGAACGATATTTTAATCGAAAGAAATAAAGAAAATGAAAAGAATAATTTATTTGATTTTTTCGACGCTTGGCGGCGTCGGTAGTCTCGGCCTTTCGTTGCAGATGCCCAAGATGGCCGCCGCCGGGACGAATGCGCGCGTCATTGTTGTTGTCGGGCGAACAATGTCGGCGATCGCGCCGTCGCGTTGTACTCGCTCGCGTTCGGGATCGTAATTCGGGTCAAAGTGAGTGTTTCGTTTCAATATATAGATAGATATTTATCAAAATAGACGAAAATTCATTCTTATTGTTGTAAGTGGTAATAAGTTTTTATTTTAATTTTTTTTTATGAGATGTATGTTGGTTTACCTTTTCGTAGTGCATCTCGAAAACAAAGGTGTTTAAAATAACGAATGAAGATTCCCAACAGATTCATCATAATCTTCACAAGCCCGTATTTATAGTCAGTTTCCAAATATAAGTCCGTTTTCAATATTCGATTTGCAAAAGCTAACACTCCATACGTTGATGAAAACAAGAAAACGGACTATTATTTAAAAACTGACTGCGAATCCGAGCCATAAAGAGGTTGTGAGTAACCAGACTTTTTTGTTATTTTCAAAATATAAAAAAAGTTTGCGATTCCCATAAAATGACGTGAAATTCGTAATGTATTAATATTATTTTTTTAAAAATGCAGAAATTCGAGAAGTTGTAACGATTAAAATCTTTTGGTAACAGAAGCTTCGAAACAAAGTTATATGTGTTTCAATTTTACAGGATCAAGAGACGCGGTAGCGGCTCGACGCCAAGTATTAAAAGAAAGAAAATTACCGCATAAAAGAAAAAGCCAGCGCGAGCCCTGCCGCACTCTTATATACGCGAATATGCCGGTTTTATGACGTCACAAGATTTTCAAACGGCTCTCACAGAAAAACTATTTCGTTAAAAAATCTGAAAATTGGTGACGATTTTTTTTCTCGATTTTTCCCTTTCCATTGGTCCTTGTTGCAAGTAAATCCGTCCAGCCAATCCCGAGATATGTAATTTTAGCGATTAAAATTCCATCATCCCGGGACTTTCCTTTCTTAGAGACAGAGGGGCGTAAGTTGAGTTTGTTTACATTGGACTTAGGTCCTTTGCGGGACTGGTGGACATTTCTTGGCTCTCTTGTCACACTCTACGCTGAACGCGGCTACCCCCTCTACCGCGCGACGCCGAGCGAGAGAGACAGCGTGCGCAGCCGCGTTCCTTCTCTTACGGCGCAGCGTACGCTCTTTCTCTTTCTCGTTCCTCTATATATTTATATATAATATATATACACTGCCGGCCAAACGTATGGGAACATCAATCGTAATTTCGAGTCGCGCTAAAAGTTAGATTACTCTACCAAAAAAGCAGATATGAGGGATTCTCCGTCAACTCGGCCACTTTTTTTTTTATCATCTTAGATCTGCCTCATAATTGGTTCCATCAAAGTACTACTATAAGGCAAGCCATTTGAATTTTTTCAGATTTTTAAATCCATTATTTTAGAAAATGCCGTATTTTTAGAAAATGCCGTATTTTAGAAAATGCCGTAAATGAATATATCCCGGAAACTTGAAGTAACTGAAAAAAAGTTTCTGTACATAAAAGTTGTAGTTATGTGTTAGTTTTTGAGCGGACGACTTGAAATAATTTTTACGTTCCGTCAACACTGAGTTTTTATCAAAAAAATGAAAAATTATTTTTTAATTCAAAAACGGCCTTTTTTTTGGCTGAAAAAATTACAAAGTCTTACAGTATATCTGGCGATATCACAAAAAAATCGCCAGAGTGGCACGGATTGAAGTTCGGGTATAAAAAAATTAATTTGTGTGATTTTATTTTTTTTACCCTAGAGCCGCGATTCTCAGATTTGTCTCACAAATGACCACATTTTAGTATCACTTAAAAACACTCTCCATGAATTTTTTGAAATTTTTAAATGCAGTATTTTAGAAAATACTGAATTACTTTCTTTTTTTTTTTTTATTGATTTTGGAATACTTTTGAGAGGCGTGTATGCGTGTGCGCGTGCGAGACTGCAGAGATCAGGTCTCCATAGTTCGTCACTCCTACGGTAGTGACAGACTCCAAACCCTCTCTCTACAGTCTATGCGTCCATATGGAGGTAGCGCTGGACAGTGGCTTTTGCATCACAGGTCAGAACTTGAATCTTGACACTCCCAAAAAATTATTCACGGTGTTTTCGACGTTTTATGTTCACAACGGAATTCTCACATTTTTCCGTGGTTGATTTCCTCAGGGGTCTCTTTTTCTCTTTCGGATACACGGTAAAATCTGTAGCAGACGAGTATTGTTTCAAGAGAAGCTGTTGTCCGTCTCTAGGAATAACTGAATGTATCTTCAATGTACCGGGAATCGTCTTAGCTGCTTGAAATCTTTTACTGAGGAACTCTGCGATATTCTCGTGGGAATCCTTCGTGCTAAATGCGATGCACGTATTTATCAATGTTTCCTTGGCCCATCGAAAAAGAGCCAACGGTGTAAGAATTTGATGTTCAGCTGATGTAACCTGAAGGCTAGCACGTGCGGCAAGTCTTTTCAAATTACCACCGATTCCATCACACGCGCTTTTCCCGTGGGCGGTGCAGAAAAAATGCCATTCTGCGGTGAGATCAAAATCTTTCTCGTGGTACAAGAGATTGGTAAAGTTGAACCGGTTTTTGTAGTGTTGACCGGCACCATCCGTAACATAAATTAAGTTCGTAGGGTTATAATCGGCCTTCAGATGATCCGTGATAATTCTCTGATAAGCGTACACAGCTACCGTGTTATGTTGCAAATCGTCTGAAAGAATAGCCATTGACCCATGTTGCAGTTCTCCGCCCTCTTTGAAATAGTACACAACCGTGTGGATGGTACACTGGTCGTTATTCCAATGGAAGCCCTGAATCGCATCTTGCGCTACGAAGGCGTAGTTTTCAGCAAAATCACATTGAATGAGAAACTCGCCTTCTTTCAAATTCTCTTTCCTATAATCGACATACTTCGATTATTGCCGAGCCACGAACGCATGAGCCTTGAGCTTCTCGACTTTCTTACATAATTCATCGATAAACAAATCGCTTGAAAGTACCTGAACTTGCATAGTTGCTCGATCTGTTTCCGTCCAACTATAAAAGTGAATACTATCTATCTCAGCGGCATCCAATACTTCTCGAAGATAGTCAGCCAAAGTTTCTAATCTCGGACATTGCTCACACTCGCCGAGGTAGCAGGCTGCGTTCTGTTCTGGACAAGTAATTGCGTTGATAAAATCATCGTAAGTTTTCAGGTGAAGAGACGAGTCTTTCGTAAGATCAGAGAATTTGACAGCTTCTATCAATAATTTAACATTCTCATGATAAACACAAACGCAAATACTATGCGTTCCACTCGCTCCCGCTAAAATGCAGTGGCGTGGTCGCAGTTTTGCAAAGGTGGAAAAGCCTGCAGGCATATTCAGATGCGCTTCTAAGTAGAGCTTATGCAGTTCTCTAAGGTTACAGTAAACCAGACGGTTTTGTACATTTTTCCGACTACCGTCTGGCTGTTTCACGGATATTGAATCGTTTTTCCCTGGCATTTGCTTACTATTCGAATCATGTTCATAAAAGCACTTTATCGCTTCGACAGTCGACGCCGACAACGTTTTGCCGAGCTTCGGATTCGGTGATGCTAGAATGCCTCGAGAATCCACCAGGTTCCAAGCTGTCTTAATCATATGTCGTGAAGCATGAAAAAATTTCGCCGTTTTCCGGATGCTCCATGATTTAGGAGCTAGAGTAAGAATACGTACTTTCTCCGACTGTAGTGTTGTGGGGTCTTCGAATTTTGTTTTGAGCTCGTGTAAAAGATCTATACCGTCCTGAGCGAGCGCCAAATACTCCTTGGTGACTAGGACATGAGTATCTTTTTTTTTCGGTACAGTATAAAGCGATACATTACTCTTTTGGCTGGGAAGCGAAGGTTCGCTGCTCATACTGCACTGGCTCATTACAGTACCTTGACTGCAAATATCTTGTTCACTGACGAAATTTTGGGATGATGGCTTGTTCGAGATTCCTGAAGTACCGGGAAGTAGGGAAAGTTCCGTAGGCTCTGCAATCGATGAATCATCAGACACAGCAAGATTAACTGTTACAGACGTGTCTGCAGTTACCGGCAGCTGTTTGAGCTTCGCCAATTTGCTTCGACAGTATCCGCACAACTTTCGTCCCTTAACTGATAGCATTATGTTGTGAAGATTGACCGAAGCCACTCGTAAATTCGATCGTTTTTTATGTTTCTTAAGTAGGAAAGGATTGCAACACCGATTATTGAACGGCATCTTTCAGTTTTTTATTTGAATTCGTAAAAGCACGCTTATAGATTACGTTATATTGAACTGGAAACGCACCAGAGACTACTTTTCAAAAATCACAACTGACTCATTACAATACATGACGATAAACCAGTAATTGTGAGGTTTTCTTTGATTTTTTTCCTTTTATGAGTGTTTAGAAGTAAATAACGGGTGCTGGTCTCGGTTGCGGAATGGAGAGCTTGATAAAAAACGAATAGCAATTAGTCAAGAAGCTGTAGAGAGAGATTCGTGTAGGAAGGATGCCACCGCTCGATCGTTGCCTCAAAGTTAAGCGAAACCGTCGTACGCAACGAAGCGACCGAGCATCGAGAGAGGAAGGTCGAACACAGTCGTGGAAGTAAGAGGGTTAGGCTGCTGAAGTTTCGATTTCTATCTTTTTCCTACCCGTTGACATGTATACAATGGATCTCGATCTCGGAGAAACCTTAACAGAGTAAATCGGACAAGGGTTCGTATTGGATTTTCTTCCTATTGAATAGAAAAGAAAAAGCTCAACGAGTTCAAAGAGAAGGGATAATTGGATGATTGGTAGAAAGGGTTGCAATAAAAATTGGTACACTCAAGAATTACGATAATAATTACTATGACTATTTTTATTATAATGTTTAACGAAAATTAGTTAACAGGTTAAGCTCGGAATGACTTAGTCTGTAACTGCTCCTTCTCAGAGCTGAAGACGAACTGAGAAAGAACACGAATGCTTTCTCTCTCTGTACTTTGGTACGACGCCTCTCGCGTCGTTTACCGGTAGCTCGAGTGTCGAGGTACCGGTATTGTCGGACTCTGCTCGAACCAAACCAACACTTCCGCCGTTTGAGTAGAGTCAGAGTTCCATAACCCCGATATCGTCCCTCAGTTTACAAAAGCGATTTTTCGTTAGAGCCTTTGTAAGGATGTCGGCCTTTTGGTCTTCGGTCCGAAGATATTCGACTCTTAGTTCACCAGCTTGAATTTTCTCTCGCACGAAATGGAATCGCACGTCGATGTGTTTCGTTCTTTTATGAAACTCCGGGTTTCTTGCGAGTCGAATTGCACTCTGGTTGTCCACGTGGATGACCGTTGCCTCTTCACAAGGCTGCTCGATGTCGAATAACAGTCGTCTCAGCCACACCGCTTCTCGCGATGTTATCGATGCTGCCACATACTCTGCCTCAGTTGTACTGAGCGTGACGAGTTTTTGTCGTTGACTTGCCCAGGTCACTGGACCACCAGCCAGCTCAAAAACGTACCCGGTTGTGGATCTTCTCGTTTCCACATCCCCTGCGAAGTTGGCGTTCGAGTATCCTCTCAGACTTAATCCGTCGTCCTCGCCTTGATATTTTATTCCGTAGTTCACCGTCCCGGCAACGTACGAAATAATGCGCTTCATTGCACGCCAATGTTCCTTGCTGTGTCGATTGAGAAATTTGCTTACCAAATTTACTGCGAACGATATGTCTGGGCGAGACACAATCGACAGGAACATCAGAGACCCCACGGCCTCTCGATACGGAACTTCTTCGCCCTCTTCACCTTCGGATAACGGTAGAAGTTTCGATCCCGCTTCACACGGTACACTTGTCGACTTCGCATCGACCATCTCGAATCTCTCGAGAATTTTTCTCGCGTATGTGCTCTGATGCACAAACACCGTCCTCGTTGATCTGTCTCGTTCGATCTGCATTCCCACGAATAAGCTTGCGTCTCCGATGGTGATTTTGAACGCTCCCTTCAGATCTTTGAGAACGACGTCGATCGCTCCTCTGTTCTTCGCTGCTACCAGGCCATCGTCAACGAAAAGGGCCAGGTACACGACGCTTTCTCCTACTCAACCGACAAAAATGCATTTGTCTGCGCTCGTTTCTTTGAATTTAAATTTTTGGAGGAACGAGCTGAATTCCCGATTCCAGCAACGAGGGGATTGTTTTAATCCATACAGCGACTTGTCGAGGAGACACACCTTGTTCTCTCGCAATCCCTCGTCTACCGACAGTCCATCGGGCAATTCCATAAAAATTTCTTCGTCGAGTGTTCCGTACAAAAATACTGTTTGTACGTCAAATTGAGAAAGCTCCAAATCTTTTGCTGCAATCACAGCCAAAAGAACCCGCAGCGAGTCGTATCTCAGGACTGGAGCGAACGTCTCGGTAAAGTCCACGCCATCTCTCTGCATGAACTCTCTTGCTACGAGACGAGCTTTGTATCGACGAATTTCTCCTTTTTCGCCTTTTAAGACCTTGAAAACCCATCTTGAATCGATTGTTTTCATTCCTGGTCGCCAGTTCACCAGCGTCCAGGTTCCGTTTTCCCGGTGTGATTCGAGTTCTGAGTCAACGGCTTCCCGCCATTTTTATCGGTATTTTCACTAATACTCGCGTGTGTATTCCCAACGACAAACGCACAGTCACTCGAGTTATTCCCGCCATTATCACGGCTTTTTCTTTGATTCTTGCACTGTTTCGCATAATGGCCGAGCTCTTGACACTTATAACACCGAACTTTGGGCTTCTCACCCTTTTTCTTGTCTTTCATGTCTTTTGGCTTCGTATTCACTTGTCGTTTGTCCTTGTCCTTCTCCTTCTCCTTCGAATTTCTCACCGCTACGAACGCACTTTCACTGTTGTCGTTCGCCGTCAGACGCGACTCTTCGCGACGCAGCCGTTCCTCAAGATTCTCACGCGTTTGCATGTCTGACGGCATATTGTCCCATGCGGTCAGAAAATTCGAGTATTTAGGCGTAAGACTTCCTAAAATCTTAGCCATCACTGTCACGTCCGAGACTGTTTCACCTATGTCGTTCAACTGCGCCGCCATGTTTTTTACTTTGGCGACGTGCTGGGTTATCGAGTCGTTGACGTCCATCCTGTACTCGTACAACTTTGTTGAAAGTATTAATTTGTTCGAAGCAGATTTTTGCTCGTGAATTGAAGCCAGCTTCTCCCACATTTCACTTGCATGCTCACAAATTAGCAACGGTCTCATTTGTTCTGACTCGAGCGTTGACGACAATAGAAACATGGCGCGCGCATCCTCTACGTCCCACGCCTCTCTCGCGGCTTCTGCGTCTGGCCTCACTTTTGTACCGTTTACGACTCCCCATATGCGATGTGCTATAAATAGCGCACGCATCTGAAATTTCCAGCCTTGATAATCTTGGCCATCAAATTTCGAGACGTTCTTTGTAGTGATTGCCTCTGACATCGTGAATTCGTTTTCTTCGCTTGAATTCTCACACGAGGTACAATTCCCAAGATGGCCGTCTGCCAGTTACACCACGTGACTTTCAAACCGGAATTTCTTACCAGTAATATCCCCGCGTTTTACGCAGCACTTTTTACACGTGTCTTTACGCTTCTCGCGTAACGAAACCGCTCTTTTCTACCAATCTAGATCCCTTCTCGCAGTCAGCGTGACTCGGCCCATAACCTATTGGATTTTCTTCCTATTGAATAGAAAAGAAAAAGCTCAACGAGTTCAAAGAGAAGGGATAATTGGATGATTAGTAGAAAGGGTTGCAATAAAAATTGGTACACTCAAGAATTACGATAATAATTACTATGACTATTTTTATTATAATGTTTAACGAAAATTAGTTAACAGGTTAAGCTTGGAATGACTTAGTCTGTAACTGCTCCTTCTCAGAGCTGAAGACGAACTGAGAAAGAACACGAATGCTTTCTCTCTCTGTACTTTGGTACGACGCCTCTCGCGTCGTTTACCGGTAGCTCGAGTGTCGAGCTACCGGTATTGTCGGACTCTGCTCGAACCAAGCCAACAGTTCGCGAGAGAACCGAAGAGATCGAGGGCTCGCGAGCGAGCCGAGGGGATCTAGGACTCGCTCGAGAGTTCCGAACCCAGCGACCACCGTACGCGAGCGATAGCTATACCGTCAACGGGTGTAGCGAGGTTGGCACAAAGGAATAAGAGATCTTTGTAAGAATCGTTTATTTATCAATGTAATCGTATTGGGATAATTATTCCTATGATACAAACGAAATTTGAACGGCAGGAATTTTGCACATGGTTCCTGATACAATAATGACAAATATTAAAACCTCCACATCATTTTTCTCCGTAAGACGTGAGATAAAACTTGATTTGATCTGTCAATTCAGCCACTTTTGTCCGACCATCTGAGATGTGCCCTATAATTAGTTATATCGAAGTACCACTAAAGGGCAAGCCATGTGAAATTTTTCAGATTTTTAAATTGAACAATTGAGACAAAGCCGTGTTTTCCACGTTAACATATCTCGAAGACTTGAAGTAACTGAAAAAAAATGTCTGCACATAAAAGTTGAAGTTTTGTGTTAGCTTTTGAGCGGACGACTTGAAATAATTTTTGCGTTCCGTTAACCCTGATATTTTTACCAAAAAAAGGGAAAATTGTTTTTTTTTATTCAAAAACACTAATTCTTCTTGGCTGAAAAAATTACAGAGTCTTCCACTATGTCTGACAATGTCGTAAAATAATCGCCAAAGTGGCACGGATCGCGGTTCTAGGGTATGTTGTGTCCGCGAAGACCGTCAGGAAGGGACGAGTTATCAAGGACTAGTATTTAAGGGATTAAGGCCAAAAGAGTTGAACTCCAACTCAATACTTTCAAGACTAGTTTACGATAAGTTTATTTAAGAACATACAAATTCAAGGTTTAATTGCCTCGAGACCAATCGTTTGAATTCTCGTCAAAGACTGCCGTTTTTCGGTTAGTCGGTAAATTTATAGATTCAGTGATTTTCTCCCACTCTATTAGTATTTAATTCTCGAATGTTCGACGAGGGGTTTTCAGGTCGACGGATTCACTTGGAGACGACCATTGAGTCGATGCATTTCTGCTGAGGGTGCTTATTGCTATGTTGACTTATTTTATTAGTGCTCGGGGCACACAGGTAAAAAAAAAAAATCACACAAATTAATTTTTTTATACCCGAACTTCAATCCGTGCCACTCTGGCGATTTTTTTGTGATATCGCCAGATATACTGAAAGACTTTGTAATTTTTTCAGCCAAAAAAAGGCCGTTTTTGAATTAAAAAATAATTTTTCATTTTTTTTATAAAAACTCAGTGTTGACGGAACGTAAAAATTATTTCAAGTCGCCCGCTCAAAAACTAACACATAACTACAACTTTTATGTACAGAAACTTTTTTTCAGTTACTTCAAGTTTCCGGGATATATTCATTTAGAAAAAATACAGCAATTTCTAAAATAATGGATTTAAAAATCTGAAAAAATTCAAATGGCTTGCCTTTTAGTAGTACTTTGATGGAACCAATTATGAGGCAGATCTAAGATGGTCGAAAAAAAAGTGGCCGAGTTGACGGAGAATCCCTCATATTCCGATTTTGCGAACGGGGTTTTGAAGAGGACATATTCCGCTATTGTTTTGGGTTTTTAAATTATTTTTTCGATGTTTTTCGGATCCAGTATACATCTTTGAACGTAGTCATTTTCCGCCATTTTTTTAGTTGTTCAAAATTGGACCAACCACTTGTGAAAATTTCTTTCATGGAAAACTTGAAACGAATTCTTTTTTTTCTTCTTGAATTCTTTTTTTTTAATAAAGTTCTATGCAATTCTTTCCCCATAAATATGTCACCTGTGTAAAAAAGACCATTTTCTCAGAATGTTGTGTAACAAGAAAAACTTGAGGTTTCAATGGAATCAGCAAGAGGGTGAATTGACTGAAGTTTTTTCAGAATTTTCGTGCAAGATTTTTTTTTCCATGGCTTCTGGTCGAAACTTGGAGGTGTGGCTTAACTCGATAACCATGAGGTTTGCGTCAAAATATCAAGATAGGAAACATTTTTACTTTCCAATTTTCTTTTTATTCCATTTAAAATTTTTAACCTTTTTTTATTTGATCGAGCTTTCTAGTATCCTGATAACTATTGGGCCTCAAAAACTGTATCAAGGGAGAAAAAAAATTAATTAATGATTATCAGTAGACAACAAAATTCTCAGATTTTTTCTCCATCTTTCGCAACATCGAAAAGGTATTTTTCTCAATATTCCATCGCAAGCCGAACCATGGTAGAGCAAAATTTCACTCGAGCTACTTTCTAGGGCATTGATAATTAACAATTACAATTTTTTCTTCTATCGATACTGTTTCTGAAGCCCAATAGTTCTCAAGATGTGACAATGCGATTTTTTCGACAATCTTGCGCAAAAATTCTAGTCTACCCAGTATGGCCGCATGCAACGTTTTACCCTCTTACCGATTTCATCAAAACCCTGTAGATTTCTTGTTGCGCAGCACTATGTGAAAATGGTCGATGAAACGATTACCATAAAGTCGCATAGTTTCTTCTTCATTCTAATTTCGAAATATTTATGTCTGGAATCCAGTGCTCACCGTCTTTCACCAGTCGACACTTTTTTGTGTTATATTACTTCACAAAAAAATTCTTTTTTTTTTTACTATAATTCTTTTTTCATTTCATGTAGCAAATTGATATAGGGCAAAGCGGAACGACCGCCAATTTTTTGGGGGGTGTTCCGCTTTTTTTTTCGACGGAAAGTTGAAAATCTTGATGATTCTTCTTAGGACATCCATTGAAAACATAATAATCAATAGGACGACCAATTTTTTCGAAAAATGAAAATAATGTTTTTTCTTGTTGAAAAAATGTAAAATTCGATCATGCAATTTTAAACATGCGTTAATAACATACTATTCAATAAAATGATACATTTTTTGAACATGGGAAATAAAATATGTTTATTAATTGAAAAAACGAAAGTTTAACGAAAAGTGCCCATTTCACCATGGTCCTATTTACAAAAATTATTTTTAAAAAACGGAAAATCTCCTCACTCCGAAATGTCATATTTAAATAAATAGAAAAACTTGAAAAAAAAACGAGAAAATAATCATAAAAAAATAACTCTCTCAGGATTTCGTTTTTCTGATCTGAAAATATTTATCGATGAATTATTGAACGATAATGATGGCAACTGATATGGAATTGAGGGGATGTTGGGAGACGTTTCCTAGAGTATGCACAAGAAATGCAGCAAACGTCTTTGATCCTATCTAACCGTTCGACCTTACTCTCATTTTATTAACCTATGAACGGACGATTAGATAGGCTACATGAATAAATGGTTTCGACGAACGAATAATCGAACAGACGAGTAAATGAAAAATCATGGGTGGACGAATATTTGAATTCGCTCAATATACAGATGGATGGAGCGTTCCTTCGCCGAGCTTATATTTCAAAACCATGCACGCCAAGTTTCTGTGTAATATTTGCAGTGAATTTGTGCGGTACATGCGTGTAGGTACAATGCGTGCATTTGTACGCGTATTTGCGCTTTTCAATTTTATTGTTTTTTCGTTTTCTTTTTAACCTTCAGCAGGTACCGTTCAAGATGTACATGAGTCCATGCAGAAACCCATTCACCATTCTTGGCTACGTTGGAATGATTTCATTTTTTTTTTTTTTTCAAGAATATTTGGAAGTCAATTTAAATGTAATAACAAAAAAAATGTAGAATGGTTATTGTATGATTAAGGTCGCGATCTTTTAATACTTGGCGTTCTTTTTATTACTTTTTTACGAATATACACAGACACACACAAAGGAAAACATGTCTTATAAATATTATTTTTTTAAATTGTAAGACATTTTAAGCACGTTCATATTGAACCAGAAAATATTTAAAAATATAAAAATTGAAATTATAGTTACCGTATTAGGATAATACCTAGTGTGGTATTTTTTTTAACTTTGCTTCACATCTTTCAGAGATCCTATCTTCTTACACATATCGTCATAAATGCTTATTGCGAATGTTCATAGTTATTATGAACATATTTGGCTAAAAACCAACTAAAATGTAAAATAATAATACAACGATATTTTTATATATAATTTTGCGTAATACCTTTTCAAAATTGAATTATTAATAAATTTATGAAAAAAATCATAGAGCTGATACAGGTTTTGGAAATTTGGAAAAGTTAAAAATCGATAAATAGGTTAAAATTTTATTTAAAAAGAAATGAAAAGTAACAAATTGCTTGAGGAAGCCAAAATGAAAAATATGGCACCTCATGAAGTAAGCTTAGAGCATCGTGAATCTTGAGCAGAGTGAATCTTGTTTTCTATAATTCTGAATGTGACCTTCGCTTCCCGTATCAAACGGGTTTTCATCCTGTATACTGCATAGTCTTGATACAGGGTCGGCAATATTTTGTTTTCCCGGCTTGTACACAACCTTGAACTTACATGCTTGGAGTCTAAGCAACCATCGTTCTATTCGAGCTGGAGGCTTCGATGAAGGTTTGAAATTTGCTTCGAATGGTTTGTGATCGGTTTCTAATTCAAATTCTAATCCAGATAGGTAGAAATAAAATCTTTCTGTTCCCCAAACCAGTGCCAAGCTTTCCTTTCCAGTTTGAGAGTATCTTTTCTCGACGTCCGATAAATTTTTGCTCGCAAGAGAAATTATGAGAGGGCTTGACCTTGAATAAAATTGTAGCAGCACTGCTCCCAGGGCTACAGGGCTGGCGTCACAAATTAACCTAGTGCGTGCTTGTGGATCAAAATAGGACAAGGATGGTAAGTCTGACAGAGCTTTTTTTAAATTATTGAAATGATTTTGGTGCGTTTCTGTCCAGTCGAATTTTGTTTCCGTTTTGATAAGCTGGCGTAACGGATCCGTTTCAGTTCCTAAGTTAGGGATGAATTTCCCTACATACGTTAGCCACCCAAGACCAAACCACCAACTGCCAAACCCAAGAAACTACGCAACTCTCCTTTGGTACTCGGTGCGCGAAATTTCAAAATCGTCTCTATTTTCCGCGGATCCACACTAATTCTCTTATCCGATAGTTTGTGGCCCAGGAAATCCAATTCAGGGACTTCAAAAACACACTTCTCGTCGTTAAGGGTGACGTTGTTATCATCAAGTACTGACAAAACTTTTTTTTAGACAGTCGTCGTGCTTTTCTTCGTCCTCGCCGCATAAAATAATGTCATCTAAAAAATTCGAACATTTTTTACAAGATGCCAGGATGGCCTCAATCGTTCGTTGAAAACTTTCGACAGCAGAGTTAATGCCGAACATCAGTCGCTTGTATCGAAATAATCCTTTGGGGGTTATGAATGTTGTAATAGGGCGACTTTTAACGTCAAGTTCGAGCTGATGATATGCTTCAATACAATCAAGTCATGAGTAAACCTTAGCTTTTTTTTAACCTGGGCATGAAAGAATCAAGTGTTGAAATCGGGTAGTATTCTCTTAAAATAGCTTGGTTCGCGCGCATGTCAATCAATCAATGTCAATCAAGAGACTAGGTAGCGTCTCGGGACAAGTACATTTGGCAGCTCTGTCGTCTGCTAGCCCGCGGCTCGCCCAGAGTATATTATCTCGAAACAAAATGATTCGCCGTGGTGGGGGTAAAATATGAAATTTCTTTCCTTAATTTAATTAATTTAATTTAATTTAATTAATTTAATTAATAAAGCCGGGGAGAAATATAATGATTTGAAAATTGAACTGGAGACTTATTATGAAAAGAGCTTTCGATTAAGCCTTGGATCAGCACGATTGATGCCGTATTTGCTGAGAAAAAACTTTGCACAGGCTCAAGATTATGCTAAGATCGAAGTATTGATGTGTATGTATACGACACACAATGAAAGGCCTTTTGATGCTATCAAGTTTCTGATTGGTCGCGACAGAGCTGCGTTCGAAAACTCGTGGTGCACACAGCTATATGTAATAACGTGGTCCTGTGTGGCTCTGTGGCTATATATATTCTTCTGCATTGTGGCTATATATTCTTCTGAATAAGTACAAACAAAAAAAAACAGTGCAGACGAGCGAGCGAAAAATGTCAGCTGATATTTCGAAGGGCCATATTGACGCGAGTGTGAGAAAGATAGCTAAAATAAATTCATATTTTTCCTTTCCGCCCTTGACATTTTCGAGAAAATAACTGTTACAACTTGTTCTTTGTCGAACAACGAACGTTGGCTAACCATTTGTTTGCCCGAGAATGCCAGGTTATGGGAGAAGAATGTGTTGCAGGTTTGTCGTTACCGAGTCTGAACGAATGCTGTGATACAGCTTTGACAGCTCGTCATAACCTCACAAATTCGAATTTTCAGCTGGCATATTACTGACATGCTCCAATGACGGGAGAATATGCTTCATGAATGAATATGCTCCACATGTTTTGACCTATTTATTCTTACACCCACCATTTTATTCATTCATAGCATGACTTATAATGCCGCAGGCATCAGATTAATCGCTAAGCGATAATATCTCTCGGGGAAATAAACTCTTGTCGCTGAGCGACATTAAAATCTTGTCGCTGAGCCACATGAATATCTTGTCGCTGAGGCGAATGAAAATTTTGTCACTGTGAGGGCTCAGTGACATGAAAATCTTGTCGCTGCAAGGGCTCAGTGACATGTAAATCTTGTCGCTGAGCGACATGAAAATTTTGTCGCTGCAAGGGCTCTGTGACATGAAAATCTTGTCGCTGAACCACATGAAGATTAATCGCTAAGCGATAATATCTCTCATTGATATAAAAATCTTGTTGCTGAGCGACATGGAAATCTTGTTGCTGAGGCAAATGAAAATCTTGTCGCTGCGAGGGCTCAGTGACATAAAAATCATGTCGCTGAGCCACAAGAAAATGTTGTACATTCATCCCTTTTTGATGTGATGCATTTTTTTCCTGCTAGAGGTCAAATTAAAAAAAAATTGTCCGAAAAAAAAATTCTAAGAGAAATTCGAAGAAAAATCCAGGCGATTTAGTATGAAAATACGCAGCTTTTTGTATCAGTAAAATTTTCTATAAACCCTATCATTCTTGGGTTATATTGAATTTTTCAAAACTTTCTGTTTTTGGCCAAAAACGAAATAACTTTCGGGAAAAGAATCACAACAAATTTTTCAAAAGAGGAAGTTGGAGCTTTTGCATTGCATTCCAAGTTTCACATAGTAAAAGAAAAAAAAATCTCTTATATTGTGTGCCGAATCTGCGATGGTCGAAAAAAGGCATAAAAACGGTCGGGAATCAAAGTCCGTACAAGGCCAAAAAAAGAAATCAATGGAAAAATATTTAAATAAGGCAAACTGGAGCCTGATCTATCCTTTTTGAAACGCCACTTTAGAAATTCGAATATCTTTTTTTTTGGCAGAGTTGTCTGGTGTATCCAAACGTTTGAGCGGTAGTGTATGAGTGGATCGACGAAACTTAATCAATTCAAACCATGGGAAAAGATTCACGAAGTATGTGATCATGAAAAAATTTAGGTTTCGGAGGAGTCAGAAAAAAAGAAGTGATATCCTAGCCAAAAATCCCCTCCACGGGGAAAAAAGCCTGGACAAAAGTCCATTTGTTCGTGACCCCCGTTTCCATTTGTTTTCACAGAAAAATCTAACCCCGCTAAAAAAAAATTGAAACCTCCAATAAAATGAAAAATAGAAAAAACCCTAGAAAAAAATAGCTTCTGAAAAAATGTAGAAAAACCCCAAAAAAAATTCAAGACAATTGAAAAAAAATACAATAAACGTGAAAATGGTAAAAAGAAAGTTGACGATATTCCATTAATGGCTGAAAATCAATTAACGAGAAAAAGGGAAAACTCCCAAAGTTTCCCATCCATCTAAGTTTGCTATCGCATGTTGAGCAGTTGAGCGGATGCGCACAGAGAACTGGTCCAGCCCGAAAATTTTTGTATTACTTCCGCATATTCCCTATAAATAGCAGCGGCTATAATACAAAAATTTTCGGGCCGGACAAGTACTCTGTGCGCATCCGCTCAACTGCTCAACATGCGATGGCAAACTTAAGTTTTTTATTTTTGGTATGAAGTTTTTCTGTCGATTCGCCATTTTGTATTTAAGGGTTTCTTTTTTTTGTGCCATGTCTTGTAGGGAGTTTTCCCTTTTTCTCTTTAATTGATTTTCAGCCATCAATGGAATACTTGTCCTTTTATGGATATCAAGAATTTTTAGTGCTGAGCGAAAATCGTCAACTTTTTTTTTACCATTTTCACATTTATTGTATTTTTTTTCAATTGTCTTGAATTTTTTTTGGGGTTTTTCTACATTTTTTCAGGAGCTATTTTTTTCTTGGGTTTTTTTCTATTTTTCATTTTATTGGAGGTTTCAATTTTTTTTTAGCGGGGCTAGATTTTTCTGTGAAAACAAATGGAAACGGGGGTCACGAACAAATGGACTTGTCCAGGCTTTTTTCCCCGTGGAGGGGATTTTTGGCTAGGATTCTTATTTCTCCTGATGATTTAAATGCAATGACCGTTGGCGATATCCATGCACTCGGCCTGGTAACTTTTTCATTAATGTCGAGTTCCAGTGCCCTATCTAGTTTTTCTTCGACTTGTTTTTCAACAGCAACTGGGATTCTTCGCATTGGTTGATAAACTGGTTTTACTTTGGGGTCTATTGATAACTTGACGACGCCATTCTTAATTTTTGGAAATGGGGCTATTTTTTCTATTTTGTTAACTCCTAGGCCCAGTTTTAAAATACCCAGTTGTTTTGCAGTGGTTTTCCCAATTATCGAGATGTCTCCAGCGCTGACAACATAAAATAGCGCTATGACCTCCTGTCCGTCAGGTAGGTTTATCGTGGTTAAAAACCTCATTTTGATATCCAGTGGACTTTTAGATGCATACGATCTCAAAACATCCGAAGGTTCTGTGTTTATATTCCAAACGGTGGCTCCTTTTTTTTGATAAAATCTCCCAATCTTCGTCTTTCAATATGTTGACTTTGCATCCTGAATCTATGAGGAGTTTCACCGTTACGCCACCGATTTGACATACAATGACATTGTCAGGATGGTCGCCAGAATGGTTGATGATTATTTTGAAGCAGTCAAATTCTCGAATTTCATTTTCGGAATCCGACTTCCGGTCGTTGTCATCGATTTGGTTTAGTCCCTTGAAACGTTTTGAGCTCGGCTCACGGTTTTTAGGTGTAAAAAACTTCCTTTTTGCGTTATCATTAGGAGTTTTGCAACATACAGCGAAGTGTTCTTGAAAATTGCATTGATGACATTTTGCGTTCTTTGCTGGACAAGTTTGCGCATCGCTATGCCTAGGCCTACCGCAACGTGAACATTTATTTGAAAAATTCATCTTATTGACTGAAGTTGACAACGGCACAATGTCATTCATCGTAGTCGCGTTACTGGAATCTGTTTGGATATTTGTTCGTGAACTCGACATAGATTTATAACCTATTCTAGCGTGTGCTCTTTTTCAAGAATTTTATTCTTCAAATGTGTCGGTACCCAGCTGTCAATAATCTTGTCCTTTGCGTTAATTTCTGATGCCTCGATTTCAGTTTTCCCGAATGAACAACGTTTTGTTTGATTTCTAACTTTGAGCACGAACTTATTCAAAGTTTCTCCTTTGTCAGGCTTCAGATTCCTAAAAGCGTGTCGTTCGAAAGTAGAGTTTTGCTTAAGAGAAAAATACTCTGTCAACTTCGTGGTGAGAATCGTAAAAACGTTGTTATCGTCGATTGACTCCACATCAGCCCCTGGTAAATCATACGCGACATCTTGTAATTGTGTGCCGCCTAAATGTAAGAGTTGATTTCGCTTTTCCGCGTTTGTGGTTATGCCTTCTACCTCAAGATACAAATAAACCGATCTAAGCCATCTTTCCCACTCTATTCTAATAAGAGTTTTGTCAATATTTTCAACACAAGAATGGTGGTATTCCTGTTTTCTCGCTCATTTTGTTTTTTTTTTCTGGAAGAAAATTTTTTTTCAAACAACTAAATATTAGGTTAGGATAGTCATCCAACTTCCCATTTTTTTGTGCATATATTGATATTGTATGCGTTAAGATAGGTTTACTTATATGAATATTTTGAAATCAAAAGTACGGCTCACAGCCAGCATTTCAGTAGTAAGTGTATGCGGATTCTGGCTCAAGTGGAGGCGAGGGGTAAGCGATGCGTGGGGGGAGGCCCCGCTCCGGCCTACCCCTCGCAACAGTCCAGCATCGCTGTATATAGCTATACCCGCACTGCTTACCCCGTTGGCAGAGGGGGGCTGAGGGGAGGGGAGAGAATCCTCAACGAAGGGTCTGCCCGTAGGTATATGGGGAAGCGTGTAGGTCTGTGAGATGGAGAGAGATAGTTCGATAGGGGAAAATTATGAGTGTGAGAGAGTGGGATGCAAGGGTGGAAATAAATATTGCACCATTTAATTATAATCATTTATTTAATTAATAATAAAGAGAATGATACAGAATAGTGGGATGTTTTTTGTGGATATGTGTGAGTGTGTATGTAAATATATACAAAAAAATTACAAACAAAAAAAACTTGAGAAAAAAAAATTTCGGCAGGTGTACTTGGCGAAATGTGTAATTTACTTCACATAATGTACTTAGACCTCATAGTTTTAGTTACGAACTCGCCAAGTACACCAGCCGAAATTTTTTTTTCTCAAGTTTTTTTTGTTTGTAATTTTTTTGTATATAATTTTCTTTGTTTGTAATTTTTTTGTTAACATTATAATCTGACGTACTTGACCACATCCATATTTATTTGACAACTTTTTGTAATCTTTTAATTCAACTCTTTGCGAGAATTTAATTTCACGATTTCATGACTTTATTCATAAATTTCATTCAAGATAATTTTTCAAAACTTTTCATGATAAATTATTTTTTAAGGTTACTTTTAAAGGAAAGATTCGAACTGCTTTCTAATAGTGGATTTTTGGGGAGATCTGGTTTCTTGAATGGTGTTTTTTGTTGGGAGAAATTTTTCTAAAGATGTTTTATTACGAGGTTCTAATTATTTAGAGGGAAGGCTCCTTTTACGGGGGAGTAAATGTACTTGTCTCAACTTTTTGTACAGCATATTTGCTGTTTTTTGTGATTTTCTACGTTACTCCTTCCACCGTTGATGTGGTTTCTGAAACAGAAAAAAAAATTGGAATTGATATTAAATTCTCGAGTGACATTTCATGCTCACTTTGTTAATGAAAACATTCTACTTACTCGTAATTCAAAATGGATCACAGTCCGGGCAGAAGTTCTGCATGATGACATGATACAGTCGAGTCCTGTAGTCCTGACAGCTTGCTGATGATAGCGCGTTCCAATAATCGGTTTCATGCTTGCGCACTACCGACAGCTTCTCGAACATCTCCCCGCCGCTCCCGGAACGCACACTCCACACAATTTTTCACCGCGCTCGGTGCGATAATACACCGAAACGATGCACACCTTTGACTCTTCACTAATATTGTTTTTTTGTTCTTCGGTGAATGTGCGTTTCACTCTCGTATAACCACGATACGTTGTATCACATACACTCGACGTAACACTTGATTCGTTTTGCGCCATTTTTTTTCACTTTTCAACTGTTATACAATGGTTCAATTGAAAAACAAAAAGTTTCGGAGACAGGCTCTTGAGCAAAAAAATCGAAAAGACTTGCTCGAGAAGAACTTTAGAGGGTTTTGAGTGACTTCCGAATTTACCATTGCATATTTAGACTCATCCCTTCTCTCCGAGTTTTCCCACTTTTCTACAAAAATCACTGATCTCAACTTATTCCAAGATGGTTAGAGCAACAATAGAAGAATTTTTGCTCAATCTGCAATCCGGAAGACTTATATTTCAATTCCAGAGAATCGAACGTGCTTGAAACCCGTACTTGTAGCACATGTGGCTACAATACCTCATGCCACCCCTTTGATGACCAGAAAAATTCATCAATAACATAGAATGTTAATTTAGTTCGAAGTCTTCAAGCTGAAACGTCAATTCCAGAATCGAACGTGCTTGAAACCCTTACTTGGAGCACATGTGGCTACAATACCTTTTTCTCACGCTACCCCTTTTTGGTGACCAGAAAATGCATCAATACCATAAAATGTCAATTTAGTTCAATGTCTTCAAGCTGAAACATTTCTTCTATCTGTGGTCCATAAGACCACAGCATCCATTTCCGAAAGAACGAACTTGGTTTCACCTGAAGTGCTCTTGTTTGAAATACTGTTCTCACGTTACCGTTGGCTACCGCTAAAAATTTGTGTATAGCAATTCTGAGCTTCTTCCATCAAATTTTCGAGTTGAAACATTTGGTCAATCTGTGGTCCAGATGATCTTTACAATGATTGTTAGAATCGAACAGACTTCCCCCTTCATCTGAACTGCATGTTTTTGCAATACTTTTCCCACGCTCTAGCTCTAGTTACAAGAAAATTCACATCTTGGAAATGTTTACTTCCTCCCCCAATAATAAGTCTTTCAAGCCGAAACATTTGGTCAATCTAGGTTCCAGAAAAGACCTATACTAGTCATGATCACGTTTGATCCTGTCTTGAAGTGCACGTGTTTGCATCGTGATGTCCTTCCAGCGTTAGCTCTTTCTACAGATGCATGCTTATATCTCTGTTATGGACGAAATATTCAAAGGTCCTCCACCTTCACTTTTATTTTTCCAAACTTTTCCCTCTCCATTGAAGAAATTTTCCTTTTTCTTTTTTTTTTGGAAGATGTGCAAATGGTTTTATCTAAATGACAAGTGAAAGTCACACAGTTTTAGTTGAGTTGTCACGCGCTCCACACCCCCATATCCTCTCCATATACTCTTCCATCATGGCTTTCGCGAATGCTAAGAAGCAAGTTTGTGAGCAAGCCGCGCTCTGCAATTCATTCGTCGAGTATTTTGAGTGGGAAAAAAAGTGCGACGAATTAATTGGTGCATTGAAAGCTGAAACTCAAGTGAAGCGTATTCGCTTGACCCTAGGCTTCAATCAGAAAATTGCGTTAAAAACTCAATTGCTAAAAAAAAAAGTTCAAAAATATCATGTTTTTTTTGTTTTAAACCGCATTTTCTCTTCGTTAAATTTTTTTTGAGAAATTTCTCGAGTATCATTGGAAAGAGCATATCTTGAACTAAACGATTATGTGCTTTGAATTTTTTTTTAGTCCAGAGTAGCAGTAGTTATGAGCCACTAAATAGCGGTGTACCTCGAGGGACGTTCTGGGCCGAAACGGATAAAAGTGCTTTGTATGGCATATAATTATATTTTTCAAAAAATTTGATGCTATTTATGCGGTGCTAGCTTCGATTCAATATTACTGTACTGAAAACTGCGTGAAATCGTCCCAAAAAAAAAATTAGAAACATTGCATCATACATTTTTCAACATCAAAGTACTCTGAATTATTTCGATTTTCGCCAGGCTGTAGAGAGTGATGGAAGTTCGGACCAAGAAATTCCTTTGGGGAAATCATTCTCGACATCAAAAACGACTTTCAGCTAAATTTTTGTAACGATTGAAGTTGATAGAAATTTGTAGTGCAAGGTCAAAGTTAGCGATTTTGCGTCAAATTTGAAAAAAGAGCAACTTTGAAATGAAATATCTCTAGGCTTTTTTACGCAATCGAAATTTTTGGCATGACACGCTTTAAAGGTATGAAAAATGAAAAAAATTAGCCGTATTAGAAGTAAATCAGGCTATAAATAAATTTGTAGCGTCAATTTGAAAATTGTCACTTTATTGAAGTTTTCGATTTAACTTGGTCGCAATGAAAAACCTTTTGGTCTGGACGACTGAAATTTTTTTTCTATAAGCTAGATGGTATACTTAAGGAAAAGTAACCAGTATTATTCAATTTGAACGTAAGTCTTTGTGAGACATCATTTTAAAACTAGGCAAAAAATGGACATTTTTAAGGTACTTCGAAGCACTCAATTTGTAGCCAATTCGAAAGACCCCTCCCGAGAAATTGTGCGAAATTCAATGGATCTACTCATATATATATTGTACATTTCTATGATGAAAGAAAAAAAAACAAATTTGAATAATAGAAAAACATTTTTCCCATAAACCAATTTGTTGTCTTATTTCTCTACAAAGTATGGAAAGTTCGACTTTCAAACGCTTCTCGACAGCAGTTACATTCGAGTCACATCTTAGATTCACCGAATGAGTTATACTTCGAGTGAAGGTATTAACGTGAGAGACCAACACACCAAGTGTTACAACATCCCCCGCATGTATTGGCTCACCAACATTACTCAGTCATTTTCGTTCTAAATTGAAATGACCATCTACTGTAGTTTTGAATCCAACGCCTGGTTTACCCGGAGGACCCACACCACTCGTATTCAACCGTCGTCCAAACACATCAACTGTCATGTTCGTAATGTATGAAAATCCCGACTCCCATGTGTTAATAAATGATTTTCGCTTCACGCAGTTCCTCAATAATTGATATAATCTCATTGGAATGGGAGGAGTTCCCAGCAGCTTGTGATGCGAGTAGTAGGCAAAAACGGTCCACTAGCTCATTCGGATCATCCCAATAAACATAGTCAAATGATGTGTTTTTTCGAGCTGCCTTATACTTGAGTATACCATCACCCCTATGTCTACCATGCTTACCCAGCATTTTTGATATATAATTTTCAAATTTATAATTCTTATCCTGACGTACTGCACAATGACGTTTATTATTTTTTCTATGAACATTCGTTGTAATAACAATTTTCTGATAATTCTCCGAATCGTTTGGTGTCAAATACTTGAGCTCGGGTTCTTTTATAAACAACAACTCAACCAGGCCAATGCTTTTCGGATACTTTATATCACCAACATAAATATGATTAGTTTCGAAATGAATCGGTGAGTTGCCAATCATCAATTTATTTTGAGCAAGGTTCTTCACCCCATACAAGACATCCAATCTTATTTTTTTATTGCTTCGCAGTAGACGCAAATATTCACGTATCTGGTCATCGACATTTCTAGACGATTCATCACTAGCTTCATTATCTTCATCATTAGTTGAGGCGTTTGCATCACCATCATCATCATCATCTGCAATTACCTCTTGCCAAATATCCTCATCATTAGTAGGACGAGGAGGAGGAGGAGGAGGATTGTCTTGAAACATGTCGTTTTGTATTTCATGAAAATTTTGAGGCTCCTTCTCCTCCTCCTCCTCCTCTTTTTACTCCACCTTCTCCTTCACCTTCTTCTCCTCCTTCTCAATGTTCACATTTTCATCATCCATTGCTTGTTTTGATTTTTTATTATATGAAACCAGCTCCTCTAACGGTCCGACGATCGGTTGAAACACCTCTTGCATTTTCTGCTGTACAGTATTACGACCGCTTTTATTCCTACGCTAATTGATATTACACCGCGGAACAATACCGAGGTGACGGGCACGCGTAAAGCGTGCAGCAGCTGTCGAGGAGCGCGGGACTGAGGTGCGGATTGTGCTAGCTTGGGACTGATAAGCGGTGGAAGGAGATGCTGCGCGTGGAGTTTAGCCTTGAAAAGAGTTGGTGTAATGTAAGGGCGGATGTGAGGTTTCGGGTGTTGGCGTGAGACGGAATTTCCGGACATTGGGAGTACGGGGCTGTTACAGTATCTTAAAAAAAAATCTTGTAAACCGATTTCAGGATGTTGATGAGAGTATTTGAAATAAATGTGTAAAAGTTGGCAGTCTTGGAGAAAACGATTGAGGCGCCACTCTACCGATGTTAAGTTAGTTACGAATAAACATGGCGACGAGAGAGTATCACGCTTTAGAGCTCTCGAGTCAAATTTACAAAAACGCATTGGAATAAAGTTGTTATTCTCCTTCCTACTAAAAACATTGGCACCCAACACGAAAAAAGGACACACGAAGCTGAGAGAAAAGTGATTTTTGCTCGAAAGTGTTTGTGAAACAATTGAACATTGAAAAGCGTGGTTCGTACCGGCCGGCGTAACGAAAAAGCCCACGCACGACGAACAGTGAAATCGAAAAAAAAGTATTTTTTTTTCTTTTATCATAGTAAAGTGACGAAACAAGACGTCACTTATACATTAGAGAAGTACTATCGGTTGAGTTAACTTACGTACAGAGAATTACTTTTTCTCGCAAGCCGTAAGACGCGAAACGTTTAGTGCTTTCTTTCTCTTTCTCCGTAAAAGAATAGACACGCAAGTGTCTCTTTCTCTCTCGAACATACGAGGATCGAGCGCTCGCGGCGAGAAGACCCAGGCTGTCTCTCTCGCTCTCAGCAGCAACGGCAGTAAGGCGCTCGCGGCGAGAAGACCCAGGCTGTCTCTCTCGCTCTCAGCAACAACGGCAATAAGGCGCGCGTAGCGGGAAGACCCAGGCTGTCTCTCTCGCTCTCACGGCAAGACGCAGGGCGTCTCACACAACAACAACAACAACAAGACACGCACAGCGGGAAGACACAGGCCGTCTCTCTCGCTCTCACGGCAAGAAACGAACGTGTTTCTTAAAATCAAGGCATACTCACGAGAGGTTAAACACAACGTGGGGCAATATATGAAGTAAGTGGATCGCAAATAATCCCATCCTTATCCTTTGCTATTCCTGTTGTAATTATCAAATAAAATGACAGACTATAGAAAATTAAGGCAACAACGTGCTATAATAAAAGGGCAAGTCACTCGTATTCTGATGTTTTTCGAAACACCGGGTGAAAAAACAGTAGCGGAAGCTCAAGTCAGACTTGCAAAGCTGCAAGAGTGTTGGTCAGAATTCGAAAAGGTACAGACGGCAATAGAATTAAAGCCAACGGAAAACGAGGATGAACTCGAACAACAGGAACGAGATAGTGAAGCGGAAAGAACAGTTTTTGAAGCGAATTATTATAGAGCAGCGGGAAGGGTTCAGGTAATACTCGATCACGATCGGAATGAGCGAGAAATCGCAAACGTGAATATCCAGCAGGAGAGGCACGTACCACAGGTTCAAGAAGCACCGAGACATCGGCCGAAACTACCGGAAATAAAGCTTCCGGAATTTGACGGCGAATTTACAAAATGGATGTTTTTCAAAGATAGCTTTGAGACAACTATTCACATGGATCGAGATCTCACTCCGTTGCAAAAACATCAGTATCTTGTTGGCGTGCTCAGAGGCGAGGCTCTAAGCGTCATCCAAGGTTACAAAATATCGAATGAAAATTATGCACACGCGTGGCAGCTGTTAAAAGACACGTACGATAACAAAATCATTATTATTGAGAGTCATCTGGATGAGCTCTTGAACTTTCCGGCTATTACAAAAGAAAATAAAGCCGATTCAATCAGACAGTTCGTTTGGCATATTCGAACACACATGACATCGTTAGAATCACTCGGTCAACCTGTAAATCAATGGGAGACTCTGATTCTTCATTTGGCGATTGGTATTTATTCATTTTTGGTTCTTTTTTTTGGTTGATACATATACTTCGGTGTAATGTTTTACTTAAAAAGCGTATTGTGGATTAGGCTCCGTCCTCAGTTTCATGTTTAAATTGGAATCATTTAATTGCTTCTTTATCTTGCGATTTATATATTTCCATTTTTGGTTGCGACATCATTTGGCGAAAAAGAAAATAGATTTTTCCGAACAGCGAGACTGGCAGGATGCGATAAAGGATCGTACGGCAGCCAACATGCCCACAATGGAGGAATTCTTGAAGTTTCTCACAGACCGTTGCAACACTCTCAGAGTACTTAATCAAGGAAAAATTAAACCAGCAAATTCGAAACCACCCGAGAAAAAGAAAAATGACAAAAAAGTCTCTCTGACCGTCACCACACAAGAATGTAGTTTCTGCACGGGATCTCACTTAATCTTCAGATGCGAAGAGATGCTAAAGCTTTCGCCAGAGGAAAGAAAAAAGGAAATTATAAAAAAACGACTGTGCGTTAATTGTCTAGGAAAAGGGCATTTCTCGAAGGATTGCAGGTCGATATCATGCAGAAAGTGTGAGAAGCGCCATAATACTTTATTGCATAGAGAAACTGAATCGCATACGAAAACGGAAGAGGAAGCTGGAGCGGCGGCAGTAGTCACTTCTTGTACCGAACAAACTATGGAAGATTCGAGCTCGTCTACGATTAATGACGACGACGACAACTTGGTCAACATTTATTACGCTAACAGATCAACGGCAAATGTGATTCTATCGACTGCTCGAGTACATGCGTACGACATCGATGGAAATCCTCACGTCTGCAGAGCACTTTTGGATCCCGGTTCTCAGTCTAATCTGATGACCGAGAATTTTGCAAGAAAATTGAAGCTGCATTGTAGAACGGAGCATCGACAAATTAGCGGAGTTAACCAAGCACGAACGAGCGCTGGAAAGATTGCCGAAGTTCGAATACAATCCTTGCACGAAAACTTCGGAATTAACATTGAATGTTTGATACTCCCGGTAATTACCGAAGAATTACCACAAAGTCAGATTGACATAAAACAGATATTGATGCCTAAAAATATGCAACTTGCGGATCCAGTATTCGACAAGCCAGATAAAGTCGATTTGCTCATTGGAGCAGGGCTTTTTTGGAAAATCATAGTCGGGACACCGAAGAACAGCGTTCACGGGCAACCAGCCTTGCAAAACACGCGTCTCGGTTGGATAATCGGGGGCGAAATTCCAGGAAAAAGACAAAACTCATCGGCAATTCATATATCGGTAACGAACGATGTGTTGAATAAACAGATTGAGAGATTTTGGAGGCAAGAAGAGCTTCTAGACAGAATTCACTATACTGATGAAGAAAAGCATTGTGAGGAATACTTTTCTGACACCGTCAAGCGAAATTGCGAGGGACGATTTATCGTTCGATTGCCACGACAAGAAAATATTAAACTCGGAAACTCAAGCGAACAGGCGCTTCGACGATTTCTATCGCTCGAACGAAGATTTGCACGAGACTCAAAGCTGAAACAGGAATACGTCAAATTAATGGACGATTATTTACAACAAGGTCACATGTCTTTGGCAAAAGAAGATGAAACGCAAGCACTAGAAAGTTATGTGCTCCCTCATCAGGCAGTAATAAAACCTGATAGTGTTACGACAAATTTGCGAGTCGTGTTTGATGCATCGGCTAAAACGACACTTGGTACGTCGTTAAATGATAAGCTCCTTCCAGGACCAAACTTGCAACGGGATTTGATAGATATAATTCTACGATTTCGAACACATGCATACGTCATGACTGCAGATGTGGCGATGATGTATCGTCAAATTTTAGTGGACGAACGAGATCGCGCGCTGCAACGCATACTTTGGCGGAGAAATCCGAATGAAACAGTCGAAATGTACGATTTAAACACGGTAACGTATGGCACGACCTGTGCACCGTTTTTGGCAATTCGGTGTCTCAGGCAGTTGGCTACCGAAGCGCGAGAATTTGATGAAGCGGCACGTGTTATCAACGAAGATTGCTACATGGATGATGTTATTACTGGAACAAACACGATTGACGAAGCCATCGAGCTACAAAAACAATTATCTGAGTTGTTATTACGAGGAAAATTCCAGCTCCGAAAATGGAGAGCGAACGATTCTCGGATACTGGAACATCTTGCCGAAGCTTGTAAAACCGATGGACTGCTGAAGCTAGATAAAGAAGGAGCAGCGAAAACGTTGGGTTTACTGTGGAATGCCGAGGAAGACTGCTTACAATATCGCATCAAACTGCAAGAAAGGAGTGACTGTACGAAGCGTATCGTCCTTTCAAAAATAGCTCAAGTGTTTGATCCACTTGGATTAATAGCACCGTTATTAATTAACGGAAAAGTCATAATGCAACGATTGTGGTTGTTGGATATCGATTGGGACCAGAATCTGCCTGAAGACTTACGTACAGTGTGGGAAAATTACTACACTTCTCTACCAAAAATTAACGAGATACGTATCGCAAGAAACGTCGTACCAGGAAACTCTTCAGCGACGTTCGATCTTTTTGGATTCGGCGACGCGTCAGAGAAAGCTTTTGGAGCTTGTTTGTACGCGGTGAGTACCGATGGCGAAGGAAATATCCACTCGCATCTCCTCTGTGCGAAATCTAGAGTAGCACCATTAAAAACGATTTCTATGCCACGTTTGGAGCTTGAAGCTGCGCTGCTTCTTGCGAAACTTTATACGACAGTAAGAACTGCTTACAGAGAACGTATCAAAGACGTCAAGCTATGGAGTGACAGCACTATTGTTCTCGGCTGGCTCAAAACACCACCAAACGTTCTGAAGACCTTCGTAGCCAATCGAATTTCCAAAATTCAAGACCTCACAAAGGAAACGACGTGGTACCATGTACCCTCAGAAGATAATCCAGCCGACATGGTGTCGCGAGGAATTACGGTCGAACGATTGACCAAAGACAAGCTGTGGTGGTATGGACCCCAGTGGATTAAGCAGAAACATCCGTGGCCTAAAAATATGGAGCTACCGGATGCAACTTTACCTGAAATGAAACCAGTGACTGTCATGTTCACGGCAACGACCGCATCGAACATTCTCGAGAAATTCTCTTCATATCGTAAATTAAAAAGAGTAATCGCTTACTGCTTGCGCTGGAAAAACAGTAAACAAAACCAGTCGAAGAATCGTGCACTCACGGTCGACGAACTAGGAAAAGCAGAAAAAACCATTGCAAAAATGGTGCAACATGAGGCATTCGCACAAGAGATTCACGATCTACGAACAAAGAGTGAAGTGAATCGAAAAAGTCAACTTCGATCGTTAGACCCCGCCTTAGATAGTGAGGGTTTGCTCCGAGTCGGCGGTAGGCTCAGACACGCTGACTTACCTGAGAGTCAAAAGCATCAAATAATTCTACCGGCTAGACATTTCGTCACTAATCTAATAATGAAAGACGAACACTTACGCTTGCATCACTGCCCACCGATGCAATTGTTGCATTCGGTACGACACAAATTTTGGCCCTTGAGTGGGCTGAGAGAAGCTCAAAAGGCAATAAAAGCTTGCCTACGTTGCTATCGCTTCCGTCCAAACTTTCCCGAGGTCAAAATGGGCGATTTACCTATACAGCGAGTTTGTGGGTTCGTGCGACCATTTATAACAGCAGGCATTGATTATGCGGGCCCGCTACAGGTTCGTGAAAGCCGACGTCGTGGAAGGATCCACATTTCAAAAGGTTACGTTGCAGTTTTTACGTGTTTCATCACAAAAGCTGTACATTTGGAGCTCGTGACTGAGCTTACGACTGAAGCTTTTTTGGCTGCTCTACGACGATTCACCGCCCGACGAGGCATCTGTTCGCAGCTTTTCTCTGATAACGCTACCAATTTTGTAGGCGCCGCTCGCGAACTAAAAGAAGTCTATGAATTCCTCAAAAAGGAAAAAACGGAAATCGAAACTCATCTCGCGAATCAGCAGGTGCAGTGGAACTTCATTCCGCCTCGAGCTCCAAACTTTGGTGGCTTATGGGAGGCGGCGGTGAAAATTGCTAAAAAACACCTCTATACGATGACACGAGGCTTGCCCCTCACTTACGAAGAATATAGCACGTTCTTGACTGAAATCGAGGCGATTTTAAACTCTCGACCTTTGACTCCCTTATCAAATGATCCTTCAGACCTTTCCGTCCTGACGCCTTCTCATTTCCTCATTGGCGATCCACTTTTGCAACCGGTACGGTACGATTACCAAGAGACTCCGGATAATTGTTTATCCCGATGGCAACATCTTCAAAAACGTCGTCAGATATTTTGGAGACGATGGCAAAACGAATACCTTCAGGAGCTTCAGAAACGAAGCAAGTGGAGCAAGGATGGAGCCAACATCGAGCTAAATACCCTCGTATTATTGAAGGAGGACAATGTTTCACCTCTCCATTGGATACTCGGCAGAATTATCAAGCTCTTTCCGGGAGCTGACGGTGTCACACGCGTCGTGAATGTGAGAACCCAGAGCGGTATTTTCAAAAGATCCGTTTGCCATCTGTGCCCTATTCCGATGGAAGAGCCTCTGTCCGTCCAAACCAAGTCGATTTCACAAAACGACGGATCCGACGGAGAGTGAAATGGACCATCGAATTTATTTTTAAATTTCATTTCTTTGTTTGCCAAATGGCCTTTATCTTTTTTTTAATTTGCTCACAATTTATGTTTTAGTAATTTAAGTATTTTTTTTTGAACAGAAACATCCGCTTCATAGAACAAAAAAAATAATAATAAACAGTAATGCAATTATTGAAACTTCTTTCAAGGGAGGCGGAATGTTGATGAGAGTATTTGAAATAAATGTGTAAAAGTTGGCAGTCTTGGAGAAAACGATTGAGGCGCCACTCTACCGATGTTAAGTTAGTTACGAATAAACATGGCGACGAGAGAGTATCACGCTTTAGAGCTCTCGAGTCAAATTTACAAAAACGCATTGGAATAAAGTTGTTATTCTCCTTCCTACTAAAAACACAGGACTAGAGGCTTAAAACTTCGAAAGGCTTTTTTCTTAAATTCCGATGTAACAGATTTTCACTGGCATACAACCTTTCAAAAAACACTAAAGAATACTTGAAATGTTTTTGTTTCTTCAACTTTTTTGAGTAGTGGAATTAATCACTAGATAAAATATGTAAGCTAGAATGATTTACCCGTTCTATTATTTTCATCCATTTAGTCACGATTCCTTCTGCTTCATATAGAACCGTTATGTTTTTCGAATTGCTCATAACATCGTCAGGGTGTGATAAAAATTTCAAGTAAAAGTCTTTATTTAGATCCAGTTTGATTATGCTCTCGATGTCAATGTTGGTCACTGCGATATAAAATATATTCGTTGAAAGACGTTCATCGTATATAAAAAGATGACATGACTATATAAATTTTATATGAAAAAGTTGATAAATACTGCTTAGGAAGTGGCAAAAGTCCTTCAAGTCACCGATGAAATTGTTTTTCGTCATTCGTCCACTTCCGCTGTTTAATAAATCACCCCAGAGACTGTATATAGTTATATTTGGTTCATTGAGGCGCGACATAAGTGCAGATATTCCAGCTACAACGATTTTTGAAGCAGGATCAACTTCTGCGTAAGCGTAATAAGTTTCCTAACAATGTAAAAAATGAAAAGGCAATTAAAATAAACACAAACATAATGAAATTAAATGACCTTCCCACACAAGCGAAAAATGATTTTCATAGTTATATTGGAGTGACAAGTTATGTATCTGTCGAAGTTACTCCGAAATGAAACAGCAAATCGATAAGAAAGCAATATTGACTTGCTTTATAGATACATGATTATTAGGGTGGCCCTTAAAATGAGTTTAAAAAAAAAATTGATTGTGCCACCCTCCAAAGCGGTTCCGAATAATAACAAAAAAATCTACGCGAAACCTCAGCTATGTCCGTTAAGAAAAAAACGTGCCTGTAAGCATGAAATTTTCGTAATTTCAATGAAATTCCTTATTTTTTTATAATCGGTGTCGTTAGTTTTTTTTTTTTTTTCAAGTATGTTGATTTACTTTGACGATTTCCTTCAGTTGATGCATAAAAAAATAAAGGCATCAACATTTTACTTAATGAAAAGAAAAAAATATATATTTTTATCAAGAATAAACTACAAACTAGGGTCACCGTTATTTTGGCTTTGGTAAAAAAATTGCGTTCTCATCCTGAAAATACAATCAAGGTATCAAAAAAAAAAAATCTCTGTAAAGTTTAAACGTGATCGGATAATTAGAACTCGAGCCACCGAGCAATTTAATTTTGAAATAGAAATTACATGTATTTTTTCTATGCCAATACTTGAATATCTATTGATCATATATTATCAATTGAAAAAAAATTAAGATTCAGCACATTGATTGTACATATTGACAGGTATAAAATACAATTCTTAAAGATTTTTTTCAATAATCATGACACGCAAATTTTAGCTTTGCATAAATTATTAGTCAAGTAAGCACATTTTATCTGTGAAACGATTGAAGTAAGGTGCTTTTTCTTGTGTCAAAAATTTGTTTTTATATTCGGCGACAACTGAATGAAGCACAAATTGTTTTGATCTTCATCGTAGGGTAATCGATTGTTGTAATCGGCGGTAAGCTTTATACCTCTCTCCACTATATCATTTACGACCCTGATTTTTTTTACCAATTGTAAGGCGATTTGGTAACCTTCGTTCGAGTCCCAAGTAGACACATCGATGTCAAGGAAGCTACAATCAATTCGGAATCATTCAAAAAACGTTATCGATTCAGAACTAATAAAGAAGTCAATATTTTTATCGAGCAGAAAAATAAAGTCCGACTGGAAAATCTGATACCGTTTGGGAACATATTTTCCTTTATCAGGTTCAATTTCTTTGCTCTTTATCTTCTCAAACATTTTTCTCTTGATGTCAACGGAAACGGCACCATCAAAAAATGCCATGCCAGCATTTTCGGCATTGAGGTACCAAAGATGGTTAGACATCTTTTTTAGCGTGACTTGAGATACAATAGGATTGATTTTATTGTATTCGGATAATTTTTTCGAAAATTCGAGATCATTGTTCGGAGTGGCAGTTAGCAATGGAGCCAAGAACCAGGCTTCAACATAAATCATGACGATTAAAATACAGATTTCTGCTATTGATTTTTGCTCGGTTGCTGTTAAACGAAATACTTCGCCGAACAAGAAAATTTTCAAACAATAAATCGCCTTCGCCATCCCGCGAGCGCAGGAAAATGCACCAGGCGTGTGAAATTTCACCTGTTCTCGAGGGACTTTGCCGCGCTTCTCGCCGTAATGCGGCGGTTTTGATACTACCATTTCTACAAATGAGCTGTCGAAGCGCCACAACCAAATTTCGAACTTTTTTTGCGTTCAATATTTTATATTATTGTCATTTGAATTCGAAACAATTCTCGTAAGCTTGAGAAAAAAATGTTACTTTTCTAAGACATCCAATAAACGATTATCATATTATTGGCGTGAAAAATAATATTCTCATAGTTAAACGCTATGGTAATGTTGTGTTCACAGTTTCATTCTCACGCCGCAACGTGGCCAAACCGCCACGATAGTTACCACATATTCTATTTATCCCCAAATTACTCATGTCTTAAAATTTGAAAAAAATCTTTACTTTGTAATGCTTTAAAGTAGAAAAGTGACCGCTAAAAAAATCTGCAAAAAATTCGATTCATACCTGATTAGGTGCCCAGAAAGTGGGCCAAGCTGCAAGTTTGTTTCATCGGTATTATGGGTGTGAGAAATACTCAAGTATTGGTATCGAAAAAATACATGCAATTTCTGTTGGAAAATTAAACTGCTCGGCGGCACAAGTTCTAAATATCCGAGCACGTTTAAATTCTACAAAGATTTTTTTTTGCATACCTTGATGATATTTTCAGGGTGAGATCGCAATTTTTTTACCAAAGCCCAAATAACGGCCACCCTAATGCTTACAGGCACGTCTTCCTCTTAACGGACATTGCTGGGGTTTTGCGTAGATTTTTTTTTTTATTATTTGAAACCGCTTTGGAGGGCGGCGCGATCAATTTTTTTTTTAACCCATATTAAGGGCCACCCTAATGATTATGTTTGGTTTTCTTTCGTTTGTGTCAATTCAACTAGTCTAATCGATATGTTCCTTGCTATCATACGTATAAGGGGCACTCCATGCCAAATTTACCTGTCAGATGAGTTTGCATCTTCAATTTCGCAACAATTGGGATAAGTTTTAGTACTTTTTCAAAGACACTTCCATGATTTTTTTCTGCTAATAGTTTCTGATATCGATTTTTTTGAAAATTTGACGATATTTTTTCAATTGTGCAAAACCTTTAGAAAAATTGATCGATTTGGTCATCTTTTTAAAAATCATTCGTTGCTTTGGCAACAAACCGATTCAATTTTTCAATTAATGTGATGAAATCGCGATATGAAGGATGTGTAAATCGTTCGATTTTTTTTTTCCAAAAAACTCTTGATCTGCATATTTTTAAACTTAGTATCATCGTGGGCTAACTTTTTTCTTCATTTTTCAAAATTTTTGAGTGTTTTCATTTCTTTCACTAGTACCGGGAATGTTATTCTTAAAGTGCTTCAATGGGCCATCGAAGAAGAAATAATTTCTATGATAAATTTGTCATTGGAAAATATGAAAAAAATGCCGACACGTATATTTCCTTGTTAGATATTGCTTCGTCATAAATATCTATTTACGAGCAAGCCTACAGTTACCATGTGATCAACAGTACACTACGACCCAGGAGCTGTATGAATGAGCGGCACACCCCAGCAATTTAATAAGTACTGAAATAAAATATTTAACAAATACTAATATTATAAAATAAAAAATACTCTGTCATCTCGATATATTCGAGTGAATCCAGTGACGGGAATTCAAAAATTGCATTGTGCGATTCCGAATAAAGATGAATCAATGACAGCTGAGGAATACATGAGAAAAAATGAATGTATATCTCTATTAGGGTGTTTCAAAAAAAAAGTTTGTCATTTGCCAACTAACTGGTTGAGAAGTTACTTCTGTGCAGAGAAAGCAAACTCACCAAAGAAGAGCTCGAAATAGAAATATCTAGAGGTGACTCACGCTTATCTAGAGACGCGGCAGCGTCTTGACGCCAAGCATTAAAAAGACAATGTTTGAACAAGCAAGGCAAGACTGCAGCGTATCTATCCTCGAGGTTTTATATAGTACTTTACGTAATAGTACTTTGCGTGTTTAGAATTGTATACCTACTTGCCGACAGCCATAATCACTTATAGCAAAATATGATTTTGTAGCAAATTTTACGCTCTACAAAAAAGGTCTTTTGCAAAAAAAATCCTAAATCTAACCATTCATAAGTTCCTTCAAAGGTTCTCCTAGCCTTTAATTTAATAAAATACCAAAGAAATCTGATAAAATTCTTGAACACTGTTGAGTACTTCTACTCTGAGGGCACATCATGAAGATTGCAAAAGAATTTGAACAAATATTTTATTTTTCGTCATAAACGCATCCACCTTCCAAATATGCAGAAAAATGGCCAAGTCTTCAGTGACCCACGATAATCGGATCGAGTTAAAAAGTAAGCAAACCTTCCATTGTTAATATTATGATTGTTAAGGCCAAAATGTCATTGTTAACCTTATTATTGTCAAATTAAATTAGTGTGTATCAAAGTGTGATGGTCTGTGCATATAATTGTGGGAAGGAACGCGAATAAAAGAGTTTATATAACAAGAAAAAGCCGTAAGAATCGCGATGAATGCATCGCATAAGAATAAACAATGAAAATGCTGATATCAATAATTAAATATTTAACAAACGATGATGCAAAAATAATTGTATTATAGGAGATTAAAGATCATGATGTAAATCGTGTTCAAGATTTTATGAAATTTCTATATCATGATATTTTCAGAAATGCAAAAAAAGAAGTTCAACTATTAAGTTCAGTCTTCGAATTTGAAAAGTCATCAATGATTGAACAATATACATAAACGAAAAAATCGAACCATCAATTTGCAGAAAATTTGAAAACGAACAAAATAAGCGGTGGCTCAAATGTCAATTCCGTAGAGAAAAAAAGTTACAACAATTTTAATAAAATTGTGAAAATTTGAAAATTTCTCTTGATCATTTTATTCAAAAGAAAACTGAAAAATTATCTCTGAAATTGAAGGAGGATCGCAGAATGATAGGCCGCGTAAAATTATAATACATCGTTGGATATGGAATCAAACATTTTTTTTTCACACCGGTGCAATGCCTGTCCTTCCCGGCGTCTAATGTAAGATTTTTTAAATTCAGATAATAAAAAAATTATTTATTTTCATGAATATACAGCTAGATGCACCTGCTGGATATGCCACGTACGAAGCCCGCAGACACAGCTAGTAATTACTATATCTAAACGATCTGCGTATAATACTGTACGGAACAACTTATGGGATATAACTTTTACCGCTTGACGCTCTAACACCCGACGCTTTTCATCACGCCACTCTGACGTGACAAACGAAAGGCCTCTGGTCTTTAGAAGTAGCAATTGCGGAGAACGATTTATCAATCTAAAGAGCCAGCTACAAGGGCTACTATACATAAATCAAACGGAATGGAGATTAAATTCAATGCAAATTTTTTTACCATCACGTTTTCGTACAGGCTTTCGCAAAATTTTGAAAATTCCGAGAACTGATTGGTTCTTCAATGTTATTAAATACAATTACAAGACCTGATATATCAAATACTGTAAGATAACTAAGTGAATACAACTTTTGTCATGATTGATCATGCACACGTGTACACACACAGGCACACGCACACACACCTAACTAAACCTGATCCTACTCAATGATAGAAAGAAATCATCTGTCTGCAAGGGAGTAGTGAGCTCAATGATAGAGGTCACGTTCGTGTATAGCGGTCTAACGAGCATGATGGGCTAGCAAGTGACAGATATCCTCATAGCAGCGGCCACCCTGCTATTAGCTAGAAAATCTGGCGACGGCAAAATAGCGAGAAACAACTGGCCTGGAAGCCAAAAGCGATGAGCTAGGAAGAGGAAGTATTCAACGTTGAGTTGGTTTTTACTGCCTCTGATAAACACAGTATGAAGGAACGAAGCGTAGATTAGAAGACCCAGGAACTCATGAAGAGGGTGTCATACCTGAGAGGGATGGACTCTCCAGTATATTGGTGGACGGAGAATATTACCTAGCTATGACAAAAATGCAGCCGAGCAAGGAGACTGAGTCAAAGAGCTAGGGACAAAAGGACCCACAAAACCTGGATGCGCACCACAGTGACACAGGCTATTAAGGTATTACTATCACAAAACGACTTTATTTAGGGTCCTTGCAAAATTTTGCATAAACGTTATTGGCACCAAAACTAACAGTTCTCTCTTATGAAGGAACATTTTCTGACGTTTAGAATTTGAGATATTCAATTTGCAATTTTTTTTTTGCAAAAATCGAGTTGCAAAAAAAATGTATTTCAATATTTGTTTTGCAGATAACCAGAGAGGCCATGAGCCGAAGTTTTAAAGAAAAATCCTAAACACATTTATCTGCAACTCATAAACGATACGTGACTTGAATTTACACGCGTTTAGATGAGAAAAGTTAAAAATTGGAAATTGAATATCTCAAACTCTTGACGTCAGCAAATTTTTCTTCATAGGAGAAAATTGTTAGTTTTGGTGTCAAGAATATTCATACAAAATTATTAAAGAATCCTAAATAAAGTAACTTTGTGATAGTAATACGTTAAGCGAAACAAGGAGCAGAGCTGAACGAAATTACTAGACGAAATAGATAAAGATCTTTGGGGCAGTCCGTACAGGGCTATCATAACCCAACTCAAGAAACGATCGACACAACCAGAGATGTTCACGACTTGATACTTTTGTATCATGATACAAAATTGAAACTTGATACATTTGTATCAAGTATCAAAAAAATGTTTGATACTTCATACATTTGTATCAAGTATCAAAAAAAATCTTGATACTTCATACATTTGTATCAAGTATCAAAAAAAATTTTGATACTTGATACATTTGTATCAAGTATCAAAAAAAATCTTGATACTTCATACATTTGTATCAAGTATCAAAAAAAATCTTGATACTTGATACATTTGTATAAAGTATTAAAAAACAATTGAATACTTGATACATTGATACCAAGCATAAAAAATGTTGTTCAAACAAATGTATTGAATATTTAGAGCAGTTTTTGATGCGTAATTTATTCATATCAAGATTCAAATATAACCAAATACAACATTTCCTCAATTTTCCAGATTTTCCCAAATTTTTTGTTTTCAATTTTATCAAATATTCTTTTCAAATTTTTTTTTCAATTATTTTTCCAATATAAAAAAAAAAATTTCCAAATTTTCAAAATTTCCAATTTTTTCGTTGAAATTTTTTTTTTTTCAACTTTTTTGTTTCTCACGGATTTATCCATGAGTATTTATTGAAATAGCGTAAAAAAACGGTTTTTGTAACTGGCAGTGAAGTGGTGACAATCTGGCTCTGATCTGGTTGTGATAAATGTGTGTACAATTGGTAACAAAATAGTCGTTATGATTGGCGTAAAAACTGTCATAGCGTAAACAAACCTTTCCGTATTTTAGTATGTTTGTAAAAGATATCTGAAATCCGTAAACCGAACTCAGCCTAAACCGAAAAATTCGATCTCACATCTCTTATCTTTCTTGCTAACATTTCTTGGTACTCAGCGCTGTCCATGCTATCGATCGATAAATATAGTATAAAAATATTGAAAAAAGTCCTAGCACTAACTTGGAAATGCTAAAGGAACATCTCATCAAAAGCTCATCAAAATTATTTATTAAGTTTAATACTACCATCATCTGCAGCTGTTGAGCGATTGTTTAGTTTTGCGACAATGATAGTTCTGCCCGAATGGAATCGTTTGACAGACGAACATTTTGAACAGAGGGTACTTATGAAAGCTAATGCAGTCAAAGCGTCCTCCAATACCATCAATTATCGTCGAGATAGCAGATCTAAATATTAGCCAATTGCCAAACTTGATTGAGTTATCGCCACTGCCCGACTAAGTCATTGATGCATTAACCGTTTGGGTAAATTATCGTGATTCATATTTTTGACTGAGTTATCGCCACGTTCATTTTTTGGCTGAGTTATCGCTACTTTCATTTTTTGGCGGATCTATCGCCACTCTAGCTGTTTTGTTGAATGATGTTTCTTACATTTTATGTTTCATTTACCTAGGTATGTAGCTTTGACAGTCTCCCAATGAAGGCAGATTCCAACGATAACCGTTCTAGTTTTCGTCTCTCTGTGATATTCTTGTTGATTGAAATTTTTTCAAAGCTAAATATTGTTCGAAAAGTTGAAAATATAATTTTTATAATAATATAATCAATTATTAAATTTAAAATGTTTACGAGTCATTCAATTTCCACAACCCTTTCTTAACTAGTTTCAGCGGTCGTGAATAAAGATTTATTGAGCGATGACATAGCGAGCGCCTATGCACTGCCGTTTTCGGATATCAGATTCCTCTTACAAAGGCACTAAAAAACAAAAATACGGAACGGTTTATTCACGTCATGACAGTTTTTACGCCAGTCACAAGGATTATTTAGGTATAAATTGTACATAGTTTTGCCACAACCGGAAAGAATAAAGCCGGATTAACATTACTTTGCGGCCAATTACAAAATCCATTTTTTACGTGATTCCAATAAATACACACGGATGAATCCATGAGCAACAAAAAAGTTTTGGGTAAAAAAATTTTGGAAAAAAAAATCGAACAAGAAAAAAATTTTTTGACAAAAAAATCGAAAAAAAAATTTTTGAAGAATGCAAAAAAAAATTTAGAGAAGAAAAAAATGTTTTGGAAAAAATTTGAAAAAAAATTTTGAAAAAATTGAACAAAATTCTTTTGGACAAATCGAAAAAAAAAATTGGGAAAAAAATTTTAGGGAAAAAAATGTATTTGGTTCAATTTGTATCATGATACAAATACACTACTGGAAACAATTAAAGGAACAAGAAATTTTTTTCATTTTTTCACCAAAGTTTGGAAAGCTGCATCTCAGTGAAAAATAGTCATATCGAGATAAAAAAAAAAGCATTTTGAAGCTTCATTCTTCTACTTTTGAGATCTCGATCCATTTTTTCAAAATACATTTTGGTTATTGAGAAAACTGATGAAATATCTCGAAAGAACAAATTTGCATTTTTTTTCTTTTTTTCATGATCGTGTATGGACTTGGAAAAAAATTTTCACCTCGTTTTAATGCAAGCATCGAATAGGTTGTTTATTAAGCTTCAATTTTGTTTTTTACGTGCCCATGTGCGATTTTTTTTAGCGGAGATATCGATGGTTGAATGAAAAAAGACAATTTCCTCTTCAACCATCGATATCTCGGCAACAGATTATCGCACAGTAAGTCTGGGGATGGTTTTGGAAACTTGAATTCATGCGCTATGAAAACACGTTCCCATTCTTAGAGGAATTTCTATTTTTCCATTCCGGAAATTCATTAAAAAAAAGAGTAAAAAAACGGCTTTCTACGAGTATCCAGAAAGTCTACTGCTAATTCGAAAATATCAATGGAAACACTAATGTAAAGCATAACTTTTACTGCTCGATGTATTCACAATAACACCCTAAATTTGCAAGTTGATCCAGTGAACCGTTTTTCCACCCACCGTGATCAAAGTTCGTCAAAAATTTAAAGGAACACATTTTTCGGCCCAAAAATGATTGAGGTTTTCGCGAGTACGCGTACTTGATGAACCTCAAACTTGAAAGAATTCGATTGCAATATGAGCTATATGGCTTTAAAAATTGTTGAGGTTTTCGCGAGTACGCGTACTTGATGAACCTCAAACTTGAAAGAATTCGATTGCAATATGAGCTATATGGCTTTAAAAATGATTGAGGTTTTCGCGAGTACAGTGTTCCATTCTGGATTCTGTACTTGATGAACCTCAAACTTTATAAAAGCATTCAATTGCAACATGAGCTATATGGCTTTAGAAATGATTGAGGTTTTCGCGAATACGGTGTTCCATTCTGGATTCCGTACTTGATGAACCTCGAACATCATAAAAGCATTCGATTGCAATATGAGCTGTTGTATGGCTTGGGAAATAATTGAGGTTTTCGCGAGTACGGTGTTCCATTCTGGATTCCGTTCTTGATGAACCTCTGATTATGCATTCAATTACAGCGTAAGCTCACTATCTTCGCAAAAAGTAGAGGGTTCTTCGCGAGTACAGTGCTCCATTCTGGAAAAGCTGTATAAAAATCATGCCTGTATTCAAAAGCATGTAATTTTGAAACTCCTACTTGATAGACCTTAGTTGTCTGTCCAAGGCTTTCAAGTCTGGTATGAGCCGTGCAATTTGGATAGAATATAAATTATGAATGTGAGAGGACCGCTATAAAGTATGTAAATAGCGGGGGTGGTGGAGGGCCTCTCAACATCAAAATGTAATGATTTTATATTTCAGGTACGGTTGAAGGTGTTATTAGCGATGCCTGCGTATACAGCTGTAAGTTTTTGCATTGAGAATGAAGCACTTGATTTTTTCACCGATATTCAGTTTCTTTATTTTGAATCTATGAATTGATATGTGCAGCCGCTCACGTCAATGGTTTCTGAGGCCGTTCCGAAGGGTAAATGATCTTGATCTTCATCGTTTCCTGCATTGGCTGCTGTGACTTGTAAGCTCAGTTATAAGCCAACGGATATATTTATAATTATTGTCAAGATTAAACTTTTAACTCAACGAATGATTTTTCTTTGTAATAGGTGGATCATGATGCTCATCGACCTCGATTTGTTTCAAAAGCAGTTGGGATGTCCAAAAAGAACGTCTCGTGTGCGCCATGATCGGCCAAGGCGACTGAAGCTCTCATATCCCCGTCTTGAAACTATATTGTAATGTATCAACGCTGCGGATAGTAGATATGTGGATTTCAATATTTTTTGGACATAGAAATATCATTTTCCACGAGAAGCTACAAATGCGTTACGGCTGTATCCCTGTCGGATAATATGTATGAACAGTAACCGAATCAAAAGGTGGTTCTAAAACACTTTGAAAAAATTCAGAGAATCGCGAACTTTGACATTTTTCGAAAAATGAAAAAAAAAAGTCCTCCCACGACCGGTCATAAGCACGTTTCATTCGATTCTGATTCGAATGGCATACACGTGTAATGACCGAAAAAAAATATTTTTTCAAGAGTCGTGGGACTTTGAAAAAATTCAGAGATTCGCGGACTTTGACATTTTTCGAAAAATGGAAAAATCGAAAAAAAGTCCTCCCACGACCGGTCATAAGCACGTTTCATTCGATTCTGATTCGAATGGCATATACGTGTAATGACCGAAAAAAAATATTTTTTCAAGAGAGTCGTGGGACTTTTAAAAAATGCAGAGAATCGCGGACTTTGACATTTTTCGAAAAATGAAAAAAAAAAGTCCTCCCACGACCGATCATATGCACGTTTCATTCGATTCAGATTCGAATGGCATACACGTGTAATGACCGAAAAAAAATATTTTTTCAAGAGTCGTGGGACTCAGAAAAAAAACCATGGGCGGACGACGGCGACGGGTCGAGATCGCGTTTGCCTCAGTATGACACGGAAAAACAGCTGTTCGTTTGCTGTCCTTGTCGCACTCATTAGATTTGGCGTCAGCAGTAAAAATCAATATCCTGCCATACCAACATTGGTTTTTCACTTCAGTTGAAATGTTTACCGCTAGGCGCGCTAGTACCGATTCGCAAGTAGTTCAGACTTTTTGAATGAGAGGCGCTACCCTCGATTCTGAGTTGGTCACGTGAGCTCGATGCTTCTTAAATACCAAAATATTAGCGAAAAGTTAACGTTATTCGTATTAGCGGGTGATGGCCCGCCTATAATGGGCGAACATGGATGCGTGCTTTTTCTATTGGTGTATTGGAGAAAAATTGCGAAAAAGAAAATATTCATTGGATGGAAACCGAACAAAAAAATAACGTAAACGAAGTGATTCGTGAATTTGACACAGTTTTCTCGTCAAAACTAGGGAAATATAATTTAAAAAAATTTCATTTGTGCTTAAAGAAAGGGAGTACACCAATTTTTTGCAAACCAAGGCCTTTGCCTTACGCAATGCGAGAAGAAGTAGAGGAAGAATTAGATCGTCTAGTAAACGAAAACATTATCGAGCCGGTAGAGAACAGTGACTGGGTCACACCGATTGTTCCTGTTTTAAAAAGTAATGGTCAAATAAGATTGTGCGGAGATTTTAAAATCACAATTAACCCTCATATAGTTGTCGACCGCTACCCAATACCAAGAGTGCAAGATCTTTTGGCAAAATTAAATGGAGGGAAAGTATTTACAAAAATTGATTTATCTCAAGCGTACCAACAAATTGAATTAGATGAAGAATCGCAAAGCCTGGTCACAATCTCTACACACAAAGGTCTATTTAAATATAAACGTTTATGTTTCGGAGTTGCATCCGCTCCGGGACTTTTTCAAAGAGAAATGGAGAAAATTTTGAATGGGGTGGAAGGAGTCGTGTGTTTTTTCGACGACATCCTTATTTCCGGTAGATCGCAAGTCGAGCATAATGAACGATTGAGAACGATTTTAACGAAATTAAAAGATTGCGGTCTGACAGTAGAAAAAGACAAGTGTGAATGCGGAAAAGACAAGGTACAGTTTCTAGGTTATGTGCTCGATAGCCAGGGAACTCATGTATCACCAGAAAAATCTAAAACTTTAAGTGACGCACCTGTACCCAAAAACGTGACACAATTGAGGGCCTTTTTAGGAATGGTCAATTATTACGCAAAATTTATCAAAAATTACTCGATAGTTGTCAATCCGCTGTACGAATTGCTGCGGAAAAATGTCACGTGGCATTGGAGTGGTTTGTGTGAGAAAGCTTCTCAGAAAGTAAAACGTTGTTTGGTCGAATCGAAAGTATTAATGCATTACGATCCAAAATTACCAGTGAAAATTTCATGCGATGCTTTACCTTTCGGTATAGGGGCAGTTTTGTCTCACGTCTGCATCGACGGATCAGAGAGACCAATAGCTTTTGCATCGCGAACTCTGAACAAAGCTGAAAAGAATTATTCGCAATTAGACAAAGAGGCTCTGGGCCTTATTTTTGGAGTCAAAAAGTTCCACCAATATGTTTTTGGTCGGCCTTTTACTCTCGAGACAGATCACAAACCACTGGTTTATATTTTCGGATCGAAGCGTGGACTGCCTCAGATGGCAGCTAATAGAGTACAGAGATGGGCCGTACTATTGTCCGCTTATGATTTCGAAATTAAGTACATTAAAGGAAGTGACAACATTCGAGCGGATGCATTATCCAGAGTACCGTTAGAAAACGGCGTAATAGACGAAGAAAAAGAGGAATATACTTACCTGAGTTTTATCTCGGAAGAAGTTCCATCGTTAAATGTTGAGTTCATTAGTGAATCAACCAAAAAAAAACCAATTTTGAGTCATGTTAAAGGTTTTATCGAAATGGGTTGGCCAGAAAAAGTTGACGATAAGTACTGTAACGACTTTTCCCGTGAGTCGCACAAAATATTCCTATCTCGAGAATTTTCTGGACGCCAGCCGAAGTTAAATTCGACAAATTTTATTTGAAAATGATCGAGAACGGAAGAATAGGTTTTTCCCGGTCGTAGCTGTATGTTGGAACCAAGTTGGTAGAGGGGCGGGATTATGATAAAAATACGAAATAAATTCACATGAAAGGCAAACGATATCCGGAATTACAAGTTCGAATTTATTTAAACAATTAAATTGAATGAATGAAAGATTTGACAATAAATTATTAGTTTCCGGAAAAATATAATATTGGTCTCGTTTTTCTCGAGAATGATAAATTACAATTGTAGTGAAAATTAATTCAATTTTAACAAAATTATAAAATAATATCAGATTTAATTACATCCGTCAAAAATTCTTTTAAGTTAAATAATAATAAATTTTAGGATCCAACTCCAATCGAGAATTATACAAGGAGAAATTACAAGAGACTTGCTCTCATAATTTCTTTTATTTCGAAAAGATTGGAATTGAATAATTCTGAATTTCTTACACTAAGGACTCTCGTCGAACGAAAAAATGAAAATCGAATTCCTCTCGGCAACTCTAAATAACTCAACAGAAAATACGGTAGATTTTACACCGTGAAATGACGTTATAATAATTAACTATTTCTTTCAAACGCGAACGTACCCCGAAACAATATCGCTCTTTAATACGATAATTCGAAAAGTTTTAAGAGCTCTTTTTTTTTCTTACAACCAAACAAAATCACAATAAAACAAAATGAAAGCGAGACGACGGCTCACCGCTACAGTTTCAGAAGATGGAAATCCGGAAAAAGACCACGGATGATTCCACTCGATAATTCCGGCTACGTCGTTTTCTTGTACAGGGTTGGCGACGGCTCGTCAGAAAACGTCAGGTTCCGTTGAGGTTCGATGCGAAAAGTCCCCGAACGATTACGGAAACGCGGTTTTATAGAATTTGGGTCCTAACCCCTCCACCCTTCGCCTACTCGCGGAATCTAGACTTTTCGAGAAAGTTCTCGCAATTCACCCCCATTTTCTCGCAAATTCAAATTTTCAGGGCGTTGGCGACAGTTGATTTGTGCCAACCGAGACTTCCCGAAGATTCCCGATGCTGCTTGACGCACCGCTTGAGATCAGACAGCTCAGGGTGAGGGCTTTGAGCTAGCGACTCCTCTCTCTCGATACTCGCGCTCCATCGATGACACCTCTGACTGACCTTGACGACCTATGCCTTCCCTTTCGATGAGTTGACGAAAATAGCGACGACCATAATATTTTCGATGTTTGGATTGCCGTCGTTCGCTCGTACAAAATAAAATAATAAAAATAAAATAAAATTAATACAAGGAAATACGCTCGCATTTGACTCCTTTTACATTTTATCGAGAGGAATTCGTCGAAACCCGACGTTTTCCTCCGTGCCGTGCCAATTTCTGTATTTTTCGTGACGTGGACAAAATTACCACGTCACAGTACAAACCGTATAAGAATAGAGAAAAAGAGTTGACGTTAGAACAAGGGTGTATTTTATGGGGTTATAGGATCGTAATTCCTTGCGCTCTGCGAAGCGAGATATTGAAAGAGTTACACACGATCCACGATGGTGTAGTGCGAATGAAGTCAATTGCGAGAGCTTACATTTGGTGGCCGAAATTAGATCACGATATCGAGAATAAAGGGAAAAATAGTGAATTATGTCTTAGATCAGCGGAAAATCCACCGAAAGCGAAGTTAAATTGTTGGAAATGGCCCGACGGCACAAACCACCGTTTACATGCGGATTTTCTTGGCCCAGTAGAAGGAAAAATGTTTATTGTCATTATTGACGCCTTCTCGAAGTGGATTGACGTTAAGGAATTGAACGATATCACAAGTGAAACAACGATCAAAGTTTTCAAAGAATATTTTGCCACATAGGGCCTTCCGCTTAAACTAGTCACGGACAATGGTCCAAGCTTTTGTTCCAAAGAATTTAGTAGTTTCATGGAAACTTGCGGAATAACGCACATTCGTACAGCACCATACCAGCCTGCGTCTAACGGGGCGGCCGAAAATATGGTACGTACTTTCAAAAATAAGTTATTAGTATATCAAGTATAAGTTATTAATTAGAGCAGGAAATTCGAGACATGACGCGCTTAACAAGTTTCTGTTTTACTATCGAGCGACTCCTCACTGCAGTACGAGCTGCAGTCCTGTCGAACTGCAAATTGGCAGAGCGTTTAGAACTAAGTTAGATTTGATAAGACCAACGTTGTTTGACAATGTACGGAAACAGCAAGCTAGTCAACAAAAGCACTTTCGAGGCAATCGTCGAACCGATTTTCAAACGAACGAAATTGTAATGGTGAAAGATTATAGCTCAAATGAGTGGAGAAAGGCACAAATTAGAGAGAAAATTTCTCCCGTAACATACACGGTTGATACTGACCATAATAAAGCGTGGAAACGTCATACCGATCAAATTAAGAAATGTCATTTAAAACTCAATGATAATAAAAATCAAAGTGTAAACTTAAACGTAAGCCACAGAAGTACTCCGATTACGAGTGATGAATGTCTGGAACAACTGGTGCCGAATGAGAATATTGTGAATAGCGTGTGTGAGCCCGACTCGAAATCAGAGTCATGCGAGCTAAAAGCGAACTCAGTTTCTAATGTAGCTCCCGTCTTACGTCGTTCAACGCGTACAATTAAACCGAGACAAATACTAGATTTGTAGAACAATTGAGCGTTATCAACGCATTATTAATTGTAGCAGATTAACTGCGAGTACGTGAGTGTGGATGAATGTGGGTGTAGAGTGAGCAATTAACGTATTTTTTGGCTGCGATATGTATATGCACTCGAATAAGTGTAGGGGAATTGTAATGAATTCAAACTCCGGAACCGCTATCAGCGGCACCTATATCCTAACTGCGTTGTAAACCTCAGTGCCACCTGAGGTGACCTAGCCTTACGGGCATGTTCCGGCAATCGCCATCTTCGCTCCGAACCTCCTCATGAGAGCACGCGTATTATGGAGTAATAAATCGGCGACTCCAAACGTGATCAACATTGTATATCTATACACTACCGTCGGAAAGTTTCCGAACAAACGTCGGAAAAAGTTGCCGCACTCTTATTCATGTTATTCCGTCGATAACGTAGATAAATTAATTTAATAAACGGCATTTTAAAGGGGAGAAATCCCATTTCATTTGGCTTTTTTTGAAAAAATTTAGCGATTTTTTTTACGACTAGGAAGTCATTTTTAAAACGACCATTTTTCGTCTTTTTTTTTCCTTTTTACAGAGCAACCGCGATTTCAGTAGAAATTTTTGTTTTCACTTTCTTTGACCGGATCATGAAGAGGCAAAACTCAAGCTTCAATTTCGTTTTTTATAAGATGCGTTACGATTTTTTTTTTAAAAGTTATCATGTTTTTGGCGAAATAAGACGGATTTCAGAAATTCCTGCGTAACACGAAAACTATCACATTTAGAAAAAAATCTTAGAGGAGTGAAAAGTTGCCTCTGAGATTGTTCTAGTCACTCGATTTTTTCCAGATTTTTTTTCCAAAATTTTTTTTTTTCGTTGATTTTAGTCGATTTTTAGTCGACAAACGTTTTGAACAAACAGATATTATCCCATGCGGTGTGTATCAATCCATCGGATCTCTGTTCAAGACACTAAATAAATTACCTTGCATAACTGAACATTTGGAATTTGTGCTGGAGCATAATGGATATGTAAAAGTTTCACGAAAATGTGACGAAAACCGGTACCATGGGTTTCGTATTTATCCATCAATTGCAAAAATGTTTAGATTCGGTGAAGCGACTCAAGCTCAAACAGGTATAAGTCTCGATCATCCGTATCGAGGTTTTCGACCTGCATATCTAGTTAGTGCCATTCCAAATAGTCTGTTTGTATACTCCGATTTTGTGAATCCTATATAACGGGTAATGTTTAATCACCGCTATTATCAGTGGTCCCAATTAAAATCGAGGGTGAATATGAGTATGGAATGAACAGAATTAAACACTTCCCTTCACCGCGTTACATTCCTCTCATACGCCATGAATTTCACACGATAGAAATCGATATAAGAGACGAATTTGGTCAGTCTATTCCATTCGAGGAAGGACCTTTGACCGTGACACTACGTTTTAAACGCTTACATTAAAAAATGCATGGAACATTATTACGAAAACGAAAATCCTCTGTTAGGGAATGATCGTCGCAGCTATGGTGGTATAAGTCATGTCTATATTGGTACTCCAAACCAGCAAGGCCATGGAATTGGCGGTTTTTTGGTAAGACTATTCCGACGTGTATTACCACATCTACGTAAAGGAGCCACAGTGATCGGTAAGGAGGCGATTGGCGCAGGAGCCAACATCGCATCTAATATTGTAAGAAACAATATGAATTTGAAGGAAGCGTTTCATATAAGAGTACGTGAATCATCATGAAATAAATCGCTCTAAAAAATAAGAAAAAGAAGAAGAAAACGAAAAATTAAGTTCGGAAATTCAACTATGTCACCAACCAAATTGAAAACGTAAAAAAATAAGATCGTGAAAAAATTGTGAACGAAGTACTTGGCGAATTCTTGATCATGATCTATACACTACGCTTATTTCATGGAAAAATCCTCGCCAAGTACTTCGTTCAGAATTTTTTTACGATCTTATTTTTTTACGTTTGCAATTTGGTTGGTGACATAGTTGAATTTCCAAACTTGATTATTTTTTCTATAAACATCAAACCGTCTTTGGAAATTTATTGAAACGCAGTAAAGCTTCCCGTATTTGGCCACGTATATTTCAACAGATCTCAACTTATTTTGTAACTTTTTTTGAATTCTTCTAAGCGGCGTTTTGGATTTTTTTAATATCATAGGGAAACAAGGGACCACCAATGTACTTGTCCACGTTTTTTTCCCCGTGAGGGGATTTTTGCGATTATATCACTTCTTTTTTCTAAAATTCTTAAATATTTTGGTTCATATAAACTCCTATGGAGACTGTATATAATTACAATCCGCACTTTTAGCTTGTGAATATAACCCATAACTGTTGATTTTATTTTGCATTTTTATATTTTGTAGATGAATATGTTCACTGCGAGATTTGAATACACAGGATCACAAAAAAAAATGCTTACCAGTCTGTTCAAAAGTTTATACTGAGATCATTATTTTTCACAATTTATCCAATTTACTCGCTAATCTCGCACTTTATCATTACAGAACTTCACTCAGAATCTCCGTTGAATATTTTTATTCAATCCATTAATCGAAATTTTTCGGACGTCCTGCACTTGATTATGTCAAAACTCCGTTAATAACCGTTGTAGATGTCATACACTACGCTTACACGGCACTCTTATTCCGATTTGGTTAGAATGGGGTGTATATACATATATATCGGGCATAATAAACCCGATTAATTAATCCGGAATAAGAGTTCCGTGTGAACGTAGTAGTCATTCTCTCTCTCTCTCTCTCTCTCTCTCTCTCTCTCTCTCTCTCTCTCTCTCTCTCTCTCTCTCTCTCTCTCTCTCTCTCTCTCTCTCTCTCTCTCTCCAGCTGTCACTGGAGACTGACTTTGATGAAAATGTGTCTTGAGGCGTGCGATGAGGCCTATCATGGTGTTGTATACAGACACGTCAAATTCTTGAATGTGTTGGTAACTTTTGCATAATCTTGAGCCCGTGCAAAGTTTTTTCTCAGCAATTACGCGACCGATCATGCTGATTTTGGGCGCAATCGAAAGAGAATTTCTTAATTAGCTAAAAGTTCAATTTTTGAGTTCCTCAATTGCTTCTGTGCTTCGTAATTCAATAAAATGACATGCGAATTTTACCCCCACCACCGCGAAAAGTTTTGTTTCGAGAAAGTATAGTCTCGGCGAGCCTCGGGCCAGCAGACGACAGGGCTGTCAATGTACTTGTCCCGAGACTCTACCGAGTCTCTCGATGGTACATAGGGTGTACGGAAAAAAGGCGATATTTTTTTTTTCGCTTGCATCCACCGAAAAAAGTTGAGTTATGGTAAAAAAAGAAGCATGCTACAAGGAGAGCTTGAAATTTAATTATTTCGCGAAGCGCATTGCATTTGAAGATTTTCCATAAGAATAACACAGGAAAATAATGTGATCTCTGAACATTGTGCTACAACTCTTGAGGAAAAAATCGCACAGAAATGTCACTAACATATTTTTGTTGAGAATTGAATTCTCTACAAAAAAAGTCCTAACGAGCAATACGCTTAGAACAATCGTTCTATTGTTATAGCGGTTCGAAGTTGGATGGATGAAAAAAAAAAATTCGATAGGCTATCGCGCTTGAATTTTTGCTTAACGGAAAAAAAATTGTAGGGTTTTTTTTGTAGAGAATTGTTCACTTTAGCGAAATAACTGAACAAGATCATTTAGAAAGGAATCGTCTCACTTCTAAGGAAATTCCGTGCTTAATTCTCAAAAACTACCTATTTTTCTCACTTTTAAACTCTGTCCGAATTTTTTATCAACCAATTTTTTTCCGTTCCAAATTTTTTTCTGTGTCGGGATTTGTTTTGTATTCTTTTTTTACCATAAGTTAACTTTTTTCGGTGGATGCAAGCGAAAAAAAAATATCACCTTTTTTCCGCACACCCTAATGGTACCATAGTATTAGGGTTCTATATCGTCCATTCTGAGGGTTTTTACCAGAAACATAGTAATTTTCGAGTGGAATCCAAATTAACAATTCTGAATTGTGACGATATATGTAGAACCCTAATACTATGGCATCATAGTAATTTTTAGAGGAATTTTCTCTCCGTGTACATTGACCTCCCTCATGCTATGCTAAGTCTCCGTGTGCAAATAAAAAACCCCACCCCTCACTCCTCTTCCCCAGAAGCAGACGGTTTGAAATATGGAGCACCTATGTTGCCAGATATTGGACCAGTCAATAACCTACTACACTCCATATTCAATCAGGTAGATGTGTATTTGAACCAAAAACTCGTCTCACCTTCGAATAACGCTTACGCGTATCAAGCATACATTGAAACATTGTTAAATTACGGACCAGCAGCCAAAAAATCTCATCTTACTTCCGTTTTATGGTACGATGATACTTCGGGAAAGTGGATGATACTAGGTTTCAAAAGGAATAGCAGATTGCGAGAACGGACGAAACTACTTTCCACAGGAAAAACGGTGGATTTGCTTGGTAATCTACATTGGAACATTTTCAATCAAGAGCGTTGCCTCTTGAACAGCCTGGAAATGCGTCTGCGACTTGTGCGGGCTAGAAACTCGTTCTGTTCTCATGAGCTCTAAACAGGATATTCCGTATAATTTAAGTATCCTTGAAGCTACGCTGCTAGTGAGACGAACCAAAATTGCACCTGGAGTTTTACTCTCTCACGCCCGTGCATTGGCAAAAACAACAGCAAAATATCCGCTTACACGAGTCAAAGTTGAAGCTGTTTCACTACATGGAGAAGTGATTTACAACATCGTACCAGGACAGCTACCAAAACGGATCATTATTGGATTTGTTGACAACAGAGCATACAACGGAAATGTTGAAATGAACCCATTTAATTTCCAAAACTGTAAAATCAAGTATCTATTATTGTATTTGGATGGCGCACAAGTACCATCTAGACCACTACAACAAGATTTTACGCAAAATAATCTTAACGTTGATACCGTTGATAACGTGCATACATTTTCTCAATGAGGGTAATTCAATCAATCGAGAGAATTATCCCAACGGATATTGTCTTTTCACATTCAACTTGGCACCTGATCTTTATGCAAATTCCAGCTCGCATTGGAATTCGGTGAAACATGGAAGTGTGAGAATCGAGGTACGATTTGCTGAGGCGTTGACATCGACTGTGAATAGTATTGTTTATGCTGAATATGACAATGTCCTTGAGATCGACGCCTCGTGACAAGTGATTGCTGACTTCAGCGGATAAGCGCCGACAAAGCTGGCATCCGTCGGTCACCGCCTCACCGCCACCAAGTCGGATTTTGAAGAAAAATCAACTTAGTTCATTGCGCGCTGCTGATCAGTACGGACGTAAAAAATGGAGATAATTTGTAACGATACGCTCTTACCGACCAGGTGAACGCCGCTACGCGTCGGTTCGAGCTTCGTAATGTTATAAGGAGTGGGTATGAAAGAATCGTGAGAAAATGCAGATTTTCATGTTGAAAATTCACAAAACGATTTTTATTCACTTTAACCCCCGTTATCGGAATAGATTTTACACGAATTCATTATTTTTCCGATCAATTTTATCGTGTTTTCAAATTAAAACGATTTTCTGTTTAATAAACAATCATATTCATAATAATAAAAGAAAGATGTCGATAATCCAAGAGTGCATTGATTCTATATAAAAAATGATTATTTTAGTAATTGTCGTGATGTAACCTCAAATTCGTACTGCAGCTTTTTGGATTACCGAATTTATTCTGATGACTGGCTCGGGCTTATTATTTTGCAAGCTTGAATTTAATTTATAATTCAACAATAAACAATAACACACCTTCTTAGTCTCTAGCAAGCATAAAAAAACAAACAGGAAAAGTAAGATTAAAGCTGCGGGCTCCAAACGCCGCCGAACAGCGCCAATACCCCTCCACCAAACAGGTAAGGATGTCGACCCCAGATTATGGGATTGAAACGTCACCGAATCACTCCGATACCCTGAGCATCTACGTGGTAAGGTACAATTATGACTACGGGCTATGGGATTAAAGCGTCGCCGAATCGCTTCGATACCCCGTTCATAAAAAATTCGGAAGAGGAAAGTAGGTGTGACCCTGGGCTATGGGATTGAAAAGTCGCCGGATCGCTCCGATACCCCAGGCATCAAGGAAAGTAGGCAAAAAGGTGTTATGGATTGCCAGAATCAGGGAGAGAGAGTCTAGCGTTCTAGTAGGTCCGAGTCAGTCTGAAAAGTCAGAGGAACTGATGCTTAGAGCGGTCGCGCACCGCTTTTTATACCCCACTTTGCCCTCGCTTTCAATGCGCCGCTTAATTGAAGCCACAAATCCCTTACTGCGCATGTATCCACTCATTCTCGACTCTCATTCGCTCAGCACTCCTCACTTATCACTGTCATGCATTCACATTCACTTGCCGCTTTCCCCACTTTTGCGCCACGGATGCGCAGATGTACGTTTTTCATGTTTTTCAGCCTTTTTATAACAACTTTCTCATTTCTAATAATGTATTATTATTATTGTGTCATTAATCGAGTCATTTTCCATATCAATTTTGAATTTATATATTTGAAAACAATAGAAAATGTTCGGGCTTTCTCTGGAGCCAGCTCAATATGCATGCGCCGTAATACGCATTTTCATTTATTCTAATTTATTCAGATCTCCGATTCAATTTTACGTCGCAAGCATTTTATTTTGATGCCTTGATTTTTTTCTGATTTTTTTTCAAGTCTAATTTCGCTATCGAACCACATTTTAATCATGAACAATGAAGAAAAGAAAAAAAAATAATTAATTTCGTATTTTCGACATTTGGCGGAAGTCGATAACGCTCGCGTCGGTTGCCTCAGCCTTTCGTTGCCGATGCTTAAGATGGCCGCCGCCAAGACAAACGCGCGCGTTGTTGTTGTTCGCGGGAGAAAATGTTGGCGGTCGCGTCGTCGCATTGTGTTTGATTCGGGATCGGGACGCGTGTTCGGGGACTCGAGTCAAATAAAGTACGCGAGTGAATGTTTAGTTGCAATGTCGATAAATATTTGTGCTCGACACGTTGTGCCGTGACTGTGTCATGTTCCTCAATACTAATAAATTCGAATTATTATAATTAAAAAAGAATTCGATTTTAATTATAATTCAAGTAAGGTTCAGTGCAATCATTGAAATTTCAAAATATTTATGTCTGGTATCCAGTGCTCACCGTCTTTCACCAGTCGACACTTCTTTGTGTTGTATTACTTATAACAAAAAAATGGAGAATGGTCACTTTATGACTACGGTCACGATCTTTTAATCCCTAGCGTTCTCATTTTACTTTTTTGAAGTTTTTTTTTCTGATTCAATAATTAACGGAAGAATTACCAAAAGCGTGCACGTGACATTTATTCATTCCAATTACTCTTTTCAACGCTTGGTAGCGTCGGTAACGCTCGGGCTACGATGGGCCTGCACGTTGCATCGGCTTTTGTTACCGATGCCCAAGATAGCCGCGACCATGATGACACCGTGCGCGGTCGTTGTTGTTTTTCGAACGAAAAATGTCGGAATAAAAGTGTCGAAATGAAGTGCGCGAAGCAGGTGAAACGAGCGTTTCGTTTCAAATTATTGACATCCAAGGAATGCGGGATGGAGAGCATCGTTTTCTACCAAAAGAAGTAGCCGTCGTTGCTCTGAACCAACTATTTACAATGCACTGGATTTTTCCTCCTCCATACGCATTCAACGACCATTCCGAACTAATACGTCACGAAAATCAAATTTTAACACTTCATCAACATGGATTGGAGTGATACAAGGGTGATGTTTCCTGTAAGCAACCCTATGCCAACTTGCGAGATATAGCGCGACATGCAAAAACTATGTGGACTCGTGGTTATGAAAAAGCTGACTTATTGAGTCAGGTGATTACTCGAGAAATCAATGATCTTGAAAAACCGGAATGGGAGTGCTCAAGTTTTAAAAACTTATCTACATCAAGCAGTAGATGTCTACGGCATAGTTTGGGGGTTGTAAAACCCACGAATCGTTGTGCTTTATCGCAGGCTTTTATGTTAAAGAAATTTTTTCTTTGAAATAATTTTGCAGCCGGCCATGCATACAGAAGAGGATCAAAAAAATGAGGAGTTGGAGGAAAAGAGCGATGATTCATTCATCGGTTGCTTCCCATGTGAAAATATTCCTCAAAACGAGGTTCTCATTTGAAGAAATAGAAACATGTCGACAGAATTATAACTCTCTAACTGTTACTATGCGGCCATTATGAATTTGCATATAAAGTGAAAGAGTGTATCTTTTTACCATTTCTTAATCTGCTATCGGAGCATGAACACTAGGGTGTGCGAAAAAAAAAGATATTTTTTTTTTTCCATTGCATTCAGCCGAAAAAGTTGAATTAAGGTGAAAAAAAACCCCCAAAAGCAGAGCTTACCAAAAAATTTTTTCTAACGGCGCATTGCGTTTGAAGATTTTCCATAAGAATAACCCAGGAAATGATTGAGTCCTCTGATCATCGTATCATAACTCTTCAGGAAAAAATCGCACAAAAATGACAATAATATGATTTCATAGAGAATCGATTTCCCTACAAAAAAAGTCCTTTTGAACATTTAGCATAAAGCAACCGTTCTGGTGTCATCACTGTTTGAAGTTGAATCGATAGAAATTTTTTTTCATAAGACTGTCAAAATCAAATTTTTTGTTTCACGAACAAACTTTTCGGAACTTTTTCGTAGAGAATTACTTTCTCTTTCAGAAAATTGTAATAATTATTGGAATTTTATAATTTATACAAAATTGATTTTTTTTAATAATTAAAACAAGCTTCTCGGCAGCTTTTTATCCAGAATTTTCTGTTTTCCCCGGTCAAAATCCATGCTGCTACCTAGCGCATGGATTTATATGTAGCTATGTAGTAGTTTGTAGTGCAAACTTTTTTACACTAACGCCACGAACGGGAAACGGCAACATTTTCCGCTGCGTCCGGCGCGTCCCATCCATTGTTCCAAAGTGTCGCTCTACATTCCCACAGTGCTTGAATTATTGGCAATTTGTCATTATTGTTTATGTTCCGATTGGCTACAAAAATCGAGAAAAATGTCGGAAAATAAATCCGAGTCGTTAAATAAACGTGTATTTTTAGTTGGTTTCGAGAGTGCCGGATTCTTTAGAAAAAAACTACCTACAAATAGACAGGTTTTATCTGTATTCTTTCATCACCATAGCTCTCGCGGATTATCAGTGAAAAAAAGTGTTGGTGCACTCAAGGAAGAAGTGCAAAAATGTTGGGATCGAGCTGAAATTCCAACTTCGCGACCCCAAAACATAATTAGGAAAATTATGTAACTTTTCAATCAATGGAAGTTACTGGACAAAAGTAAACATAGGAAAAAATCAGCAGCTCTAAAAATTAAAGAATGCAGTTTCCAGTCTAAAATGGAAGAATTCTTCGACGTTTCGCATCACGATGCGTTGAACTTATTAACGTCCGAAGAAAAGCAAACATTCTTACCAAGAAAAAAAAATGAACGACGGGGTGGTTCCAGTCTAAGGTCAAAGAATGTTTCAAATAAAACGAGAACAAAACTCAACTTTCGTAAGTTTTTCTTTGTAAAGTAGTAGAATAAAGGTCCTCATTATTAATTGAATTCGAAGTGTTCTTTATGAGTTGAAATATTTATTTTTTAGTTTGACCCGTGTTGAAAATTTTTTTTTCGGATGGACTTGAAATAATGTAACAAAATATGAATTTAATTAAATCTATGGATTCTTGATTTTAAAAAAATTATCTGCGTAGAAATCAAATCATGTACGTTATTGATATGAGTCGTGATTGATAAAAGAGGGAGAGAGAAAGAGAGAGAGAGAGAGAGAAGTTATCGTTACATTCCATTTCAATATGTACAATAAATCATGTATGGTGATAATTATCTTATTAAAATTTGAGTCGACACGTCAGTCACGACTTTGCATTAAGTCAGGAAATTAGCTTGACACCATCATCCGCACCTAGCAGCCAATTCGAGAATTCAATCGGTAATTGGAATGATGAACGGCCCAGTACAAAGCCGCCAAAAAAGAATATTATCTCCGAAAATGTTGCAGCTGCTCTTGACAGAGCAAATTTAAATAGTAGGGATGCTACGTATGTTATTGCTGCTATTGCCACAGAGCTAGGGCATAACATTGACGAAATAAATTTGAGTCATCGGACTATTCACGATACTCGGATCAAAATGCGGAAAAAAATTGCTGAAAAAATGAAGAATGTCTTCACCATTCCCGACAATGTGACAATTCACTGGGATGGCAAACTTCTATCTGAGCTTACTGGTGCCGATAAAGTTGACAGACTCCCCATTGTCATCACGTACAATAGGCTAGAAAAATTGCTTGCTGTTCCGAGATTAATAACAGGAACTGGAAGGAACCAAGCTCTTGCCGTCATCGAAACGCTGAATCAATGGAATATCAACGACCAAGTGAAAGCACTGTGTTTTAATACGACTGCAGTAAATTCTGGTACTAACTATTCATTTTTATCCACATTATTGGAATTAGGTTTATTTATACCGCTGTAATCATTGATCTATTGAAAATATCATTATTACTATTATCGTTTTATAATACTTCATTATAACAATTAAATTTTTCAATAGGATTATCGCGTGGTACTTGTTGTTTGGTTGAGTAAATGTTGGGTCGCAAGTTAATTTATTTCGCTTGTAGACACCACATTTATGAAATCTGTCTCCGAAGCGTTTTTGAAATATTCTGGTCAACATTGACTGGTCCCAGCGTACCAATATTTAGTCGAATTTTACATGCTTGGAATTACATTGATCCTCTTCATTTCTGGAATGGTATGGAAGACGAAAATGTTGCTAATTGTTTGAGAGAACAACAAAATCATTTACTGACTTTTATCGCTGATCAACTCAAGGTATTCATTTTCGTCTTTGGGTTGTTTATTCAAATTTAACCGATGTACTAGATGCAAAGCAGTTTCATTACTCAATTATAGCTGTTTGGAAAAATCTAGCTTGAAAATACGTATGATCTTTTTATGTCGTAGGATGTGCAACCAAGACATGATTATAAAGAATTTTTGGAGCTCGCGTACATTTTCTTGAGTGGTACAGAGCTAGATGTGCACATTAAACGTCCTGGCGCTATGCATCATGCACGATGGATGGCAAAAGCGATTTATTCTTTAAAAATATTCATTTTTAGAGAACAATTCGTGCTGTCTGTCCGAGAAAAAAACGGTCTTCGGGAAATATGCATATTCGTTGTCCTGTTTTGTATCGAAGCGTGGTTTCAATCTCCTTGTGCTATTTCTGCTCCGAATCAAGATCTGTCACTGATGCAAAATTTGATCCGGTATGGCAAAGTGAACCCTATCGTATCAGAAGCCGCTTTAAAAAAAATAGCAAGTCACTTGTGGTATTTGAATGAGAAGGTAGTCATTTTTCGACAATGCTGTGTCGGTGAGCGTGAAGGCTAAAATGTTGCAAGCTCTGCAATCTCGAGAAAAATCGAAAATTCCTTCCGAGCGAGTAATCATAAAAAAAATTATTACAAAACGTTGCTTTCAAAGGATATAAGCGATTTCGTCACACAAGAATCCTTATTTTTTTTCAACCAATTTAATTTACCGCATGATTTTCTGAGGGTAAATATGGACTTATGGTCTGAAAATGGCAGTTATTTGAGCTGCTTAGAGTTTCTCAAACATTTGAAAGTTATCAATGACGTAGCCGAACGTGGCGTCGCTTTGATAGAAGCCTACAACGGCTCATTGACCAAAAACGAAGAGCAGTTACAATATTTATTAAAAATAGTGCAAGCTCATCATCAAAAATACCCCAATTGCAATAAAGACACATTGAAAAGTGGTAATGGGTATTATTAAATCTTGATCCGTGTGAGCGAAAGGGTTAATAACCCTCGATAGTTATTTCATGTATGATGTCGGGTGAAAAAGAATTCATGACAGCAAGTAAAGGCTTTTCAAACACGATTATGGATAAACGTCGTTTTTTTTTCATTCTTCCTTTTTGTACCTAATTATACCAAAAACATGGTGGAAAGTTTATATTTAAGAGTTTTTTTTAGCGAAAAACATTATTACCCTATTAAAACCAAGCACAAAACATGTTTACAATAATTTTATGATAATTATTTAAAAAAATTAATTTTGTATAAATTATAAAATTCCAATAATTATTACAATTATCTGAAAGAGAAAGTAATTCTCTAAGAAAAAGTAATTCTCTACGAAAAAGTTCCGAAAAGTTTGTTCGTGAAACAAAATATTTGATTTTGACAGTCTTATGAAAAAAAATTTCTATCGATTCAACTTCAAACAGTGACGACACCAGAACGGTTGCTTTATGCTAAATGTTCAAAAGGATTTTTTTTGTAGGGAAATCGATTCTCTATAAAATCATATTATTGTCATTATTGTGCGATTTTTTCCTGAAGAGTTATGATACGATGATCAGAGGACTCAATCATTTCCTGGGTTATTCTTATGGAAAATCTTCAAACGCAATGCGCCGTTCGAAAAAAAATTTTAGTGAGCTCTGCTTTTGGGGTTCTTTTTTTCACCTCAATTTAACTTTTTCGGCTGGATGCAATGGAAAAAAACAATATCGTTTTTTTTTCGCACACCCTAATGAACACTCAGCAAATACGAGACGCTCTACGTTATTTGCCGATTGCTATCACCGGTGTATTTCCAGCCGACGAAATTCCTCGCACGTGGATGAGACGAGCAGGAACAATCGCCAACACAAATGAACACACAAAACCTGGCGAGCACTGGGTCACAATGTACGTCGATCGAGTTAGAAGAGGATGGTACTTCGATAGCTATGGATTGCAACCAATCATACCACAATACCTTGCACAACTCCGGAGGAATTGCAAACTCTTCCGTTTTAACGTTAAGCAACTTCAAAGTGATTCTTCAGACGTTTGTGGCCAATTTTGTGTTGTTTTTCTGCACCTTATGTCTTGTGGTTTTGGTATGACTAAATTCAACAATCTCTTCTCTGATAACCCCCGAATGAATGACGAGATAGTACGCGAATATTATAAAGCCATTGGGGCATTCCACGCCAAATCAGCCACTTCAGAACCATACATTTTTTTAATTAGCTCAAAAGTTTTTATAATGTTCTATGTACTGAATGAGCCTTTCTTGATTTTTCCAAATTTTTCCCTCGATTGCCTAAGAAATAATATTTTTTTCAAAAATTCGATGATTTTTTTTTCAAAAGCTCATAACTCTTCGAAAAATGGGCGGAGTCGAACTTTTTTTTCAAAGTATTGGTTTTTCATTGTACTTTTTCAGGGTGACAATAAAAAAATTTTAGTTGAATTTTTTCTTTACTTTTATTCAAGTTGAAGAACAAAATCGACGATTTCAAGATGATTACACATTTTTATTTTTTTCAAAAAATTCTCAAAAAAACTTTGACTAAATTGAAGATTTTTGAGACCAGTTACATCGTGGGCACACCATTTCTTCGATTTCATTTCATACTGCAAAAAGAAATTTTTTTCGTTTTTTCATTAAGGAGTTTCGGTACAGGCGATACAATGTTGCCATGTTAAACCATGTAAAAAACATGAGAAATTTTAAAAAGTTAAGAATTGTATAAAATTTAGTGAACATATTCTTTAGTGCCAAATTTGACAAATACGATTTTTTTCAGATTTTTCTTCTACACAGTTATCGAGTAATTGGACATTAAAGTTCACGTGTACAAGCATAGCGTTTCCATATATATAGGTATACATTCTGGACATGAGAAATCTGGTTTGATGCGGAATTACTCGATAACTAAGTAGAAGAAAATTTAAAAAAAATTTGTGTTCTCGTATTTGATGTTGAAGAACATTATCACCAAATTCGATCAATTTCTTAACATTTCGACTTCTGTACCGAAACTCTTTTAACCAATTGTTGAAAAATTCAATCAATTTATTAAAACAAATTGTTAGACATTTGATTAATTTGTTTAATAATTTTATAGCTCGTATGACCTCAATCACTTTCCGAGTCACCCATGTTGAATTTTCAAATTTTCATACCGAATTTTCAACTGTGGGTTACCGTTTCGCCTAACTTCACATTGTCGCTTTTTCTACAAGATGAAACTGTTTTTAGGTGAAATGCTAACCTACCTCTCTTCTGACATTGGTCTGCTGTGAATTTCGAAGTGTCCAAGACCATTTGAATGTTTTCTTTTATTTTTTCTACATGAGTGAAGTTGGTCAATTCATTTACGCACCGTGCAGAAATAGGCAACTTAGGTCACGGAAAAGCGTGCGTAAAGTGCGGGTTTAGGTCACACAGTGCTATAAAATTTTATAAATGCAGCTTTATAATGCGAGAATGGTCAGTCGAGTTGTAGCCATCGTATGGTGATGATTGTGCATGGTAAAGGTCTGGTCAACAGTATAATCAATAATCTCCCCGTGGAATTACATCTACCCGGCTATCAATATTGCCGACCTGGTACAAAATTGGCCAAACGTCTTGCGCGTCGTGATCCAGGCATAAATCCATTGGATGCTGCTTGCAAGAGCATGATATTGCAATTCCAAAAATCGTGATAATCTAGAAGCAAAACATTTGGCGGATAAAGTTTTGGCTGAACAAGCCTGGCAACGTGTAACCTCAAAAGACGCTGATCTTGGTGAGAGAGCAAGTGCTTGGGCTGTGACGAAACATTATGAGGGCGAAAAGGAAATTTGTTATGGGCATGAAGCGAGTAGAAAAAAAGGTCAAAGCGCCGAAAAGTGTTTGCCTGAAAAAGGTCATTAGTGCTGCGAAGAAAGCTATGATTCGTAATGATGACCCTCGTAAAATCGTTATGTCAGCATTGAAAGGTGCGCGTGCAAGTGTTAAAGGCATTAAAGTACGCACACCTCGAGTATTGGCGGTGCCACGAAAACCTGGTGGTTTATTGCCCTTCCTCATACCCATTTTTGCCGGTCTCAGCGCGGTCGATACGTTAACTGGTGGTGCGGCTGCAGTAGCCAATTCTGTGAATAATGTTCAAGCAGCTCAACGAGAATTGGGTGAACATAAGCAACACAATCAGACGATTGAGGCCATTGCTTTGGGCAAGGGTTTAGTGGTGAAACCGTATAAGCAGGGTCTTGGACTTCACATTGGCTCAAAAAACACATAATCACACTACCATATCAACCTCTTACCGACGCCGATCTGCTGAAGTATGCAAAGGTCATGAAAATTTATCATTTCCGCGGGGTTTTCATGCGAGATACTTTACCTGCAAGTGGACCGCTCAAGCAAGAATCAGCAATCGTGAATTTGGATGAAAATGTGGGCTCTCGAACACACGGGGTTGCGTATTAAAAGACTGGTGAAAAAGTCATGTATTTCAACAGTTTTGGCAATATTCCACCACCAGCCAAATATCGTCGAGCCAAATATCTGCTATATAAATGAGGACTACGGAGTTATGTGTTTAGTTCTGAGTTTACGAGCAACATGAACGATAGTTTGACAATCACCGTATCTGGATCATCCTCCGTTCTCGAAGCACAATTCTTCCCACCAATCGTATTATCATCCGACAAAAATTATACTCTCGGCCTCGTTGAGCTGCTTATATTCAACTCGATTCCGAATATCGAGATTGGTTGCAATGAATTTCATGTTGGACCACACGTGTTGACAATACCAACAGGGAGTTACGAAATCGAGGATATTGAAAAATATTTGAAGGCTGAATTGACCCATAAAAACATCAAAATTCAGCATAAACCGAATAATAATACATTGCGCAGTGAGCTGAAGTGTGATCAACATGTTAATATTCCACCGAAACACTCAATTGGACCTCTGCTGCGCTTCACATCGGGCCTATTAGAAGCCAATAAAAGACATGTGTCTGATCTGCCAGTATCCATTCTTAAAGTGAACGCCATACGAGTCGAGTGCAACATCACCACTGGTACATACATCAACGAACGAAAAGCGCATACAATTCATGAATTTTTTCCATCTGTACCGCCGGGCTATAAAATCATCGAAGTACCATCGAGTGTCATTTATCTACCAATCACAACTCGTGTAATTGACAACATACAGCTTCGTATTGTACATCAAGACGGAGATTTGGTAAATTTTCGTGGAGAAATCATCACCGTACGACTACACATAAAATCTCGATGGGCATAGTCTATAATCACAATATTAATAAGCCGTCGTCATGGGATCGCAGAATCAGTCATCGATCGACGCTCAAAGTGCTAACACCTCAAAATCTGCTACTCTTGAAGACTTGGGTTTCAGAGTTCGTGAAGTACGCGTGTGAGAAATTATCTGTTTTGTGCCTTGTGCATTTGTTGCGTGAAATGAAGAGGAAATTGTAAACATTCAGACACCAATCATCTTCGATGAATCCATCATACATTACGAGATTCATGGACATCAACCATACGCATCGTCAACCTACAACAACAGTAATGAAATACGTATTTCAATTCAATATCAAGATTTATCAATTCTACCGAGCAAAAGTTCCATTCACATTTGTGGAAAATCAACGAAGCCGGATGGTGGAGCGTCAGCTTCAACGAGTCTCGTCAACAATGCCATATGTCATTTATTTGAAGAAGTGCGCTATGAACTTAATGCTGTAGAAATTGATCGTAATAAAAATGTGGGTATTACATCTCTTATGAAAGGATTCACTTCTCACTCACCGGCTAAGGGCTCAATGCTCGAACAGACAACTTTGATATATGCATACCGCTGAGTGCACTGCTGGGTTTTGCCGAAGATTATCGAAAAATGGTGGTGAATGCGAAACATGAATTGATTCTAACGAGATCACGTACTGATGACAACGCAATACTGCAGGCAGCTGCTGAAGATTTAAAAATTACACTACGGAAAATTGAATGGCTAGTTCCATATGTCACAGTGGCGGATCAACATGGAAAATTCAACTTTTGAAGTTTATCGCCAAAGACTCACCAATCTCCATGAGTTTCCGCACCTGGGAATTGTATGAATATCCAATGCTACCTTCAACTTCGAAACATGTGTGGTCTGTGAAAACATCGACACAGCTGGAAAAACCGCGATATGTAATTCTTGCATTCCAAACTGGACGGAAGAATAGCAAAAGGAAAAATGCAAGTGGCTTTAACTATACTTAAATATAACTATACTTAAATTCACAATGCTATCCCTATGGCAACATGAATTTGAATATACAGCAAAATCAGTATGCATTACTCTACGACATGTATACAAACTTTCAATCGATGTACTACAACAAGGAGACTGAATCATGGCTTACGAAAACGAATTTTTTGAATCATGCTCCTCTCATTGTAATTGACTTCTCGAAACAGAACGTTTCTCTCAAGTCTGGACCTGTTGATGTACGTCTCGAATTTGAAATGACAGCGAACGTACCTGCAGAAACATGCGCATACTGTCTCATTCTACACGATCGAATTGTTGAATATAATCCCATAAGTGGTGGGGTGAAAAAATTAGTATAAAACCATCGTGATGATCACATGAAACATCAGTCGAGATGGACTTTATCATTGATCTACAAGGTTTCAAGGGACCCTCTAACGAATTCATCCTTAAAGAAATATCGATCATTCCAGCCAATGACAAAAATGCTCAACCTCTGACGATGTTCTTCGAATCACCATGTGCTTGGGGCACTCTACCAGATCAATACAAATCAATGAATAAATGGTTGGAACGAAATTTTCATGGAATGTCGTGAGACTATGGCAATCTACCGTATGATGCAGCAAAAGTAATAATTCAAACAATCTTACAACGCGCTCATTGATGTATGTGAAAGGATGTGAAAAGTCTTTGTGGCTGAAGAGTTTCTTGGATCTATCAACGGAAATTATCGACATGGAGACTCTGGACTGTCCATCGCTGCAGAAGTTGCCGAAATTTCGTCTCGACTGCCCCCACAATCACCACCGCAACAACCAGAATTCGAAATATAATTGTGCAACTGCGAATGTGAAATCTCTGAGAAGTTGGTTATATGTATTTGTTATATAGCGATAAAATTTAATTATAAATAGCGATTAAAATATTTGTTATAAGCGATAAAGAACGTATTTATTTATTCGTGGAAAATATAGGGAAGAAATAACAATGAATAATGCTCCCGAGATGACAAATTAGCCCGACATTAACCCGAGGTGTAATGAGAAATGTGAGAAGACCCGGTCGTCGTCGAACACACGTTCGACGATGCCGAAACGTGATCGTGAGTGCCCGAAAATGAACCCGAAATAATCAGAGAGATCCGCGTGTTAAAAGTCCCAAAAAATATATCACGATGAAGTACCGATTGTCCCGAATTAATTCGATGTAATATTTGGCCCGAAAAATGATTATTGCCGCTGACTGTTGCGCAAGGGAATTTTTGAATGGCACGAAAGGCACTGTAGCACGTTACGACCGGATCAAGACTAATTGATCGATAAGTATTATCGATGACGAGTATTTCGTTCCCGTGAGAAATATTCCCGAAATTTGAGCAGCCCAGTAAGTGGCGGCATCCACGGCGGAGCGCCACCCCCCCCCCCCCCCTCCCCTTCTCTCCCGCTGAATTACGCTACTACCGACGTAGCTTTGCTCATTCCTGAACAGTATTTGTATATCATACATTGTGTGAACGGGGGATTCTCGAATAAACAAAACATTTTTATGATGATATATAACTTTTTCTCGTCTTTTATTTTTATTATAAACTCTCATCTCCTTCTTCTTTTTTTTTCAACAACGAAGACAATCAAACATTTTTTTTTACAGCGATGATTTTTTTTCTCATTTTAAAGATTGAGGAACGTGTTTGAACTCGATTTTACTCCACTTGTCGGCAAACGTTTCCATGTAGAGTTCCCTCGCGTGAGCTGCCTCTAACAGCTTTTTGAATTCATCCTCTTTATGGTCCTCGGCAAGTCTCGCTGGTAGATAGACCATGAATTGGCCTCCGATTTCTGCGATGTATCGTTTCCCATAATTGGTTTTCACCCATCGAATATTGTGGATTGGATGATCGATCTTAACTTCAAGCTCAATCAGCTTCCTCATCGGTAGTCTGTTTTCTAGTTTAGCAACTTTGTTTAACAATTCGAACTCCATTTTTCAAGAGTAATTTTTTAGATTGCGTCTGACTTACGGCATATTTATCAGTCGAATGATGATTTTCTCGATTCCTTCTCTACGATTTCGGTGTCCATTCCCTGGTCAACCTCACTTCTCTCTATGATCGTCCAGCTGCATCTCCGCACAGGTTCAAACATGTCACCAACCTTCCCCATCACACGTCATCATCCGAAACAAATTCAAACACGTTCTTCGCTCTCCAATCACTATTTCTACAATTTTTCTTTATCTCCGACAACTTTTTAAAACCACTATGGGTGTTTATAATAACTGAGCAGAATGAATAAGTCCTCATCATTCTGCTTGTATGCATACACATTCCCATTCAACACTTCTTCGGTGTCATGCAGTAATTCTTCCGCACCTCTGCGGTATATATTATAGTAAGTGTCTGGTAGCTGGACAATAATGTTATCTGCAATTGTAACGAAGTACTGTGGTTCATAATTGGTTTGTTGCACGGGATATAAATCAGTGATTTGATATTTCACTCCACTCTTAAGTTCGACTGCATCTTTCACCGGAAGACATTTTATCAACGCGATAGATCTATTCATTGACTCACGATCCATCATTTTTTATTATTATTTATACGATGATTCCGGGAGGTAAAAGTCTAACTTGGAGCTAATGTTGTAGCCGAATGGAGTCTACTCTCCATGATTTCAGTTTTTCACCCAGACATCCCTTATCTAGTCTTCTCTCATATTCCCACGCACACTGCGTACACGTGCATCCATAACAGGCTCAAACTTGTACTTCACTCTCTCGACATTTTCTACAATTTCGACGTAGCGGCGCAGGTCCATCAATGTGGTCTTCCATCGATCGTGTATTCCAATGTTCGTAGCATCGACGAAAAAAATTAATTTCGCTGTCAGATTTGTAATATTCAGGTAAACGCTCCCACAGTATATCTGTAAAGTCACTGAAATATTTCTTGAACGTCGTTGGTGATAGAATCCGGAGCTCTTCTGCCGTAATTTCTCGAGGATTTTTAATGCAATGAATTGCATAAATATTCACTAGTTCTTCCATCATATAACACTTTTCACAATCACGACGTATGGGCCATGGAGCATCAACATGAACTCGTTGCCATTGTGGATTGAAATGATCTTGACATCATTGATATGACTGCACCTCGCTATCACATTGCAAATTTTCGGGTAACTGATCCCACAGTAAACTAATATATCTACTATAATATTTTATGAGCAAAACCTTGGGAATCGATTCGAGTTCATTTTTCGTCAATGTCCAAGGTTCTTTCGACGGATGGATTGCATACATACTCGCACATCTATCCATTTTGAGATCAACTTTGGGAATGGAATTTTGGAAAATAATATTGTTTAAAATATACTTCCAAGCATAGAACTTTTTTTTTTATCTCACTCTCGCTCTCACATTTGTCTATCTTCCAATCTAGCCATCTCTTTAACACTCATTATATTTTCAATCTAACCATCTCTCTTTTTCACACAGCTCGTCCCCTCTGGGACCCCACAGCTGAGGGGACTGTGAAGGATATAGGGGAGGGAGATAGTATTTCGGGTAAGAAGCACTATAGTAATAAAGCTATGGCGATTCTGGATCAAGTGGTGGGGAGGGGTATACCCCTCGCCTACACTTGGTCCAGAATCCCCATAGCTCTATTACTAAAAGAGATCTTTCGTTTTTTTAAAACAATTTTTATCAAGCTATACGATTTGATCAGGAGTATTTTTATGTTTTTTAACACATGTTTTTATTTCACACTTTTCAAAGTTTTTTTTTTCCAAATTTTTCAAATCCTAAATGTTTGCATTTTTTTTTTTTTAATATCCACTCCCAGTATTCACTCGCAGTGCTGCTAGTACATGGTAAAATAAAAAAACAAATACAAAGCAATACCTATTTGTAATACATTAGATGAAAATTACAACCCACAAAATATGTATACATATTTTGTGGAACGCGCACCAGTTCGGACTGAAATTAGCAGTGCACAACGGTGTGAAGTTGGCGATAATCGAGCACTACATTATATGGTCATCAATTCGATGTGGCAAAATAATTTTGAACGTCAATATTAGTTTTCTACGCGAGTTCACCATAGATTTTAACAAAATATGTCTAAGAACACTGTCCGTAACATATAGAAAACACAAGCAAAAATTTGCCAAGAAAAGTGTAAACATTTCAGAGAAAAGTTGCTACAAAGAAATCCCCCTTTATCAGCTGATCGCAGTAAAACACACAACTCCCGTCTTTTTGCTCTGCGGGCAGTCGGGAGTAAAGATGAAAATTTTCAAGATATTATCACTTTTTCAGGGTGAACAATGAATTTTATCATATTAATTATAAAGGAAATTCAATTTCGTACAAAAATGGCCCTTTGGTAAAAACTTAATATTTACAGTTATTCAGAAAATGGCAGTTTTATTTTTAAATGATCGCATTTTTCATTATATGGTCACTTTTTAAAGATGAAAGATGATTTTTGAACTAGCTTTTTTCAGAAAAGTTAACTTCTTACGATAAAGATTCTCAGTCTAAGCTTTGATAAGCAAAGTTTGCATGTAAAATTATATGGCATCGAAATCAAGTTCGTAACATTTTATTTCTGGTGCTAGTGTTAGATTCCATGAAGGAAACATCTATAATGTTGATCTCAGCAATCTAGTTTCGACTTTGCCGCCTCAGTTTCTACTTACCGACCGATTTTTGACTTACGGGTCCCGTTTTGATTTAACGATCGTTTAAGAGTCATCGAGCTCACGTGACCAACTCAAAATCGACGGTGGCGGCTCTCATAGTAAAGTATATCTATATCTAGTATAAATATAGTCTCTGACACAAGTCAGACGTCTCGTGTGTATTCTACCGGATTTTTCCGTGAGTTTTTATTGAAATTGCGATAAATAAATTTCGTAATATGCAGGGAAGTGGCGTGAATCCGGCTTTGGTCTCTTCAGTTGTGGTGAATGTGTGTACAATTAGTAATAAAAAATAATTATTGTGACTGGCGAAAAAGCTGTCATGGCGCGAGTAAAGTGCCTTGTATTTTTGTTAATTTATTGTGTTGATAAGAGATATCTGATCTCCGAAAAGGGAGCACAGCCGGAACCGGGTAATAAAACAGAATTTTTTGATATTTTGTATATTCGCGTAATTATAAAATTCACGACGAAATCCGGTAAAATAGAATTTTAGTTTGTTAAGATTAGTTCTGGTTAAGGAGATAGGAACGGTGTGGTATAATAGAAAGTAATAAAATGACTCGTGATACGGACTAACAAAAGATATATATGTTTATTGTACGAAGTATCACAAGCAACTACCGGTCTGTGCCGGTGTGAAAAACAGTGCGCTTATGGCGCCTTAATACTAGTCCCGCGCATGCGCTGCTCGACGCGCGAGAACTATTTTCTCAACACTCCCGCCGTTTGAGTGCGTCGATAACCCTTATGCCTAAACCGGTACATAGGAACTTAAACTGATCTTTGGCCAGTGCTTTGGTAAATATATCAGCCAACTGCTGATCCGTAGGAACATATTCTACCGAAATTTCGCCTCTCTCTACAATTTCCCGAACGTAGTGATGTTTGACATCAATATGTTTCGTTCGTTTGTGAAATTCCGGGTTTTTGACTAAACGAATTGCACTTTGATTGTCTACATGCAGTACTGTTGCAGTATCTGGTAGACACCCGAGATCGTTCAACAATTTTCTCAGCCATACGGCTTCTTTTGCAGCCGCTGCTGCCGCAACATACTCTGCCTCTGTTGTGCTGAGTGTAACTCCCTTTTGTCTTTGTGACGACCACGTCACAATCCCGTTTGATACGCAGAAGGCGTACCCTGTGGTAGATCTACGCGTCTCCACGTCCCCCGCGAAATCCGAGTCTGAAAAACCCTGTAACTCCGAGTTACTCCCGCCGCTTTTGTACATTATACCGGTATTCATTGTACCGATTAAATATCGAAAAATTCTTTTCACCGCTTGCCAATGGCTCTCGTTGTGATCGCTTAAGAATTTACTGACGGAATTTACTGAATAGGCGATGTCTGGTCTTGACACGACTGCAAGGAACATCAATGATCCTACCGCTTCCCGAAACGGTACTTTTCTTGACTCTTTTTGATCATTTGGAATTAGCTTCGTGTGCGGGTCGGCAGGAATACTTGCCGCTTTTGCCTCAGTCATCGTAAATTTATCAAGAATTTTCTTTACGTATGCTTCTTGGTGCAAGAAAACCGTTTTCTCTTTGCGATTTCTTTCAATTTGTACCCCCACAAATATTTTTCCATCCCCAAGGGTTATATCAAACGCCTTTTTCAACGATTTTAATACCGACTCGAGGGCTTGACTTGTTTTGGCTGCGATGAGCCCGTCATCTACAAAGAGAGCTAAAAATACATCTATACCGGTAACACAACCGCGAAAGATACATTTGTCGGCTTCCGATTCGCGAAAACTATATTTTTCCAAGAACTTTCGAAACTTCTCGTTCCAGCACCTGGGTGCCTGTTTCAAGCCGTACAATGACTTGTTGAGTTTGCATACGTAGCCCCGAGTTTCTTCTTTCTTCACTTTGAGCCCCTCCGGTATCTCCATATGGATTTCTTCCTTCAGTTCGCCATGAAGAAAGGCCGTTCTCACATCAAATTGTGCGAGCTCCAGATCCTGTTCAGCCACTAGGGCCAATAGAACCCTTAACGAGTCGTATCTCACGACTGGCGAAAACGTCTCCGTGTAGTCGAGTCCTTCCTTCTGTTTGAATCCTCGAGCACAAAGTCGTGCTTTGTACCGGTACACGTCTCCTGACGTGTCTCGTATTGACTTGAATACCCACTTCGAATCTATGGGTTTCCGTTCTTTTTCTCTCGGTACAATCGTCCATGTCTCGTTTTGTTCGTGTGCATCGAACTCTTCTTTTATAGCCTCAGCCCATTTTTCTGCCTCAGGACTGTTCATCGCCTCCTGGAACGAGTTGGGAGCATTGTATTCGGCAAAATCAACCTCATACCTTGCTGGCTTGCGGATATTTCGTCGGTCCCGCAACTGTCTAGGCTGATCGGGCTGGTAGTCTTCTTCTACTTGCTCGTTCCTTTCGGGTTCTACCCGAGCTTGCTCCTCCTCCTCGTCTTCATCGTCGGTAATCTCTGCCTCTTCTTCCTTTTCGTCGACTGGAAGGAAACATTCGTACACCTCTTCTTTCGTTGTCTCGAGCTGCGAGCTCTCGTTGAACGTGACGTCCCTTGATACTGATATCTTTTTGGTCTGTGGATTATACAAACGATAATTCATCGAATCGTTCTGATACCCGACTAAAATTAACTTAGTAGCTTTCGGGTCTAGTTTCTTGCGAAACTGTTTGTCGATGTGCATGTATGCATCAGATCCGAATACACGAAAGTGAGACACGTCTGGTGTTTTTCCGAACCAGATCTCGTACGGTGTTTTCTCGTTACCGGCAGGCAGTACTCGATTGAGTACGGTGACTGCTGTACCGACCGCTTCGGCCCATAGCGACAGAGGAAGTTTCTTCGCTGTAATCATCGTGCGAGCACTCTCGACGATCGTCCTGTTGTCTCGCTCGGCTCTCCCGTTCTGCTGGGGTGTGTACGGCGCCGTGTTTACTAACTCGATCCCACGTGCTTCGAGATATTGCATCATCTCTCGATTGCAATACTCTCGTCCATTGTCTGTACGTAACGTCTTTATCGGTTTTCCAAATTTGTTGTTGACTAACCTCTCGTATTTCTTGAACACATCGAAAACATCAGATTTGTGTTTCATAAAGTAAACATACCGAAATCCTGATGCATCGTCCTTGAAGGTGATGCAGAATCTGGCACCGCCTATCGACTCCTCCGAGAATGGTCCGCATACATCTGAGTGTATGTATTCTCCGGGCTTTGTGTTCCTTTTTCTCTCGTTCTTCTTGAACGGAAGCCTGTGTGCTTTTCCGAGCGCACACGACTCACAGAAGAAATTGTCAACGTCTTTCAGTTTCACACCGTGAATTAGTCCCGATTTTGTCATTTCACGTAGCACTTTATTGTTCACGTGTCCCATCCGCTCGTGCCAAACCCGCAGGTTCACTGTTGACACATTTGCTTCACTTATTTCACTCGTTTTTTCCGCTCTGAAGAGCATGCGGTAAATTTTGTTTTCTTGTTTTATTCCTACACCGAAAACTTCACCGTCACGATTTATTGTGACTTGTTTTCCTTGGAACACAACTTCAAACCCTTTTGACGTACACTCGCCAACCGAAAATAGATTTTTTCGTAGTTTGGGAACGTAAAGCACGTTTTCTATTCGCGCCTCACACCATTTACCGTTCACGAGTCTGTCAACGCGCACAGTGCCACTACCGGTAACCTCACACACTCCATTATCCCCGAGCGATATCGTTTCGCCACTGCTTGGATAGAACTCACTGTACCAGTCCCGTCGGTAAGTGATGTGCCTCGAGGCCCCACTGTCGGTAATCCAGATTTCACTTGTATCGACTGCCAAGAGTCGTTTGACTTCACTAGATGTCACTGTCTCAGATTTCCCGTGACTCTGTCCATGTGCACTTGACGTTGCGACGAACGCGCACTCGTCTGAACTTTTTCCGTTACTGTCTTTATCCTGTTTCTTTTTTCGACAGTTACGAGCATAATGCCCCTTTTTCTTGCAGTAAAAACACTCGACTGACTTTTTCTTGTCAGAACTTTTGTCTTTTGTTTCACTCGCACCGCACTTTTTCTGTTGGTTCCCGCCAGTTTTCACAACTGCCAACGCTTGAGTGACGTCATCGTCACCTCCAAGTCTTTTCTCTTCCTTAATTAACCTTTCGAGCAGGTTTTCTAGCGTTTGGCTAGCTTCCGGTACACTGTCCCACGCGGTCTGGAGAGCGTTGTATTTCGACGGTAGGCTTCCTAGAACCTTCGCCATGATGGCCGTGTCTGAAACCGCCTCTCCCAGATCCTTCAGTTGAGACGCCATGTTTTGTACGCGGGATACGTGTTGAACAACCGACTCGTTTGATTCCATGCGGTGTCCATGAAATTTTTGCAGCAAGAGCATCTTATTCGACGCTGACTTCTGCTCATGGATCCTCACTAATTTGTCCCACATTTCTTTCGCTGTCGTGCTATTAAGTAAACATTCGAGCTGGGAATCTTCGATCGAGGACGAAATTATGCACATGGCCGTCGCGTTGTCTTTCACCCACTTTTTGCCGTCCGCAGATTGTTCGTCTGCCGGCATCACACGCGTGCCCGTTGCGACATCTTGAATCGCGTTCGCGATAAGCATCGAGTTCATTCGAAATTTCCACGCTTGAAAATTCGAGCCATCAAACTTTTTGATGTTCTTAAACAGAGTTGACTCAGCCATTTTCGTTCGATAGCTTTACACTTTTTCGTTCGCGAATACCGGTTTACCGCGACACTAATGGCGACCACGTGTCGACCACACGAAAAAGACTAATCGAGATACACACTTTCTTCTCACCGTTCTCTCGCTTTACCAAACTCAGTTTTCCGCAGGCTGCTTGCCTGGGCCCATAACCTGTTAAGATTAGTTCTGGTTAAGGAGATAGGAACGGTGTGGTATAATAGAAAGTAATAAAATGACTCGTGATACGGACTAACAAAAGATATATATGTTTATTGTACGAAGTATCACAAGCAACTACCGGTCTGTGCCGGTGTGAAAAACAGTGCGCTTATGGCGCCTTAATACTAGTCCCGCGCATGCGCTGCTCGACGCGCGAGAACTGTTTTCTCAACATAGTTTGCTTTTTTGGCACCTGACGCTGCGCTATGTCATCGCTCTATGACTCTTAAAAGATGGCGTATCTGTTTTTAGGATATCTGCAAATTTTTGTCACAAAGTTACCTAACCTCAAATAATCGTGTCGTGTTGTTATTTATTATTGGATATTACACAATTTAAGTTCAAATACAGGATTAAAAAACAATAACAATTGTGTTATGATTTCTTTCTTGTTATATTGTAAGTATTTTTCACAGCATGCAGCAGCAAAAAGTGATAATATCTTGAAAAATTTCATATTTTAGAGCAAAATTACCATTATCTCAATAACTATCAACTTTAAACAGATTTTTAACAATTTTGTTTTGTAGGAAGTTGAATTTCCTATACAATTAATATGATAAAATACATTTTTCATCCTGAAAAAGTGATAATATCTTGAGAATTTTGATTTTTTAGAGCAAAATTGCAATTATCTCAGTAACTATCATCTCTACATAATTTCATTATAGGACCTTTTTTGTAGAGAATAAAATTTTTGATCGATATAAGTTGAAAAAGATATTTCTAAACAACTTTGAACTTTAACGGGATAAGGCGAGCCTAAGGTAGGTATTTTAGGTAATCAACCTAAATTGTTTTTTTTTGTACAAAGAAAAATTTTTTTGGTATTAATATTTCAAATTAAAAAAAAAGCGGATTTTCGGCCCACCCGGTGTCTTTGGCCACTGAGTCCAAGCGAGAGACCCGCCGTGCACTGAGGACTTCACGCGACAGCCCGCGATAAACCTTGGACTTTTCAAAACAGCTACGCTAATCGTAGGCAAACATATATTTTAAAGCCAGTCCTTTATAAAATGCTTAGAAAACATAATTAACACACGGTACAGTTTCAAACCTCAAAAGAAGCAGCCAAAATAAAAAGCAGCCAAAGAAAAAGCTACAAAGGTAGCCAAAACCGACGTGGTTCTGGTGCGGCTTATGCAAACATCGGCGGGCCAAGACAAGATAGAAGAAAACTACCAAATAATTACTCGTGTTTCAAGGGTTTAGGCCACTCTAGAATTTTTCAAATAATTTTATTTTATTTCTGTCAGAAAGGTACCTTATTTACTATAAAATTATATTCCAAAAGATTATGAGTGTGAAAAATCTATAAGTGCTCGATTTTCGAATTCTAGCGCAACCCCTCTTTATGTACAGTGAGCTCCATTTATGAGTGCCGTAGTGAGCTGCAACTTGGGGGACTGGAGCAGGTATACGACAGGGGATACTAAAAGCATGTGCTACCTGACTAGACTAGAGTTCATTCATCGATTGTAGATATCACTTGAGTCTTACAAACATTCGAGAAGTATCTACATTAAACCTGTCCTTATGAAGGGCAAAATCGAATTTTGATGGTCTTACCCCCCAAATTGGTTCGAAATAATTTTTAAAAAATGCCAGAATTTTAAAAAAAGTGTTCACTCCATATTTACCCACCGCTAGGAAGCCTTACTTTTTCCCATAAGAAAAGCATTGACTTTTCGTGATTTTAAATCTTTTTTTTACCGTTGCCCTATATATCAGCTAAAAAATCTTGAATTCTCCGAAAATGTCGACAGTAATGTTACTTTTTTGTCGGATTTTTTGGAATTTGATACAAGCATTTTTGGGCTAGATCAATCACATTTTTATTCTTCGTATGTGGGGAAAAACGCGGAAAAAAGCAAAAAAAAGTCGAAGAACATCGTTTTGAGAGCTAAAAATTGGAGGAATAAAATGGCAGAGGTTAAAAAAAAATAGGAAACTATTCGTCGAAGATGATAAATTCTCGGAAATCGTTGAAAATAGAAAAAAAGTCGAAAAGTACACTACCCGTCAAAAGTTTTGGACAAAATTGCGAAAAAGTCTCGGAGCCATTTTCCATGTCATTTTTTGAACAGTATAGATGAACAAATTTGATAGACGGCATCTTGAAGGGAAGGATTTCCTCTTCAATTTTGTTTTTGGAAAAGTTCTGTACGATTTTTTTTCTCGTAGTCATCTCATTTTTAACGAAAAAAGGCAAAATCTGGAATATGCCACATACCATGAAAACGAGTGAGTTTTTCAAAAAACCTCAGGAGGGTAAAAAAATGAGTTCGGCTTGGTTGAATTCATCAAAATTTTTTCCAAATTTTCTGTCAAATTTTTTTTTTCCAACTGATTTCAGTAAAAAATCGTAAAAATTGATCGCCGTTACTTGTTAACTATGGAGTTTTTGATAAAATTTCAAGATAGAAAAAAGTTTTGTTTTTCTATTTTGAAGACATCAGAATTTTTTCAGAATTGGTCTTCAGATGGGTCAATGAATGTGTACGCGATGCCAGCTTCTTGAAATTGGTTTTTGTGGGGGTGTGACATGCCCAAACAGCAAGTGAAGCAGGAAAAACAGAAAAAATTTTAATCATGGCATAATCGATTCGGCTGCAGGGGTAGCCTTGAATTTATTTTACGTGATTAATTATTTTGTATGAAGAATTCCGTATGTTTGGAGACTATTCTGATTGAATTCTTTCGATATTTTACTCTCCAAATCACGTTTTTCGACTTTTTTCCGCGTTTTTCGCAACATACAAAGAATAAAAATGTGATTGATCTAGCCCAAAAATGCTTGTATCAAATTCCAAAAAATCCGACAAAAAGGTAACATTACTGTCGACATTTTCTGAGAATTTAAGATTTTTTAGCTGATAATTAGGGGTAAAAAAAGATTTAAAACCACGAAAAGTCAATGCTTTTCTTATGGGAAAAAGTAAGGCTTCCTAGCGGTGGGTAGATATGGAGGGAAAAAATGTAAAAAATTCCGACATTTTTTTTTAAATATTTCGAACCAATTTGGGGGGTAAGATCATTGAAATTCGATTTTGCCCTTTTTAATGACAGGTCTAATCTACATTATTCATATCGTGAATTTTTACTAACTATAAACGCGATTATCTCAAAACTACATTTTTCGAGTAGGTCGAACTCATATAAAGTCATAACTCAAACAAATTTCAACCAATTGACTTCAAATTTCAACTGTATATTTAAAATTGTTTTCTAAAGCATAACGTATGATTCTTTAAATTATATTGCATATTTCCTCTTCTCATAAACAAATTTCTAACCATTTCAACAAAAAATAATATATCAAAAAATTCTAAGTACTTCTCTAGCCATTCTTATATTTAATCGATAAAAACTTTAGTGTCTCATCAAAACTCGAAAATTATAGGAGCTCTTGGTGTGATCGTTGACCTTCCAGAAATAAATGTGTCATCGAAAAAATGCTGCACAGTTGCCATTGTTGTGCCCCGAGCACTCATAAAATAAGCCAACATAGCAAGAAGCATCCTCAGCATAAATGCATCGACTAAAACGCAGTTCCTAAGCGAGTCCATCGACCCACAAATCCCGCGTCGAACATTCGAGAATTATAATACTAATAGAGTGGGAGAAAAACCACCAAATCTATAAAATTACCGACTAACCGAAAATCGGCAGTCTTTGACGAGATTCCGAACGATTGGTCTCGAGGCAAATAAACCTCTAATTTGTAACTTCTTAAATAAACTTATCGTTAACTTGTTATAAAAGTATTGAGTTGGAGTTCAACTCTTTTGGCCTTAATCCCTTAAATACTAGTCCTTGATAACTCGTCCCTTCGTGACGGTCTTCGCGGACACAACACCATTTTGACAGATAATGGTGTGAAAAAAATAATTTTGTATACTTAATTACGTGTAAAATTAAACCCTCGTTTTGTAATTCCGACATATTTTATGGTTTCGCTGAAAAAAAAAATCACAACATGTGCCCATTTTTTTGGCTTCGAGAGTGGCCTAAGCCTTCAACATACGGCATAACTATGTGCAGGCTAAGATGAACAACTGTCGAAGAAGGGCCGCTGCAATCTACCGTCTCAGTGGATTAGGGTCCCATATGCATTCCGCAGGAAGTCAGAAGACGCAGTTTTCGTAATTGCAGGAATGCTGCCGATCGAGATACTGGCCGAACAGAAGAGGGTACTGTTGAAAGAGCCAAAACAAAGCTAAGAAAGCGACATCGGAATGAATGGAAGTATGTGTGACTGAGCGAGCGACAGAGGGCAGAAAGGAGCGAGTGGCATGTGTGCATGGCAAAGGATGATCGAAGAAGAGTGTGAAAAATGTGCGCATGCGTGAGGAATGGGAAGGATGAGAAGCGTGGAGCGGGGCAGTGAATTCTGGAATGAGAAAGAGAGAGAACGTGCGAGAGTTTGAGTACCGCGAAACCTGGCCATGTGTGCCATTGTTTTGCATATTGTTTTCATCTTTATTATTGTGATCGTTACCCTCTGTCAGGGAATATCGGAGCCCGTACGGGACCGACAGCACTCCTACCCCGTTCTACGCTACTCCTTCCTTGATATCCTTTCGATCGTACCTTCTGTACGATCTGGTGGCAGCCCTTTTGCTTACTCCCGTAAAGTTACGCCTCACCAACGTTAGTCCCTTCCGAACGTAACAGACGCAACTTTATTCTCTCAAGTGAAATAACTAGCTCAACCGGAAACATGAAGGCGTCGACTACTACATCACACAGATGCTCACAGGCCACGGCTATTTCAGATTATACCTGTATCAGTACTGTAACGATACACACTTATCGACCGAGTGTACGTCGCTACGCGTCGGTTCGTGCTTCTTAAATTAAAAAGGAGCGGGTATGAAAGAACGTGGGAAAACGCGGATTTTATGTCAAAACTATAACAAAAACGAAATCTATTCAATTTAACTATGTATTTTACAAAATAAAGATCTCGCGGATAAATTTAAATAAAAGAAATATCGATCGCGTTACCGGATTTATGAAAATTCTATAATTGTCTATTTTTGTTTCACTTTTATTCATATTTTTTTTTGTTTGGGTTTATTTGTTCGCGTTATTTTCGTGTTTCTAATGAGCACGAAGACTCGAGATAAGAAGGAAATGGTGCGGTTTGCTGTATGAAAATCAACGAGGATTTTCTTGAATGAATAAACAATTTTCATTTTACTTTCGCTTTGTTTGTGTTTTATTTATTATCGCAAGCTTTATTATTTAATGATTATCGCACGCTTTTTGCTATTTCGCTTTTCGTTGTTTTCCGCGTATGGATTTGGACAATGTCTCCTATGTTTTACAATAATAAATGAAAATTCATAAATTGGTTTATTTTTATTTTTAACTTGTTTTGTCCTGCAACAACCTGCTTTACTCTGCTTACTTTCCTTTCTAATCGCTTTTCAGATTCTCTATCATAACCACAGCCCAAAAGTGTCTTGACTCGATATAAAATAATAGATTGATATTTTTTTTTGTATAAACCAAAATTCTTACCGCAGCCTTTTGGATTGTCGTTCAGAAATAATAATAATCGTCCTATCTCAAAGTCAATTTTTATTTGATTATAAATCCAAGGGTATTAATTCAATTTACTTTTTTAATTCTTCTATATTATTTTTCACTTTATTTACGAATAATTTCACTGTAGCCTTTTGCATGTATAATTAAACTAACAGTTCCGCTTAGACTGCCTCGGCTATATTTTTATCAACTTGAATTTAATTTAATATGCAAAAATGAATAAATCAATGTGCCTGCCTGTTTTCAACAATCATAAAAATAACGAAATAATAAAAGGTGAGTACGACTCAGGCTAAGGGCTCTAAACGTCGCCGAATAGCGCCAATATCCCTTGTTGTACAGAAAAGGATGCAGACCCCAGACCACGGAAGTAAAACGTCACCGAATCACTCCAATGTCCTGAGCATCTACGAGGTTAAGGGAAATAATTGACCATGAACCACGGGATGAGAACGTCGCCGAACCCTTCCAAATAATGTCCCATGCATCAATTAATCGGAAAGTAAAAAAAAAAAGGAGTGACCCTGGACTACGGGATGAGAACGTCGCCGAACCCCTCCAATATCCCAGGCATCAAGGAAAAAGAGAAACAAAGGATTTATGTGTTGTTGGAACCAGGTAGAGTGTTTTACTGGAGAGAGCTCTGTTAGGAGGTCCAAGCCAGTCTAAGAGATCGAAGGAACTGATGATGAGAGCGGTCGCGCACCGACTTTCATACCCCACTTTTCTCTCGCTTTCGATGCGCCGCTTAATTTAAGCCTCGAACCCCTTACTGCGCATATTAACACTCGTTTTTTCCCCTCATTCGCTCAGCACGCTCCCCTCCACGCATTCATGCTTTCACATTCGCTCGCCGCTATCGCCACTCTTGCACCCTCAAATGCGCAAAAATCCGCTTTTTATGTATTTCAGCTTTGTTTATTGTGGTTTTCGTCTTATTAATTGCCAATTATTGTTATTAAATCATTTATCGAAGCATTTCTCGCATTGAAATGAAATTGAATGATTTTAAAAACAACAGAATTATTTTGAGTTTTTCATGGAGCCGGCCTAGCGCGCATGCGCTGCAATACGCATTTTTATTTATTAAAAATTATTGAAATTGTCGATAAAATTATGAGTCGCGAGAATTTCGTCTCGATTCTTTAATTTTTTTTTAAATTTTTAAGACTAATTACGATATTGAGCAATATTTCAATTACGAGTAATAAAGAAAAACAAAAAAGATAATTATTTTATATTTTTGACGCATGGCGGCGGTCGGTAATGCTCGCGTCGGTAGTCTCGGCCTTTCGTTGCCGATGCCCAAGATGGCCGCCGCCGGGACTAACGCGCGCGTCATTGTTGTTGTCGGGCGAAAAATGTCGGCGATAGCGCCGTCGCGTTATACTCGTTCGCGCTCGGGACGTTTTTATCGTGTCGGGAGTGCATTTTGTTTCAGTACGGATGAGAAAAAACTCCAGCATGCACTATGGAATGTGAAATGGTGGAAGATGCCGAAGAGCGGAAAAGGCGAATGTAAATGACAACAGTTGCCAGACCATGCGAAAGAACCGAAGTGAAATCGTACAATTCCAACAAAATAGCCAGGGCTGAGGTCCCCTCCCGCGAAGTTATCCTTTGCGGCGGCTTCGCGGGAAGTCAATGGAGCAAGGAGGTTGAGATATGAGTTCGTACACATCCGACACGCGGGTGACACCCTACGGTGCATAAAACATTTCCCTCTTCTTGAGAAAAAAAAAACATACACTCACGCACGCATACACACTAGGGTGGCCCTTGATATGGGTTAAAACAGAAATTGATTGCGCCGCCCTCCAAAGCGGTTCCAAATATTAACAAAAAAATCTACGCGAAACCTCAGCTATGTCCGTTAAGAAAAAAACGTGCCTGTAAGCATGAAATTTTTCGTAATTTCAATGAAATTCCTTATTTTTTTATAATCGGTGTCGTTAGTTTTTTTTTTTTTTTCAAGTATGTTGATTTACTTTGACGATTTCCTTCAGTTGATGCATAAAAAAATAAAGGCATCAACATTTTACTTAATGAAAATTTAAAAAAATATTTTTATTAAGAATAAACTACAAATTAGGGTCACCGTTATTTTGGCTTTGGTAAAAAAATTGCGTTCTCATCCTGAAAATATAATCAAGATTAAAAAAAAAAAATCTCTGTAAAGTTTAAACGTGATCGGATAATTAGAACTCGAGCCACCGAGCAATTTAATTTTGAAATAGAAATTACATGTATTTTTTCTATGCCAATACTTGAATATCTATTGATCATATATATCAATTGAAAAAAATTAAGATTCAGAACATTGATTGTACATATTGACAGGTACAAAATACAATTTTTAAAGATTTTTTTCAATAATCATGACACGCAAATTTTAGCTTTGCATAAATTATTAGTCAAGTAAGCACAGTTTATCTGTGAAACGATTGAAGTAAGGTGCTTTTTCTTGTGTCCAAATTTTTTTTTTTATATTCGGCGACAACTTGGAGCACAAATTGTTTTGATCTTCATGGTAGGGTAATCGATTGTTGTAATCGGCGGTAAGCTTTATACCTCTCTCCGCTGTATCATTTACGACCCTAATTTTTTTTACCAATTGTAAGGCGATTTGGTAACTTTCGTTCGAGTCCCAAGTAGACACATCGATGTCAAGGAAGCTACAATCAATTCGGAATCGTTCAAAAAACGTAATCGATTCAGAACTAATAAAGAAGTCAATATTTTTATCGAGCAGAAAAATAAAATCTGACTGGAAAATCTGATACCGTTTGGGAACATCTTTTCCTTTATCAGGTTCAATTTCTTTGCTCTTTATCTTCTCAAACATTTTTCTCTTGATGTCAACGGAAACGGTACCATCAAAAAATGCCATGGCAGCATTTTCGGCATTGAGGTACCAAAGATGGTTAGACATCTTTTTTAGCGTGACTTGAGATACAATAGGATTGATTTTATTGTATTCGGATAATTTTTTCGAAAATTCGAGATCATTGTTCGGAGTGGCAGTTAGCAATGGAGCCAAGAACCAGGCTTCAACATAAATCATGACGATTAAAATACAGATTTCTGCTATTGATTTTTGCTCGGTTGCTGTTAAACGAAATACTTCGCCGAACAAGAAAATTTTCAAACAATAAATCGCCTTCGCCATCCCGCGAGCGCAGGAAAATGCACCAGGCGTGTGAAATTTCACCTGTTCTCGAGGGACTTTGCCGCGCTTCTCGCCGTAATGCGGCGGTTTTGATACTACCATTTCTACAAATGAGCTGTCGAAGCGCCACAACCAAATTTCGAACTTTTTTTGCGTTCAATATTTTATATTATTGTCATTTGAATTCGAAACAATTCTCGTAAGCTTGAGAAAAAAATGTTACTTTTCTAAGACATCCAATAAACGATTATCATATTATTGGCGTGAAAAATAATATTCTCATAGTTAAACGCTATGGTAATGTTGTGTTCACAGTTTCATTCTCACGCCGCAACGTGGCCAAACCGCCACGATAGTTACCACATATTCTATTTATCCCCAAATTACTCATGTCTTAAAATTTGAAAAAAATCTTTACTTTGTAATGCTTTAAAGTAGAAAAGTGACCGCTAAAAAAATCTGCAAAAAATTCGATTCATACCTGATTAGGTGCCCAGAAAGTGGGCCAAGCTGCAAGTTTGTTTCATCGGTATTATGGGTGTGAGAAATACTCAAGTATTGGTATCGAAAAAATACATGCAATTTCTGTTGAAAAATTAAACTGCTCGGTGGCACAAGTTCTGAATATCCGAGCACGTTTACATTCTACAGAGATTTTTTTTTGTATACCTTGATGATATTTTTAGGGTGAGAACGCAATTTTTTTACCAAAGCCCAAATAACGGCCACCCTAATGCTTACAGGCACGTCTTCCTCTTAACGGACATAGCTGAGGTTTCGCGTAGATTTTTTTTTTATTATTTGAAACCGCTTTGGAGGGCGGCGCGATCAATTTTTTTTTTAACCCATATTAAGGGCCACCCTAATACACACGTATCGTTGTCGCCTAGGCCGGCCAAGAGTAACAACTTCTGAAGGTGATAAAAATATAATTCTTACCAGCAAAAGAAATCTGAGATTGACAGCCACGGAAATCAGGGCAAAATACAATCAGTCAAGCGAAACCCCGGTATTACTGGCGACAGTGAAACGTCGGCTGTTTGATTATGGACTCCGAGGCTGCGTTGCGATAAAAACACCATTTCTGCGGCCAGTTAACAAAAACAAACGATACCAATGGGCTCTTCAACAGCGAAGTGGACAGTCGATCAATGGAAAAATGTTTTGTGGTCGAACGAATGAAAATTTGTCGTTTTTGGATCTCGTCGACGAGTTTATGTGAGAAGGAATCCTTCCGAAAAAATGGCACCACAGTGTTTAGTGCCCGCCGTGAAACACGGTGGTGGGTCAGTAATGGTGTGGGGTTGTTTTTCCGGTTGTAATGGCCCAGCCATTTATCTATTAATTTGGATAGTTTAAAGGATAATCATATAATCATAGATTTTTTTTTATTTTCATTAATAAGCGTTCAGTATGAATCGCTTCCTCTTGCGAAACCGAATTCCTTCCGTTATACGAAATTAACCGCGTTGATTCAATTGCGAAACTTATTTTCATGAATCTGTGATTTCAAGTTCCTTAACCTTTCCAGAACCGTAAACGAAATGCACAATTTATTGCAAGAACCCGGAACGACACTTGCTCGCTTAGACCTTCTTTTACATTTTTGCCAAGCAGTTGCCCAACAGCCTAAATTCTTACTCTGCAATTTCCTAACATCGAAAGCATTGAAGGAGAATTGGCAACCAAAATCCAACAGTCTTTCGCCGATACTCAGTCTAAGCGGAGCTCCTCAGGTGTCATCTTTTTCTCTCTTGCTGTTTTGTCTCTAATTCAATAGTTTTTGAGATACGTCAGTCCAATTGTTTGGACGATTCTCCGAGTTTCGGCAAAAAAAGTTTGGAAAAAATTTGAAAAAAAAAATTTGAAAAAATTTAGGCGTATTTAAAAACGACGATTGAGCAAGTTTTTCCTCTTGGTATTTTGTTCTAAACACAATACTTTTTGAGTTAAGCCATCCATTCATCAGAGTTCCGAGCGGAAATGGTATAAAAAAAAAAATTTCGAAAGAAAATTCTGAAAAAATTCCAGAACATTCAGAATAAACTTACGCAACTTTTTACACTCTTGACATTTCCCTTTAAACCCCATAGTTTTTGAGCTACGTTATATTTTCTAAAATTTGTCTTTTTTAGCCGAAAATAAAATAACTTTGTAAAAAAAATCTTCATGTTTGTCATAAATGAAAAAAGCAAAAAAAAATTCTATAAGCTATGCACGCGATTCCCGATGGTCAAAAAATAGCCGAAAAACGGTCATGTACAAAAGCGCGTACTGGATCGACAAAAAATCTTTAAAAATATTTGGAAAGATAAAATTAAAACTGAATTTGTCCTCTACAAAACACCGTTTGTTAAATTGGATTATCATTCTTATTGACTGAGCCATTAAACTTTTAGTGCGGCAAGAAAAATCGACTGGTGTATCCAAACTTTTGAGCGGGAGTTTACGCACGAAAAATATTTTCCAACTTAGCGTGTTCAACAGCCTTCATATCTCTGTATGTATAAATCTGTTCGCTAAAAAATGTTTGGTCGCTTTTCAATCGAAAACCACTGAACCGATTACGATGAATCTTCCACGAGATTGAATATCATGATCCCAACTGAGTTTGTGGTTTCACAAAATTGCGTTATCTTAATTTTTACAGGAATGCAAAAAAAAAGTTGAACGATTCCGTTCAATCTCGAATTTCAAAACCTCATCGGTAGTTAAATGCTATCGATATACAAATAATCCATTTACCAATATAAAGGAAATTAGAAAATGAACAAAATTAGCGGTGGCTAAAAGCTCAATTCGGTATAGAAAAAAAGTTACAGCATTTTTAATGAAAAGATGAAAAATTTAAAAAAATGAAAATCTTTCGTTTGATTTTTTTTTTTAGAAAAAAATGAAGAATTATGTCTGAAATTGGAAATTAATCGCAAAAAGATAGCCCATGTAACTTCCTAATACTTTTTTTTCATGTACATGAAAAAAAAATTCAAACATTTTTTTTTTTCATTCTTCATAGAAAATAAAACTGATGAAATTATAAACTGCCACAATGATGCATGTTCAGAAATACTCGGTTGTTGGTGAAGTCGCAAGTACCCCTATGTAATTTCAAATATTCGGATGAAATAGCAATTTTTCAGAACCGTTTGTTTATATACACTACCCTCGGAAAGTTTCCGGACGAAAGTCCGGAAATATTTCCGCACTCTTTTTCGTGTAATTCTGTCGATAGTGTAGATAAATGAATTTAACAAGCGGCATTTTAAAGGAGAGAAATCCTATTTCATTTCGCTTTGAGATTTTTTTTACGTCTAGGACGTCATTTTGAAAACGACCATTTCTCGTCTTTTTTTTCCTTTTTACAGAGCGACCGCGTTTTCAGTAGAAAATTTTTTTTCTAATTTCTTTTACCGCGGGATTTCTTTGAATGCGGGATAAAAGTTTTATTTTTCAATTTCAAGAGGTTTTGAATTTTTGCAGTCGTCGAAAAAATCGCCTTTGGTACTCAGCAATTTTTGGACTATACGCGTCATCCTTTCAACGAGTCTCTCGAAAATATACGGCGGCTTTCCTTCATTAATTCTTTGACGAAACACAAGTTTAATCGGTAAGTGATGAAGTTAGTCTACAAAAATTCAACACCTCTTAAAATTGAAATATAAAACTTTTATCCCTGATAATATTTCAATTCAATCCCAAATTCGAAATAAACATCGTCGGATTAAGAAATTGGAAAAAAATTCTGAAAAAATTTCAAAACGTTTAGAATGAAGACATAAAACTTTTTTGTACTTGGACTTTTGGTCAAAAAACCCATAATTTTTGAATTACGGAAATTGATATACCTGAAGTTCAACTGAAATCGAAGGAAAAAAAAAATTTCGAAAACAAAATCTGGAAAACATCTAGTGACTAGAACAATCTCAGAGGAAACTTTTCACTCCTCTGAGATTTTTTTCTAAATGTGATAGTTTTCGTGTTACGTCAGAATTGCGGAATTTTGTCTATTTTCGTCGAAAACATGATAACTATTTTCAAAAAATCGTACCAGATTTAAAAAAAAAACGAAATTAAAGCTTAATCTTCGTCTTTTCAAGATCCGGTCAAAGAAAATGGAAAAAAAAATTTCTACTGAAAATGCGGTCGCTCTGTAAAAGGGAAAAAAAAGACGAACATGGTCGTTTTCAAAATGACGTCCTAGACGTCAAAAAAATCGCAAAATTTTTTCAAAATCGCAAAAGCGAAATGAAATAGGATTTCTCTCCTTTAAAATGCCGTTTATCAAATTCATTTATCTGCATTATCGACGGAATACCATGAAAAAGAGTGCGGAAACTTTTACGGACTTTTGTCCGGAAACTTTCCGACGGTAGTGTACATACATTTTTTTATTAAATTTGTTCTCTGTAAGCTTTAAATGAATTCAATTTTCAATTTCCCTATGTGTGAAAAAGTCAAGGTCTTCGATGAGTAAGAATCACACACTGGTGCAATGCCTATCCTTCCTTGTGTCTCGTGGAAGATATTCAAAAATAAGATTGAAAAAAAAATTATATTTTCGTGAATGCGCAGCTAAATGCACCTGCTAGATGCCACGGGCGAAGCCCGTAGGCACAGCTAGTGGTTTATAATAATAGTATGAAAATGTTCAAACTTACTTCAATTAATTGTTTGATTTCGAAAGGGACATTCGTGCGAATACGATATACTATCACGCATTTTCCGGAAAAAAAATCAGTTGATCCATCTGTCACACAGCACCGAATAATTTTTTGATCCGCTGATGTTTTAGGTACCCAACGTCCTGATTCTGCAATAATGAAGTAAGTTTCAGGCTTTGTAGCAAAACTAATAAACAATATATTTATTCGAAGTAAAACTGAAAATTTGTTGCTGATTGCAACAATTGACGCAAAGAAATGAACGTTGCCGTAAAAACAACCATATAAGAAGAAGGAAATATTTCAGAAAAAAGAAATGGATAAGGGCTGATCCATTGAGACGAAAACCTGAATTAGAAGTTTGAGAACAGGTAAAAAAATGTTGACAAACAACAGCAACTTTGAAATAATTGATGTGATTCAATTACACGACATCTCGTTCGTGCAGTTGTGCAATTGCACACACTTCTGTAGTTGTACATTTCGTTCTGTTATAGGAATAATTTTCGAAGTTTTTTTTAAAATTTATTTTTCTCATAATTTTTGGTTGAACCCCGGTTGAACAAAATAGCTCAACTTCAGATGAAAAAGCTCTGAAATTATTTTAGTCATTTCAATTCGAACCTACGCAACTTTTTCACCTTCTTGACATTTCCTCTGAATGCCTTTAGTTTTGGAGATACACCATATTTCTCGAAACTGCTCGAATTTCACGAAAAATAAAATAACTTCACACCAAAAAATCGTACGGTACTCTCTCAAAAACAAAAATAAAGCTATTAACGTTTAATGTCATCATAGAGTGAACTGTAGAAACAATTTCCAAAGGCCAAAAACGGCCGAAAAGAGGTTATGTTCGTGGCACATGCTGGCGCCTAAAAAGATCGTAAAAAATATTCAAAGTCCCCAAAATGAAACCCAAATTGTCCCCTTCAAAACGCTATTCACTAAATCTGATTACCTAATTTTTTGACTGAGCTAAAGAACTTTTACTGCAGCTAGAAATGTACCAAACTTTTGAGCGGCAGTGTACGTATGGATTAAAACGGAATAATTATTAATTCATGACTTTCAACTGTTCGCATGTTATCAAGAGACTCGGTAGAGTCTCGGGACAAGTACATTGACAGCCCTGTCGTCTGCTGTCCCGAGGCTCAACAAGACTATACTTTCTCTGAATAAACCGATTCGCGGTGGCGGGGGTAAAATCGGCATGTCATTTTATTGAATTACCAAGTTCAGAAGCAATTGAGGAACTTAAAAATTGAATTTTTAGCTAATTAAGAAATTCTCTTTAGATTGCGCCCAAAATCAGCATGATCGGTCGCGTAATTGCTGAGAAAAAACTTTGCACGGGCTCAAGATTATGCACAAGTTACCAACACATTCAAGAATTTGACGTGTCTGTATAAAACACCATGATAGGCCTCAACGCCCGCCTCAAGACCCATTTTCATCAAAGCCAGTCTCCAGTGACAGCTGCAGAGAGAGCAATGACTACTACGTTCACACGGAACTCTTATTCCGGATTAATTAATCGGGTTTATTATACCCGATATATATATATACACTACCGTCGGAAAGTTTCCGGACAAAAGTCGGAAAAAGTTGCCACACTCTTTTTCATGTTATTCCGTCGATAACGTCGATAAATGAATTTAATAAACGGCATTTTAAAGAGGAGAAATCCCATTTCATTTTGCTTTTTTTGAAAAATTTTTGCGATTTTTTTTACGACTAGGACGTCATTTTGAAAACGACCATTTTTCGTCTTTTTTTTTTCCTTTTTACAGAGCGACCGCGTTTTCAGTAGAAATTTTTTTTTCAAATTTCTCTGACCGGATCTTGAAAAGGCAAAACTCAAGCTTCAATGTCGTTTTTTATAAAACCCGTTACGATTTTTTTTGAAAAAGTTATCATGTTTTTGGCGAAAAAAGACGGAATTCAGAAATTCCTGCGTAACACGAAAACTATCACATTTAGAAAAAAATCTTAAAGGAGTGAAAAGTTGCCTCTGAGATTGTTCTAGTCACTCGATTTTTTTCAGATTTTTTTTCCGAAATTTTTTTTTTTATTGATTTTAGTCGAACTCCAGGTCTATAAATTTCCGTAATTTAAAAACTATGAGTTTTTTGACCAAAAGTCCAAGTACAAAAAAGTTTTATTTCTTGATTTTAAACATTTTGGAATTTTTTCAGATTTTTTTTCTCCGATGATGTTCATCATCATCGTCAACATCGTCGGATAAAAAAATTCGAAAAAAAATCTGAAAAAATTCCAAAACTTTTAAAATGAAGAAATAAAACTTTTTTGTCCTTGGACTTTTGGTGAAAAAACCCATAGTTTTTAAATTACGGAAATTGATAGACCTAGAGTGCGACCAAAATCAATAAAAAAAAAAAAATTTCGGAAAAAAAATCTGAAAAAAATCGAGTGACTAGAACAATCTCAGAGGCAACTTTTCACTCCTTTAAGATTTTTTTCTAAATGTGATAGTTTTCGTGTTACGCAGGAATTTCTGAATTCCGTCTTTTTTCGCCAAAAACATGATAACTTTTTCAAAAAAAATCGTAACGGGTTTTATAAAAAACGAAATTGAAGCTTGAGTTTTGCCTTTTCAAGATCCGGTCAGAGAAATTTGAAAAAAAAATTTCTACTGAAAACGCGGTCGCTCTGTAAAAAGGAAAAAAAAAGACGAAAAATGGTCGTTTTCAAAATGACGTCCTAGTCGTAAAAAAAATCGCAAAAATTTTTCAAAAAAAGCAAAATGAAATGGGATTTCTCCTCTTTAAAATGCCGTTTATTAAATTCATTTATCGACGTTATCGACGGAATAACATGAAAAAGAGTGTGGCAACTTTTTCCGACTTTTGTCCGGAAACTTTCCGACGGTAGTGTATATATGTCGGAGAATGATCAATATTCGAATAAGAACTCTTCATTTGGCGTGTGGGACGCGTAACCAATCGTTTTATTCGATAATTAACATTATAAATAGGACTTATTAAGAAATGTATATTCGATTTAGAACAACACGTCAATTCCCTTCTTCGTTCTCTCGTTGACTCTTCTGTCGTTATTCCTCTATTTTTATAAATCGATCTTTTAAACAAAAGAATACAGTATGGACCACTACGATCTTTATATCTCCGACACGGCCATACTGACATAATACACGTCCTCGTGTGTTGTATGTAATTCCAAACAATCCACTGAGAGAGGAACTCCTTCATTTTTTCTTCTCTTTTTACCTCTGGACTCTTCTCAGGGAAATTGTCCTAGCATTTGCCCCAAGTCCCAAGGGAAACCAGGGCTCAAAAACCTTGGGCAGGACCATATACCATTTTACAACAACATCGTCATACTTCATACAATGATACATTATGATTCTTTCAAGTATTCTTCAATTCTTCTATCCTATAACTTCTTTATTTCTTCTTGCTTCTTTACTTGGGTATACCGTTCTATACTTCATCGGTTTAGGCCAGTATCGATGGTTACTTTACTCAGTCGGAAAAAGGCATGTCGAGACTTCTTACGGTTTTATTACCTATGGCAAAAAAATAAGAATGACCAGCATGGCAATCCAAATCATATCGTATTTCTTTACTTGCAGACTAGTTCTACTGTTTTTAATTATCTCGTAGATATCGATCACAGTTTTTCAATGATTAGAAACATCTGTATCAAACTATTCTTTGAAAAGACTTTTCAAATTATTAATTCCTTTATATTTCACTTGTACTCTCTATGAATTTAGAAACGTTTTCTCAATGTACGTTCGAGTCTACAGTCAAGCCTCATTTTAACCAGAGATAGATATTTTTATCTATTAAACAGATTGTTTGATAAACTAAATTTTATTTATTCATTTTTTTTTTTTTTTTTTTTTCAATATATGAAGGTAAATTTCATCGTTAGTTAAGGCAAGCTGAAATATTTCAAGTCTGAACACATGATCATTGTTACAATACTCATTTTCACTTTTCAATAACATTACCTGTCACTTTTCTTAAGTGACGAATGTTACCATTCACTTCCCTTGAGTGCAAACAACATTCTCTGCCACTTCCCTTGAGTGACAAATGTTACCAATCACTTCCCTTGAGTGTAAACAACATTCTCTGCCACTTCCCTTGAGTGACGAATGTTACAACAAACTTTTATTGGACAACATTGCCTGTTACTCTTCCCAAGTAACGAATGCTTCCATCATACTTCCATTGGACAACATTACCTGTTACTTTTCCCAAGTAACGAATGCTTCCATCATACTTTCATTGGACAACATTACCTGTTACTTTTCCCAAGTAACGAATGTTTCCATCAAACTTGCCAATCATCAGCCACATTACAGGAAGCTGCACATCGCACACCCACGGTTTCATTTAAGAAATTCCGATTTCTACTGGGCTACGACTACAAACTTCCATGTAAAAATTTTGTACAAGTAATCATGCATTGAGTTCTTTTCACATTTCACTTGCTTTTAACATTCTCTAATTGGACAATCATTGTGTTAGATTAAAAAGTTATAGACAGAATACATTATTCAATTTACTTTTGCAAAAATATTTGTGCTCAGTCAACTTTCTGAGTTGCAATTACAACATTTTACATAACATGTGGAGTCTTACATAGAACTTTTTTTTTTTTTTTTTTTAAGAACAGGTTACTAGTTTACAGTTGTTGTTTGAGTTTAACAACGTAATTTCTCTCATTTCACTTCTTTCAATGAAATGACTTCCTATAATTTCATCATTAATAGGGTACACATTCCTTCTGTCACTTCCCTCCAGTGCAGGTATACTCTCTTTTATTCCTTCTGTCACTTCTCTCCAGTGCAGGTAAACTTTTTTTTTTATTCCTTCTGTCACTTCTCTTCAGTGCAGGTAAACTTTTTTTTTTTTATATTATTAACAGCTTGTGTTCTTATTTCGTCAATGTCAATTGTTGGTTTCTTAATATCGGACTACATTAATTTCAATGGTCTAGCAACTTTACCAATCATTAATTCCAATGGACTAGATTTTGTAACTCAATTAATTGTAAAATGAATAGTCAATTGTATATCAGGGAGAGCCTCTTGCCAAGAACGATTTTTACTCGTTTCTACAGTTGTTAATAGATTTTTTTTTAAGTTTCCATAACTCGCTCTACTTGTCTATTAGCTCGAGAACTAGAGAACTAGATTTATATTGTGAATATTACAAAATTCACGAAATTCTGTGTTTGCAAAACAAAGGCCCTGATCTGCAATGATACGTGTTGGTGTATCAAACATTAATATACCCATTTTCAATGCTCTAATACTACTAATAGTATCGATATGTAATGCATGATTTAAAAGCACGTACTTCGTGGAAGCATCGATTAAACAAAAACGTCCTCCTTTCTGTTGTTTTTTTTTTTTTTTTTACCGTTCGGCCAGCCTGACTATATTATTATTCTGATAATCATGAAAGATTTTCTTTAATAAATTCGTGAAATTTAATAGGTTGAATAATATTTTTTGAAAACAAACAGGGATACATCTGGTGATAAACTGTCGTCGACACTCTACCGTTATAAATCTCATTATCTTTCCTTGCAACCAAGAATTACGATTTTCGTAAAAGACTTGTGCATTCATCTATATTTTCAAAATACAGTTGCCTCATGCAACAACACGACATCTGGGAGCAATCAGCACTAAAATCGAAACAAAATGAAAACTTCTCACCGGAATGCAATAATTCGCCGAAAGAAATTTTCTTTGAAATACGTTCGGAGTTGTCCGACTCTGGAGGATCTTGAATCGATTGTATTAATTCCACCATATTCTTATTTTGATTTCCAATCACAATTTTCTATCAGTCTTCGGAATAATTTTTATTCCATTGAGCGGTCTGATTGTGACAACATTCTTGAGAGATTGATGGTTCACGTCCCTTGGTAATCCCACTTCTGATGTCGGAGAATGATCAATATTCGAATAAGAACTCTTCATTTGGCGTGTGGGACGCGTAACCAATCGTTTTATTTAATAATTAACATTATAAATAGGACTTATTAAGAAATGTATATTCGATTTAGAACAACACGTCAATTCCCTTCTTCGTTCTCTCGTTGACTCTTCTGCCGTTATTCCTCTATTTTTATAAATCGATCTTTTAAACAAAAGAATACAGTATGGACCACTACGATCTTTATATCTCCGACATATATATGGGCAGATCCATTACTTTTCGACGAAAGTGTGCGCGCTTAGGTCAGCGTTTTGATGCTGATTTTTTCCTTGAAATTACATCAGAAATGGAAACGATCCTGAGAATTTGAGCCCTATTCGATCAAACCCGGCCGTTGGAGAATTTTTTGAAATTTCAAAAAAGTCAGTTTTTTCATCATTTTCAAAAATTTGTATTTCAGCCACTATATCACTTAGAGTTTTCGTTCAAGCGGCATTCTTTTCGGTAAACGTCCTACTTTAAAGAAAAAAATATAAATTAGTGACAAACTCAAATCCGGCTCAGCTGGAAGCTATCAACTAAACCACTAAATCAATAACATTTTACTTGTTTTCAAAATTCTCCCAAACCTACCAGTTGCCAAAGGGAGGGACAAATATAACGAGTGTTTTTTTTGTGAGGGTGTATTCTGTTGATATCTGCCCTAACTTCCCCCGATTACTTCGATTTCGTCACTGTAGAGCCATGCAAAGATGATCGATTTTTGAAAAATCGCTATGATTAGATAGCTGTCATTTTTTCTCCGAACTTCGATTTTCTTTAAATTTACAGGAAAGTTGCTTTGATATGTCCCAAAGAAGCCCTGAAAATTTCAACTAGGGAATCGAGCTTGGATCCGAGTTATGAATTTTCAAACATCCCGAAAATTACACTGTAAAAAATACTTTTTGCAAGTAATGTCTCATACGTCAAATGAATTATTGATTTTTTTATAGTCAGAAATCAAATACCTAATTTGACTATTTCGTGTTATTGTTCTTACACTACTTATTTAAGTGGCGCATGAAGTGAATATTCTTCGTTTAAGAGCACTGCGATCATACCAACATTGTTTCAATGTATGCTGGAGGTGGCGCTGAAGCTATTTTATCAAGAATAAATTATCAAGAATAAAAAATGAAAAAAAAAATTTGTTTGGGTCGGTTTGGGTTAGTTTGGGATTGTTTGGGTTGGTTTGGGTTTGCCCTGGTTTGGGTTTGTTTGGGTTTGTTTGGGTCTGGGTTTTGTAATAAAAAAAAACACGAATTGTTATTTTTTTTTAATTTTTCGTTTTTTTCTTCGGTTTTATTCGTGGTCAATTTTTTTTACAATTTTTCAAGATTTTTAAAAATCCGTTGTTTCGTTGTTGATGTTGGCGGACGCCTTGGGGTAGTTTTTTTTTCTTATTCAAGGGTCAGGTCTAACGTTTTCTTTAGAGGCCTGACCCTTGGATAAATTACCTCCTCCGCCTCTTCCCATTACCGTTTTGAATGGCGCAGTCTTCGGTGGAGATATTAAAATGGCTTTTCTCTTATTTTCCACCGAAGACTGCGCCATCTTTTTAACCGGTAGTGACGTGCCTTCATCATCGCTTGAGAGGAAGAGGTCCTGTTCCATTATGGACAGCTTCCTCTCAAGCGTTGGTGTTCCAATCACCGGCGTTGACCGTCGTCGTCGTCATTGTCACCGTTGCCGCCGTCGAACGACGTGAACGACGACGACGGCGGCAACGGTGACAATGACGACGACGACGACGGTCAACGCCGGTGATTGACGAACGACGTGAATGACGACGACGACGACGACGACGACGACGACAACGGCAACGGTGACCAACCCAAACCAACCCAAACAAACCCTAACTAACCCAAACAACCCTAACCAACCCTAACTAACCCGAACCAACCCAAACAAACCCAAACAATTTTTTTTTACATTTTTTATTCTTGATAATTTATTCTTGATAAAATAGCATCAGCGCCACCTCCAGCAAATATTCAAACAATGTTAATATGATCGCAGTGTTCTTAAACGCGGAATATTTACTTCATGCGCCACTTAAATAAGCAGTATAAGAACAATAACATGAAATAGTCAAATTGGGTATTTGATTTCTGACTATAAAAAAATCAATAATTCATTTGACGTATGAGATATTACTTGCAAAAAGTATTTTTTACAGTGTAATTTTCGGGATGTTTGAAAATTCATAACTCGGATCCAAGCTCGATTCCCTAGTTGAAATTTTCAGGGCTTCTTAGGGACATATCAAAGCAACTTTCCTGTAAATTTCAAGCGAATCGAAGTTCGGAGAAAAAAATGACGGCTAGAAAAAATTCTGATGTCTTCAGAATTGAAAAACAAAACTGTCTTCTATTTTGAAATTTTATCAAAAATCCCATAGTTAACAAGTAAACGCGATCAAACTTTCAGAATTTTGACTGAAATCAGTCGGAAAAAAAAATTTTAAGAAAAAATTCGGAAAAAATTCTGATGAATTTGGCCAAACCAAACTCATTTTTTTACCCTCTTGAGGTTTTTTGAAAAACTCACTAGTTTTCGTGTTATGTGGCATATTCCAAATTTTGCTTTTTTTCGCTAAAAATGAGATAACTACATGAAAAAAAAATCGTACCGAACTTTTCAAAAAACGAAATTGAAGTTTTCACTGTCCCCGTCAAGGTTCCGGTCGGAAAGAACTCGAAAAATTTTTTTTTCTCAAAACGCGGTTCAACTGTAAATCTTAAAAAAAAAGGTGGAAAACGGTCGTGTTCAAAACAATGTAGCAGACGTAAAAAAAATCGTACAACATTTTCAAAAAAAGCAAATTGAAGAAGTATTCCTTCCCTTCAAAATGCCGTTTGATAAATTTGTTTATCTATACTGCTGAAAAAATGACATCAAAAATGGCTCAGACACTTTTTCGCAATTTTGTCCGGAAACTGTGTATATGTCAGAAAATGGATGGGAATCCGACGATCAAATACACAGCTTGAAATGAACAAAACTAATGAACGTTTTATTTAATGGAACGGCAACGGCCGTACGAAAAGATATGAAGATGTAGATACAGGAATAGTGGTAAGTATTCAGGAATTCGAACATGGCGTGTCGCTCGCTACGAAGCCCTGAGCGTTTCTCACTCACACAACCTTACATTCACACAGCAATTTACTACTCGGTAGTAGTCGAGATTTAGCCCGCACACAGACGACACGTAGACGAATAATGCGTTCTTGATGCATATGGGGCATTCCATGCCAAATCAGCCACTTCAGAACCTTACAGTTTTTAAATTGGCTTAAATTTTTTTATAATGTTCTATGTATTGAATGAGCCTTTCTTGATTTTTTTCAAATTTTTCCCTCGATTGCCTAACGAGATATATTTTTTTCAAAAATTCGATGATTTTTTTTTTCAAAAGCTCACAACTCTTCGAAAAATGAACGGAATCGAACTTTTTTTTTTTCAAAATTTTGGTTTTTCATTGTACTTTTCAAGTGTGATAACGAAAAAATTATAGTTGAATTTTTTCTCTATTTTTATTCAGGTTAAAGAACAAAATTGACGATTTCAAGATGATTACATATTTTGATTTTTTTCAAAAAATTTTCAAAAAAACATGGACCAAATTGAAGATTTTTAAGACCAGTTACATCGTGGGCACGCTATTTCTTCGATTCCATTTCGTATTTCAAAATTTTTTTTTTTCGTTTTTTTAGTAAATGGAAATCAAATTCAACAGTCAAACAATCCACAATGCTGTTCTCCTAACACTGGAAATTTTCTCCTATAATGAGATTGTGAATCGCATTCGTTTTTTTTTTTTTTTTTTTTTTTACTAATTTCTCCTTAAAAATGGAAAATTACGCAATGAATGAAGAAGTGAATCAGTTCTCTATACATATTGTTCCTTTTCAATGAGAAATAAATTTATTCTTTTGATGGTTAACAATTTGTGCACTCTGAATTCTGTTTAAAAAGAATAATCTTCCATAATGGGTGGTACGACCTTTATTGGGATCATACAGTGGATTCTCTCAGTACCTTTGATTTCAGTCGTACGTTCAAATCGATTCATTAGTTCTGTCTCAGCAACACCGTAGTCTTCCACTGAAAAAAAATTAACCGCTACATTAGGGAGATTTAGGGGTCTACAGGCCCATTCATATAGAACACATGGTGTTATTATTTGTTTAGTGATCAGCAATTGGACGCTCCTCGTGCAACAATCTTCTTTACTGTTCCTTTGATACCATCAAAAATGACCGTGTTGCTGAGACAAAACTAATGGATCGATCGTAGTGGTTTGGTACGTCGATCGACGTACGACTACAACGAAAAAAATGGAGAGAATACCTTGATTGTGAAAGATTATTTTTTTTCAAAAGTATTCAGAGTGCACAAATTGTTTAAACGCCAAAAAAAATTATTCATTTCTCATTGAAAACGAACAATTTGTATAGAGTACTGATCTACTTTTTCATTCAATGAGTAATTTTCCATTTCTAAGGAGAAATTAGTGAAAAAAAAAAAAAAAAAAACGAATGCGATTCACAATCTCAATATAGGAGAAAATTTCCAGTGTTAGGAGAACAGCATTGTGGATTGTTTGACTGTTGAATTTGATTTCAATTTACTGAAAAAACGAAAAAAAAAAAATTTCGAAATACGAAATGGAATCGAAGAAATAGCGTGCCCACGATGTAACTGGTCTTAAAAATCTTCAATTTGGTCCAAGTTTTTTTGAAAATTTTTTGAAAAAAATCAAAATATGTAATCATCTTGAAATCGTCGATTTTGTTCTTTAACCTGAATAAAAATAGAGAAAAAATTCAACTATAATTTTTTCGTTATCACACTTGAAAAGTACAATGAAAAACCAAAATTTTGAAAAAAAAAGTTCGATTCCGTCCATTTTTCGACGAGTTGTGAGCTTTTGAAAGAAAATCATCGAATTTTTGAAAAAAATATATCTCGTTAGGCAATCGAGGGAAAAATTTGAAAAAAATCAAGAAAGGCTCATTCAATACATAGAACATTATAAAAAAATTTGAGCCAATTTCAAAACTGTAAGGTTCTGAAGTGGCTGATTTGGCATGGAATGCCCCATATACAGAATGCGTACGATTTCATGAATTACGCATCACAAAAAGTCGTGAAATAAACAAAACTTTCAAAAGCATTTACAGTCAATTACATTAAAAACCATCATCGAAAAATCTTTCAATTAATTCTCAGTACAGTTGTTCTATAAACAGTCGAATTGTTTTCACAAGAAGAATCAGAGTTTTAAAAAATTCCGAAACAAACAAAAATTTCATACGGAAAAAATTTAGTTGGAAAAAAAATTCGGACGAAGTACTTGGCAAAACGCTGCTGAATATTGGTAATGATAGCTATCACTCGTGCTCGCGAATTCGCCAAGTACTTCGTCCGAATTTTTTTCAAACACAAGGATTTTTTTGTAGAAAGGGTTTATTTCACATGCAACGACTTTCGTGGGAGGAGTAAAGGTTTTTTGTCGCACATGCCTTTGCTCGCGCTCATTTTAACACATTCGACATCCATAACCATTTTTCCCAACGCTTTCTGATTCTTAGAACAACCACCGAGCTGCACATTGTACCAGACACATGCTCTAGAAATCGAAACATTCGTTTTTTTTAAATTCCTTCCATAGTCGCGCTGGTCTTGATTGCATTGGAATTTGCGCAAAACAGATGCAACTAATATAATTGTTCTGATTCGATTGTTTTGATATCTCATTTCAAGTTCTTAGGCAGGATTCTGGTTCGAATTTGTCCGCTTTGTTCAATATATTGTTTCAAAATACCCATAAATTATTGCTACAACTCTCTGAAATTCAATGAGAATATGAGGACAACGGTCACCTCTTATTTCCATAGTATTGACTCCTTCAATGGTGATGAAAATATGAAGACTTTACCTCGTTGTTGATAAAAATTATAATTTAAGAATGCCTCAACTTCTTCGACAATAGGTTCGATATGTTTTCTCTAAAATGGTGCAAAACCAATTTTTCAATTTATCAATGATAAAACTCGAAAAAATGCTGGAAAAGAGTTTTTATTCCATCTGACTGCACTGCAAGCTGAAACTGGAAACTGAAAGCGTGATATTTTTCATCACGACAATATAAACGGAACAAAAAGTTACTGCTATTCAACTATGTTCATTAAATGAAAACCAAAATAGCTATAAAGTCTGTGAAAGATTCTGCGTACTCTAAACTGGAACTCAAATAATTTGTAAATTCCACTATATTTTTATAAACCAATTTACATTCAGTAATTTTTTATTCAGCTCCCAGTTTCCGATTCATTTGAATCAAAATTCATGAAGATAAAGCAGGACTTTCGGTGTGGGCTTTACCTCGTGTCCTCTGAGAAAGAAAGAGTGCAAGGGAAGTGTAAAAATGCGGTGATAGAGGGAAAGGAGCCAGGATGGAAAGAGATGAGAGAGTAAGGAAATGGGTCGGAGTGCAGGGAAATAATAGGTTCAAGTGAAAGTGAGGAGGAAAGGAGTAAACACGGAGAAAAAAGAGGAGTGGAAATTGAGAGGTTATGGACGGCGCAAGGAGAGGGGAACAGAGGAGTAAGACGAACGAACGAGAAAAATGGCGACACGGACGGTAAGAAAGAGAACGAAAGGCCGGAAAGCGACGGAGTAACCCGAGTCAACCGAGGGAAGCGGACGGCGTCAAGGGCAAGGAAAGGAAAGTGGCGTAAATGAAGAAGCACGAGGGGACGGCGGAGAAGGAAGGCACGAGATGACGATGGCGACATGGAAAGAAAGCGGAAGGAAGAGAAGTTTCGTGAAGTGCAGTGAGGATAAGGCGAAAGGACGGAAGATGGCGCGGCAATCGATGGACGACGGTGGCGACCGGGAAAGGCGAGAGTGGAGAAAAACGAGGGAAACGAAGGTTGGCGAAAGGACCCGAGTCAGCGCGAAGGAGCCGGCGTCTAGGGAAAGCGACAAGTGGCCGGTGGCCAGGAGTCGTAGTGACGAACCACGAGACAACAGGGCAGAAAGAGTAAAAGAAGAGAGACAATGATAAAGGAAAAAGATCAAGATTGGAAGTGGTGTTTGGTAATGGAGATAAGAAATCTGGGGTGAGAGGGCTGAGGAATCTGGAGGTGAGAGGGCTGAGGAAGGAAATAGTGGAGTGCCGTGAGAGAAAGGAGAAGAAAATAATGAGCCAGAGTTGTGTAGAGGAAAAGGAAGGGAAAGGAAAGAAAGGAAAAAGTGAGGTGGCGTGTACGGAGAAGACAGTGATGAAAGAGAGTGAAAGTGAGAACGAGGCAAATACAGAGGAAGCGCACAGCAAAATGAACCGGGCGATGGGTAAGTCAGACGGCGAAAAAATCAAGAAAGGTGGAAAAAAGAGAGAAGAAAAAGAGAAGGAAAGAAAAGATCGGGCAAAGTGATGAAGAAAGCAAAGGAAGCAGTGAAGAAGGAGAGAAGCAAACGGCAAGGGAAACACTGGAAGAGAGGGAGAATGGCAAGGACACGGAAGCAGGGAGGGAGGGAACGAAAGGAAGTGAGGTAGGAGACAACAAGGAGAGGAACGGGACAAAAGAAAGAGAAAGTGGAGACGACGCGGAGTGAAGCTGGGTGAAGATCGTGGAAAAAGAAACAGAGGAAAATGAACGAAAGACAGATGAGGAAAACAAAGAAGAGGAGAACGAAAGAGAAGAAGTGGGAAGCCGACAACACCGAGAAAGAGAGGACGATGGAGAATGGAAGACGAACTTGAGGAAAGAGGCGGAGAACATGAGAAAGAAGAGAGCGGGGGACAGGGAAAAAGACCAGAGATGGAGAGGAGCGATGGAAGAAAGGAAGAAAAGAAGACGAAACATATGCATGAGAGGAAAAGAGAGGGTGGAGGGAATTGGAAAAAAGAACATAGAAAAAATACTGCAGGGGGGGCTGGGAAAGAGAATGGAGGTCGAGAAGATAGTTAAAGGAAAACAAAGCGGAGAAAGATTGATGGTGATAGTAGAGATGAAAGAGGAGAAGGACAAGAGGGAGATTCTGGCAAGGAAGGAGGAAATGGAAGACGTGGGAATAGAGATAAGTGAAGATGGTGGGAAAGAAAGACGAGATATAAGATAAACGAGAAAGCGTCGGGAGAAAGAAAGAAAGAGAAGAAGGTACAGATCGAGGCTAGAGGATTGATAATAGAAGGGGAGAGGTGGATGCGGAACGAGAAAGAGGAAAGATGGGAGCTATACAGCGAGAAAGGAGAGAAAAAGATGACGGAAGAAGAAAGAAAAAAAAAGAGCGCCCGGAATTATAAATAAACACACACACACACATAAAGGTAAAGCGGCTAAAAAAAAACGATTGACTTGAGAATAGAACAGAATAGCATACTAAAAATTAAAAATGAAAGTAAAAGGGGTCAGGGTTTGAAGATGAAATATCGATAAACACACAATTTAAATTTTTTCAATACTTTCATTAACGTAATATCCTCGGTACACAGTAAGTCAGAGAATTTCAGGTTTCTACGTTAGTGACTGAGTATATAATTCGGCAACACCGCATGCCTTGCTTCACGCCGTACTCCGCACGCCGGTTCTTTATGTTGTAACGATACGCTCTTACCGACCGGGTGAACGCCGCTACGCGTCAGTTCGAGCTTCTTAATACTATAAGAAGCGGGTATGAAAATACGTGACAAAAGCGGCTGTGTGTGTATAAGAACAAATGACAAACGGATTTTATTCAAATTAAACGATGTATTATACATTGATTGAATTTGATAATTGATTGGATATTGTCGCGTTCCGCGTCGCGTCTTGGAGTATTTTAAATAAAATATGAATTTAACGTTTTTCTTTTCGTGTTCGCGATGTTTAATAATCTCTAACGAGCAAGGAGACCCCGAAGAAACGATAAAACGATGCGGTTACTGTACGAAAAATCAATAATATTTTTTTTTTTTGACGAAATTGTATTTTTTTTTGTTTTACAATAAATTGTTTCATTCGCATTTACTTCTGCCGTGTTCGCTTCTTATTTTATTCCCGCACGCTTTCTATAAATTTAACTCAGTCGCGATAAAGCTATTTGAAAATGATATAATAAATCATTGAAATTGATGATACTTCGCGTCACAATGAAAAAATAATTCGAATATAAAAATTGAAAACGATGTCTCCGATAAAAAATTATTTGATTACTCAATTATAATAGAGAATAGAGAATGTCCTGTAAAGACTCGCTTCTAATAACGCTTATTGTTTGTTTTTACTTATTCGATTCTAATCAATAATCCAAAAGTGACATCAATTCGGTATGATAATAATTTGAATGATTTTATAAGTTGTATAAACGAAAGGTCTTACCGCTGCCTTTTGGATTATTGTGTTTGAATGAGACAATAATTCGCTCTTATATTCGCCTTGTGTAATTCAATCAAATTTTTATCGATAATCAAAGAGTGAAAATTCTTTTACAAAAATGATAATTATTAATTTATAATTAAATGATTCAATATAAACTCGAATTCTTACCGCAGCCTCTTGGATTAACGATTGAAAAGAAATGTGACTAATGACAAACTCGGATTGAATTTAATCAAACGTTAATTTAATAAAATATCCAATTGATAAACAAATAAATCAATCATCTGTGTTTCTGGCAACCATAAGAGAATAGATAAAAAATTAATGAAAGCACGAGTTAGGCTCTAAACGTAGCCGATACCCCTCCACCACACAGGTAAGGATGCAGACCCCCGGCTACGGGATTGAAACGTCACCGAATCGCTTCGATACCTTGAACATCTACGAGGTAAGGTAAATTTATGACCACGGGCTATGGGGTTGAAGCATCGCCGGATCGCTCCGAGACCCCAGGCATCAAAGGAAGTAGAGAGGAAGGTTTTATGGATTGCCAGAATCAGGGAGAGAGAGTCTAAAGCTCTTAGTAGGTCCGACTCAGTCTGAGAAGTCAGAGGAACTGATCCTGAGAACAGTCGCACACCGACTTTTATACCCCACTTTTCCCTCGCTTTTGATGCGCCGCTTAGATGAGGCCTCAAACCCCTTACTGCGCATGTTTCCACTCATTCTCGTCTCTCATTTGGTCAGCACTCCCCACTCATCACTTTCACGCATTCACATTCGCTTTCCGCTATCCCGACTTTTGCGCCTCAGATGCGCAAAAGTACCTTTTTCATGTTTTTCAGCCTTTTTCATGATAATTTTCTCATTTGTTATCATTTATTATTATCATTACATCATTAATCGAATCCATTTCCATATCAATTTTTAATTTACATTTTCGAAAACAATAGTAAATGCTCGGGCTTTCTCCTGGAGCCGGCTCAATGCGCATGCGCAGTAATACGTGTTTTTGTTTATTTGAATTTATTTGAATTTTCGATAAAATTTTGCGATTTTTTCTCGATTTTTTCAAGTCTATTTACGGTATTAAACAATTTCTCAATAATAAATAATATAAGAATTTCGAAAAGTCACGTACGCTAATATTAATTATATTTTTCGACGCTTGGCGGCGGTTGGTAGCGATCGCGACGTGTTTCATTAGTTTTTCGTACCGACGTTCGAGATGGCCGCCGTCATGACGAACGCGCGCGTCGTTGTTGTTCACGAGATAAAATGTCGGCGGATGCGTCGTCGGGTCGTTCGGTTCGGGATCGGGAATAATATTAGGGTCGAGATGAGTTCGCGAGTGAGTGTTCCGTTGTAATGTGTCATTGTTTTTACATTCGTTTTTATGTGCACTTGTTTTTATATTTTTTATTTCTTGTTTCCGAAAATAATTAATGCATCATACTCGCAAAATATTCGTTACGAATCATTCTTTTGGATTACTATGTTTTTATCATTGACTTAATTTACACATGTTGCGACGGTTTCGAATCTGCATTTGAATAAAGCGCCATAATTTGCTACATTTGGGAATCGCTAAACAAATGTGGTCTTTTTTATTTGGTTATTTCTTATTACCCAAGCAAGCTTTACATGTTTTTGGAAAAGAAAAATGTTCATTGGATATTCTCTCATAGGGTCTCCTTCAAATTCGATTAAAATCTGTTTGTTAACTTCAACGTAATAAAAGAAATCACAAAAAACAGCAAAAATGCTGTACAAAAAGTTGAGACAAGTACATTTACTCCCCCGTTAAAGGAGCCTTCCCTCTAAATAATTAGAACCTCGTAATAAAACATCTTTAGAAAAATTTCTCCCAACAAAAAACACCATTCAAGAAACCAGATCTCCCCAAAAATCCACTATTAGAAAGCAGTTCGAATCTTTCCTTTTAAAGTAACCTTAAAAAATAATTTATCATGAAAAGTTTTGAAAAACTATCTTGAATGAAATTTATGAATAAAGTCATGAAATCGTGAAATTAAATTCTCGCAAAGAGTTGAATTAAAAGATTACAAAAAGTTGTCAAATAAATATGGATGTGGTCAAGTACGTCAGATTATAATGTTAACAAAAAAATTACAAACAAAAAAAATTATATACAAAAAAATTACAAACAACAAAAACTTGAGAAAAAAAAATTTCGGCTGGTGTACTTGGCGAGTTCGTAACTAAAACTATGAGGTCTAAGTACATTATGAGAAGTAAATTACACATTTCGCCAAGTACACCAGCCGAAATTTTTTTTTCTCAAGTTTTTGTTGTTTGTAATTTTTTTGTATATAATTTTTTTTGTTTGTAATTTTTTTGTTAACATTATAATCTGACGTACTTGACCACATCCATATTTATTTGACAACTTTTTGTAATTTTTTAATTCAACTCTTTGCGAGAATTTAATTTCACGATTTCATGACTTTATTCATAAATTTCATTCAAGATAGTTTTTCAAAACTTTTCATGATAAATTATTTTTTAAGGTTACTTTAAAAGGAAAGATTCGAACTGCTTTCTAATAGTGGATTTTTGGGGAGATCTGGTTTCTTGAATGGTGTTTTTTGTTGGGAGAAATTTTTCTAAAGATGTTTTATTACGAGGTTCTAATTATTTAGAGGGAAGGCTCCTTTAACGGGGGAGTAAATGTACTTGTCTCAACTTTTTGTACAGCATTTTTGCTGTTTTTTGTGATTATTTAACAACTTTTTGTAATCATCGCGAATTATTGGAAGAATCAGGTTTTTCGATTGGAGTTTTTAGTTATGACAGATTTTCAAAGGGATATTGAATGATTATTGTTTTTTTAAGAGATTTTCCGTGGAGACGTTTTCGAGGAAGAGGTTTTAGAGGAATTTTTTGTTGTTTGTCAATTCAAACTGTGTACTTGAAATTGCGTGAACAGAATTGTCATTTTGCACATTGATGGGTTAACAAATGATTGAAATGAACCGGAAACAAAATACATGCTTCAATTTACAGACTCGTATGACAGAAGTAAGAACGTAGAACGAAAAAGAATCCTTTCGGCATTCGAGTTACTACAGTATTCTAAAAACATTTCTGAGTTTTAAGTTATGAATTTTCAAACTTGACAACAAATTTTTAATGCTCATCCCTTAATAAAACATGACAGCTCGTTGAACACAAAAAAGAATTAACATATTTAAAGGAAACCTCCAATTTCAAGAGAAAAAAAGTTTGATTTTCAGCTCAGAATTTGCTTGGCGTCACTTTAATTTGATAATTATTATTACTATTACGTCATAGAACCGGCATATTCGCGTATATTTAAGTGTGGCAGGTCTCGCGCGGGCTCTTTCTTTTCGTTTAATACATGGCGTCGAGCCGCTACCGCGTCTCTTGATATTATATTATCAAGAGACTCGGTAGAGTCTCGGGACAAGTACATTTGGCAGCTCTGTCGTCTGCTAGCCCGCGGCTCGCCCAGAGTATATTATCTCGAAACAAAATGATTCGCCGTGGTGGGGGTAAAATATGAAATTTCTTTCCTTAATTACGGAGCCGGGGAGAAATATTATTATTCGAAAATTGAACTGGAGACTTATTATGAAAAGAGCTTTCGATTAAGCCTTGGATCAGCACGATTGATGCCGTATTTGCTGAGAAAAAACTTTGCACAGGCTCAAGATTATGCTAAGATCGAAGTATTGGTGTGTATGTATACGACACACAATGAAAGGCCTTTTGATGCTATCAAGTTTCTGATTGGTCGCGACAGAGCTGCGTTCGAAAACTCGTGGTGCACACAGCTATATGTAATAACGTGGCCCTGTGTGGCCCTGTGGCTATATATTCTTCTGAATAAGTACAAACAAAAAAAAAACAGTGCAAACGAGCGAGCGAAAAATGTCAGCTGAGATTTCGAAGGGCCATATTGACGCGAGTGTGAGAGAGATAGCTGAAATAAGTTCATATTTTTCCTTTCCGCCCTTGACATTTTCGAGAAAATAACTGTTACAACTTGTTCTTTGTCGAACAACGAACGTTGGCTAACCATTTATTTGCCCGAGAATGCAAGGTTATGGGAGAAGAATGTGTTGCAGGTTTGTCGTTACCGAGTCTGAACGAATGCTGTGATACGGCTTTGACAGCTCGTCATAACCTCACAAATTCGAATTTTCAGCTGGCATATTACCGACATGCTCCAATGACGGGAGAATATGCTTCATGAATTAATATGCTCCACATGTTTTGACCTATTTATTCCTACACCCACCATCTTATTCATTTATAGCATGACTTACAATGCCGCAGGCATCAGATTAATCGCTAAGCGATAATATCTCTAGGGAAATAAACTCTTGTCGCTGAGCGACATAAAAATCTTGTTGCTGAGCCACATGAATATCTTGTCGCTGAGGCAAATGATAATCTTGTCGCTGCGAGGACTCAGTGACATGAAAATCTTGTCGCTGAGCGACATGAAAATCTTGTCGCTGAGCGACATGAAAATCTTGTCGCTGCAAGGGCTCAGTGACATGAAAATCTTGTCGCTGCGAGGGCTCAGTGACATGAAAATCTTGTCGCTGAACCACATGAAGATTAATCGCTAAGCGATAATATCTCTCAGTGACATAAAAATCTTGTCGCTGAGCGACATGAAAATCTTGTCGCTGAGCGACATGAAAATCTTGTCGCTGCGAGGGCTCAGTGACATAAAAATCATCTCGCTGAGCTACAAGAAAATGTTGTACATTTATCTCTTTTTGATAGTGATGCATTTTTTTCCTGCTAGAGGTCAAATTCAAAAAAAATTGTCCGAAAAAAAAAATTCTAAGAGAAATTCGAAAAAAAATCCAGGCGATTTAGTATGAAAAAACGCAACTTCTTGTATCTGTAAAACTTTCTATAAACCCTATCATTCTTGGGTTATATTGAATTTTTCAAAACTTTCTGTTTTTGGCCAAAAACGAAATAACTTTCGGGAAAAAAATCACAACAAATTTTTCAAAAGAGGAAGTTGGAGCTTTTGCATTGCATTCCAAGTTTTATATAGTAGAAGAAAAAAAAATCTCTTATATTGTGTGCCGAATCCGCGATGGTCGAAAAAAGGCATAAAAACGGTCGGGAATCAAAGTCCGTACAAGGCCAAAAAAGAAAATCAATGGAAAAATATTTAAATAAGGCAAACTGGAGCCTGATCTATCCTTTTTGAAACGCCACTTTGGAAATTCGAATCTTTCTTTTTGGCAGAGTTGTCTGGTGTATCTAAACGTTTGTGCGGTAGTGTATGAGTGGATCGACGAAACTAAACCAATTCAAACCATGGGGAAAGATTCACGAAGTTTGTGATCATGAAAAAATGTAGGTTTCGGAGGAGTCAGAAAAAAAGAAGTGATATCCTAGCCAAAAATCCCCTCCACGGGGAAAAAAGCCTGGACAAGTCCATTTGTTCGTGACCCCCGTTTCCATTTGTTTTCACAGAAAAATCTAACCCCGCTAAAAAAAAATTGAAACCTCCAATAAAATGAAAAATAGAAAAAAACCCTAGAAAAAAATAGCTCCTAAAAAAATGGAGAAAAACCAAAAAAAAAATTCAAGACAATTGAATAAAAATACAATAAACGTGAAAATGGAAAAAAAAAAGTTGACGATTTTCGCTCAGCACTAAAAATTCTTGATATCCATAAAAGGACAAGTATTCCATTGATGACTGAAAATCAATTAACGAGAAAAAGGGAAAACTCCCAAAAAGACATGGCACAAAAAAAAGAAACCCTTCAATACAAAATGGCGAATCGACAGAAAAATTTCATACAAAAAATAAAAAACTGAAGTTCGCCATCGCGTGTTGAGCAGTTGAGCGGATGCGCACAGAGTACTTGTCTGGCCCGAAAATTTTGGTATTAGCTTCCGCATATTCCCTATAAATAGCAGCGGCTAATACCAAAATTTTCGGGCCAGACAAGTACTCTGTGCGCATCCGCTCAACTGCTCAACACGCGATGGCGAACTTCAGTTTTTTATTTTTTGTATGAAGTTTTTCTGTCAATTCGCCATTTTGTATTCAAGGGTTTCTTTTTTTTGTGCCATGTCTTTTTGGGAGTTTTCCCTTTTTCTCGTTAATTGATTTTCAGTCATCAATGGAATACTTGTCCTTTTATGGATATCAAGAATTTTTAGTGCTGAGCGAAAATCGTCAACTTTTTTTTTTCCATTTTCACGTTTATTGTATTTTTATTCAATTGTCTTGAATTTTTTTTTTGGTTTTTCTCCATTTTTTTAGGAGCTATTTTTTTCTAGGGTTTTTTTCTATTTTTCATTTTATTGGAGGTTTCAATTTTTTTTAGCGGGGTTAGATTTTTCTGTGAAAACAAATGGAAACGGGGGTCACGAACAAATGGACTTGTCCAGGCTTTTTTCCCCGTGGAGGGGATTTTTGGCTAGGATCGAGAATATCTGTAAAGAAATAACCTTGTTTCGAATTATTAATAATTCGTTCATCTGAAAGAAAAAAAACAAAAATGAAAGAGAAACGACATAAATTATTCGGTCAACTAACCTGTGGTGAAAATTGTAGTTGAACTCCAACCACATATCGTTCTCGAACGGTTAAACGACAACGTATAATAACCATCTCGAAACACCGAACCGACCAATCACAGAACGAATAAAATGGCAATAATAACAATTGAAATATATCGTGACCCTAGGACTTTTTATTAGGGGATAAGAAGAATGGGGCATCGGTTTTTAGAATGTTTTCAAGCGAGATTTTTCGGTTATTTACGTTCGCAATGTTTTCGAGTGGTGTATTCAACATTTTTTCACGTTCTATTTCAATTTTTTTCAACTTCACAAAATAATTACAGATTTTTTTTTTTTTAAATACGTTTTCTGCTAAATTATAAATTTTTTTTTTCAATTGTGGTGAAATCATTTTCAGCAAGGTTCATGATTTTTTTTTATGGAAATATTTATTACACTTCTTTTTTTTATGGAAATTTTTTTTACACTTGTTTCGATATCATCAGGAAACAAGCAACCATTAATGTACTTGTCTCGACCTCTTTTACCCTAGGGGAACTTTTGGGTTTTTGTATATTTTCAGCCATAAAAAGTAGTCAACTATCTGAGTAATTGTTTTTTTTTCTTTCTTTTCAATTAAAATTATTCTTACTTATACTTATGTGACGTACCAACGGAACTACCACGAGTACAAAAGATATGACTCTTTTCACGTTTCGAATTTTATACATTAAAAAAAAGGCACCACAGAATGATTGTTGTTTTTTACTCGGACTACAGACCATGATGGCGAGAAGTTATAAACATGGTCCAAAATAGGGCTACGGTAAAAGTAAAAATATATTTCTGTGAAATAACACTTGACTCCCGTAATGTCACTTTAACTGATGAGGGTAATTATTGTCAAAACAAATGACTCTCCAGCATCGCACATTCATTACAATCTACTAACCAAAAATTGCAACTATCCCTTCAAAAAAATAGTCAAAACCAACAAATTGGATTGATTTTTTTAAATATTTTACTGGACTCCTACAGCCACATTCGTTTCATGCATGAAACGAAATAATTACGCTTTTCTATCTTCATTAACTTGTATCTCATATCACGAAATCGAACACGTGGAAATTCAGAGAGCGTCAACCTGAGGAAAGCACACTTGACTAAACAGTAACATATGTGCCTTTGAACGGCAACCTTCTCTGCTGTTAAACAGCAAAAGATTTTTCTTCGTCATTGTTGTTTTCGACACGTGCTAAGCGAAAGCTAATATCATTTGCTACGAATTTTTACGCAACATAATGGCATATATAGCATTTAAGCCATAGATTAATTAACCTATTGAACACAACCTTTACCATCATTCAATTCGTTAGACATGAATGTAATAACGAGTGTTGTATAAAAGCCTCACATTTCTATCGTATATTCTCAATCGATTCCAAGTCTTGTCTGAAGCAGTTGTTGAAGTCTTCGAAGCTTTCGGGTGACATCAAATTTTCTGAATACAACGGTGAAATGAATTTACGTAAGTAAAATCCCATATCTACTTATAATTTGAAAGTAAATTAACAAAACGGAATACAATTTTTTGCAAGCTTGGTCTATTTTCTTTTGTTTTTCAAAGTCGGAAAGTAAACGCTATCCATCTTCAAATTATTTTCGCTAACTAGGATAGCTTTTGTCATATGAAAATCGGTAATTTTTCCGAACACATTATAAAGTATAAAAATCCCCTCCCGGAGGAAAAAAAATTTGACAAGTATTGTCGATTTATTTCTATTCGGATTTTTTTCAGGAAAACCTTTTTTTTTTACACATCGTGCCCAAAAAAGTTTAGATAATACCCAAAAACTGAGTCTCACGAAAGGGGAGCATTATTAAAAACTATTTAACCGTCGTGGATGGAAATCGAAGGTTTCCGATTTGATTAACACTGAAAAAAATGCTGTTATTATTATTGTATCATTACTATAAGTGAAGATTATATGAAAATATATTTTAATATCGATGTAACACCTAGGTTATTGAATATATATGGGGCATTCCACGCCAAATCGACCACTTTGAAACCCGACCCCCTTCGATTTTGCTGATTTTTTTTTATCTGTTTCTACCCCATTAAGGAGGAACATCAGGTTCAGCCTAAATGGTGATAGCTCGATGAAAATTTGAGGATACATCATTGGATATATTTCCTATGACCTGTTAAATTTTTAATTGATTTCATTGTGCCATTTTCTAAATAATCACTTTCAAACTTTGTATCTTTTAACACGTAGTGATATAGGCTCTATCTTATATTTCTAACTTATCGACGGTTGTTAATGTTTCTGAATGTGAAAAGTTAGGTTATACATGTTAAAGATACAAGGTTTGAAAGTGATTATTTAGAATATGGCACAATGAAATCAATTAAAAATTTGACAGGTCATAGGAAATATATCCAATGATGTATCCTCAAATTTTCATCGAGCTATCACCATTTAGGCTGAACCTGATGTTCCTCCTTAACCCCTTCACTGGTGAGCCCGCCATATGGCGGGCAACTCTAACGCCATATGGCGGGCTCCCCAGTGAAGGGGTTAAAGACGGTTCTCAGAATTTTTTCGAATTTTTTCACCCAACCAAAAAATAGTTATGAATTAAAAAAAAAAGCATTTTTTTTTTTTTTAATGAGCTATAACTTTATCAAAAATTGACTTATCGGAACAACTTTTAAAAAATTTTTTTTTTTTTAAATGTACTTTCCAAAAAAAAAATAGAAAAAAATTGTTTTGAGTTATCTTCATTGTTTTTTTTTCCATTTTTGGGAAAAACGAAAATTTTTTCGATGATTGCCATTTTCGATTTTTTTCATTTTTTTTAATCAAAAACTTTGACACTTTTTACTCATTCTCGAATTTTTGTAGACTGGTGTTCTTTCGATTTCTATGTTTTTTTTTTTAATTGAAAAAAAAAAAAAAAAATTTCCAATTAATTTTTATAACACTATTCTGAAACTTGATGGGGATATTCAAGGGACCTTAGAGTTCAAGAGAAAAAAAATATATATATAAAAAAAAGTAGTAATCATCGAAAATTTTTTTGATTTTTTTCGAAGAAATAAGAAAAAAAATAGAAGATAATTCTGAATCATTTTTTCCTTGAAACTGCATTTCAAAACAAAAAATATCAATAGATTGAAAGATGATAGTTTTCGTTTTCGTTACTGAGAGATTCAAGCAAGTCAGTTCTTTGACTTCCATTTTCCAATGAAAAATTGTACGGCTCGTTACTCTTGCTGTCTTTTCTATCGATATTGTGATCATCGAAATCAGCTTCGACGTCGTCTTCAATATTGATGTTGTCATGAGTAATATCAAAATATTATCAATATTTTAATCATCTTCCTCAATATCACTATTTTTATCATCGGTGGTTTTGAGTTGCTTTGCGTCCGAATAAACTCGCTTTTTTACAATCAATGCTTAAGAAATAAGTATCGCATATATCCAATTTTTCTTGAATAAATGCATTTGCTTGTTGTAAACTTCTTTCTTTTGAATGAATTTTTAGGTTAAATGTGTTGAAGCAATGGTCAAATCGTGGATTTTTTTCCATATTGTATGAGTATTATATTTAATTATAAAAAGCACAGTGATTAAACAATAACACAAACTTTTTCATCATAACAATCACTGAATAATTGATATTTGACGTAAAAAGCCTGTTCACCAAAAAGAAGAAGAGATGTTTAGGTAAAAAGCGTCTTAAACACCAATTGTTAACTTTCTACTCTAAAAAGTGACAAAAAATTGACCAAAAAGCAACGTTTTATTTTCATCCTTTCGTTTTGGAATGTATTTTCCAAGAAAAAATGATTCAGAATTATCTTCTACCTAGCCAAAAATCCCCTTCACGGGGAAAAAAGCCTGGACAAGTCCATTTGTTCGTGACCCCCGTTTCCATTTGTTTTCACAGAATAGTCTAACCCCGCTAAAAAAAAAATTGAAACCTCCAATAAAATGAAAAATAGAAAAAAACCCTAGAAAAAAATTGCTTCTAGAAAAATGGAGAAAAACCCCAAAAAAAATTCAAGACAATTTGAAAAAAAATACAATAAACGTGAAAATGGTAAAAAAAAAGTTGACGATTTTCGCTCAGCACTAAAAATTCTTGATATCCATGAAAGGACAAGTATTCCATTGATGGCTGAAAATCAATTAACGAGAAAAAGGGAAAACTCCCAAAAAGACATGGCACAAAAAAAAGAAACCCTTGAATACAAAATGGCGAATTGACAGAAAAACTTCATACAATAAATAAAAAACTAAAGTTTGCCATCGTATGTTGAACAGTTGAGCGGATGCGCACAGAGAACTTGTCCGGCCCGAAAATTTTTGTATTAGCTTCCGCATATTCCCTATAAATAGCAGCGGCTAATACAAAAATTTTCGGGCCGGACAAGTTCTCTGTGCGCGTCCGCTCAACTGCTCAACATGCGATGGCAAACTTTAGTTTTTTATTTTTTGTATGAAATTTTTCTGTCGATTCGCCATTTTGTATTTAAGGGTTTCTTTTTTTTGTGGCATGTCTTTTTGGGAGTTTTCCCTTTTTCTCGTTAATTGATTTTCAGCCATCAATGGAATACTTGTCTTTTTATGGATATCAAGAATTTTTAGTGCTGAGCGAAAATCGGCAGCTTTTTTTTTACCATTTTCACGTTTATTGTATTTTTTTTCAATTGTCTTGATTTTTTTTTTTGGGTTTTTCTCCATTTTTAGAAGCTATTTTTTTCTAGGGTTTTTTTCTATTTTTCATTTTATTGGAGGTTTCAATTTTTTTTAGCGGGGTTAGATTTTTCTGTGAAAACAAATGGAAACGGGGGTCACGAACAAATGGACTTGGCCAGGCTTTTTTCCCCGTGGAGGGGATTTTTGGCTAGGTATGTATTTTAGCCCAAATTCACTTCAAGGGCTAATGTGTTGTACGATTTGAAATTCAATAAGTACTGAATTATAAATGATTCAGTATTTATTTGTCAAATGCTAATTTGTTAATATATTTTGAAATTGTTCTATTTTCAAATGAAAGATTTCAAAAATATGAATAATATTCTCAATCAAATCGTTTCGGTTTGTTTTTTAAATATTGCACCTTTGCTACAAAAGGTTTTGAAAATGAAAAAATTTCATTGAGATTTTACGACATGATTTCGCATGTTAAATTTCCAACTAAATTTGAATTTTTCTAGAAATGTGTAGAAATTTATCAGAATACATTAATGTTTCGTATACGATTTTGTTTCAAGACTTTGTTTCGTTAAAATGACTTGCTTCTATGAGATTTTAAATGTTTGTCATAGTAAAAATAGCACAGATTTTCCCTTATTTGACATCAATATAAATTTTTTCCGAGGAAGATGAAAGTTTCTGACAGTGAGAACCAGAAGCGAAAAATGTTTATCAAAAACGTGGACAACGAAGAAAAAACGAGAAACATCTAAGACGTCTATCATTTATCAATGAGAAATGTCTAAAAAAAGAATACTAAAGAAATAAAAAAAACCGAATCGCTGCGAAAAAGTTGAAGTTGAAGAGAATAAGATTTTCAGCGATAAAGAATACAAGATCGTTGATTTAAGCATTGAGTCCGGAAGGTTTTCAGATGGTGGCATCAGAAAACTTTTGTGAAACACAGGTGAGTTGCAAAAACACTGGTACTGGAAAATCTTACACCGTTGGTGCCATTGCCAAATATTTTTCATCAATTTCATCCTTTCGACATCCCCATGAGCTTTGGGACACAATTGTCTTCACCTCTGAAGAACTTCAAGAAAAGAGTCCAGAAGCTAGCATCAAACAAGTTGTCGATGAAAGCAAAATGACTTTTCATTGGCTCCGGAAGGATCTCAGATGGTGGCATAAAAAATTTTTTGTGAAACACCGGTGAGTTGCGAAAACACCGGCACTGGAAAATCTTACACCGTTGGTACCATCGCCAAATATTTTCCATCAATTTCATCCTTTGGACATGTACATGAGCTTTGGGCCATAACCGTCATCACCTTTGAAGAACTTCAAGAAAAGAGTCCAGAGGCTAGCATCAAATAAATTGTCGATGAAAGCAAAATGACTTTTCATTGGCTCCGGAAGGATCTCAGATGGTGGCATAAAAAATTTTTTGTGAAACACCGGTGAGTTGTGAAAACACCGGCACTGGAAAATCTTACACCGATTGAAGAACTTTAAGAAAAGAGTCCAGAGGCTAGCATCAAACAAGTTGTCGATGAAAGCAAAATGACTTTTCATTGGCTCCGGAAGGATCTCAGATGGTGGCATAAAAAATTTTTTGTGAAACACCGGTGAGTTGCGAAAACACGGGCACTGGAAAATCTTACACCGTTGGTATCATCGCCAAATATTTTTCATCAATTTCATCATTTTGACATGTACATGAGCTTTGGGACATAACCGTCATCACCTTTGAAGAACTGCAAAAAAAGAGCCCAGGGGCTTGCATAAAAAAAGTTGTTGATGAAAAAAAAAGAAAAATCCATTGGCTGATGAACAATTGAGGAAAATTCTTTTTATTTCTGGAATGTATTCATAAACAACATACACTGTAAACATCCATGTTTTTATGTATTTATTAGTTTTCTGCTCGATTTTCATCACTCACGCAACTGAATATGTACTTGGAATTTGTCGAGGTTTTAAAAATTTCTTCGATTCAAACAATACCGAAATCTCTAACAGAAACAAGTCATTTTTTAAAATATAAACATTTTTTGAACCTCATCATTTTTTTTCAACCTCATAACCGTCATAACCCTGATGACTTAACAGAATTCGAATTTAAAAAATATCTGTCAAATTTCACAGCCGCGATTTTTACAACCTAACTTTTTTCAATCTCACGACTACCACCAAATTTGTGACCGCGATCTTTATAACCTTTTCCAACATATCTGTCACTGTAATGTAAAAAGTCGTTTGACACATCAATCAATTGAACAGTTTCATCACATATCAGCAGATGTTTCTAGTTATAACTAGTGTCACTAGACAGAAACTGCGAGATGTCAAAAAGTGTGCGAAAAAAGCCACCTTTTTTTAATGCCTCGAAAAAATAAAAAATTAGTATCTACAAAATGCGTTAGGTTACAGGGCTCTAAATAGTCACGATCGAAAGAAAAAAAAAATAAAAAATACGTGAATGCGCAGCCGCTTTCAAAACGCTGTAATTAATTAAATATCGTCGAAACAAATTTCAAGGATTTCAAAAAAACGTTCGACCAGCTCTGCTTGCTGTAAGGACTCTTGTAGCGACTCGTTTCTTCGACATAGTATAGACGTATATATAATAACGTAAATGTACTTGTCTCGAGTCGCTACCGCGACTCTAGATAAAGTGCATTAAAATCATAGATTTCCATAAAATTTCAAGTTAACGGCTTCAAAATAAAATCATTAATATCTTCTTTCAAAGTCAACCAAAGGTTATAAAATTTTAACCGCGTCACTTTTCGAAAGATTTTGTATCCCTGCAAATTTTTGTAATTTGTGTTTGTTAATTGATTTACCGAGGGTACTTCCTTAGAAAAAAAAACGACGTTGCTTAACGTTCGACATTTGACGATAATGATCCAACAAACGTTCGGAAAATACTGTTTGTTTCACTACGATTTTAACCCTGCACGGATCATATGGGTCGTTTTCAAACCCAAGCGACTATGCAAATCATATGGGCCACGAAATCATATGATCCGCGCAGGTTTGAATCAATTGACATCTGAAAAAAAATTAAATCGGATATAACTTGAAAAAATTGACCAACTTATCGCCGCTTTCGTGATAAAAAATGTTATTCAACAAACATTCCAATTGATCGGCCATTCTCAAACGACCGAAAAACGACGATTATAAATTGCAAAAAAGATAAAAGTTGAAATCAAGTTGCCGATTTCATATTTTCGATCCCGAATCGAATGGCATTAGGACAAAACCGAATTAAACGAAATTAGAAAAATTTCTGCAAGCTTGACGCTTTCGAAGTAAAAATTCGATGGCGAGGAAAAATCCATTTCAGCATGAAATTTCACATTTCAGCTGAAAAAAAAAAACATTCCTCACCGAGATTTGATCACGAAACCTCGTGCTCTCACGGTCGGCGCGTCACCACCTGCGCCACCTTGTAGCGCGAGTGCTTATGAGAGTACTCATACTTTTAAATACATAAGGTCCATTTTCAGTCTACATTACTGTCGTGACATTGACAGCTTTGTAAACAAACATCCGTTTGTTTTTGTAGGTCAATTGATTACCATACTGTCCTGTAACGAGATTTTTTCCTGAGAGGGTTCGACCTATCCCTTCTCGACTCACCTGACCCGCTAACCGTATAGGAGCGTGTTGGCGGGGCTGGGCTGGGCGCCAGATACGATAGTACCGCCGGAAAACCGGCTTTTGTTTCGGCCAACCTCGCCAAACGTGGTTGACCGACCAACTCAAAACAGGTGACCGAGGACGGTCCGGCTACTCAGCCAACGGAGATACGAAATGGTAGAGGGGCTGGTCCGGGGGAAGAGTAACGACCAATACAAATAAAATAATGGTAGCCGAAACGAATGCAATTAACAATAATAACTGAATTTATTCCATATATCCGATTACAAGTATTAGAACTGTCGGCAAAACGCACGATGAGAAATGTCGTTCGCGAATCGATCGAGATAACAAAATCAGCAGTAAATTTTACGCGATCGGCCGAAACAGAGGTAACGATCAGGTAATCCGACATGGATAGAGGTAATAGCACGTCCGGGGCGTTAGGCAACGGTACGGCTAGTCAATCGTAAAGGAATCGGCCGAGGTAATCACAATGACGCAGTACGGGATGAACTCAAAGAATGCGAACAATAATTAAAAATAATTGAGGAACGGCGCACGAAGTTCGATCTACTTGACGCAATTAATCCGAGAAATTAAGGTACTCCGGGTACACTGACGATCCTCGCGCGTCGCGAGCGTTAGGCAACTCAACAACTCAAACAATTTAACGCGATCGGCAAAACCGTAATAACACCAAAAATCGGACTCAATCGAAAACTAACAAAGGAATTGATAATTGCGAGGTAGTCCAACATGGATGAGGTAGGCAATGCAGCGTCATTGGCGTGAGTTAACTTGACGACTTACGCGTTCTGGAGCGATCAGTCCAAATCATAATTAACGTAGAAAAATCAGAACGAAATCGATAAAATAATAAATAAAAAAACCATCATTGCGAGATAGTCCAACATGAATAAGATAAGCAATGCGGCGTCATTGTGAGGCAACTTGACGACTTAATGAATTTTATTTCACACGGCCGAGGCTCCAAATACCCGATACTCCAAAGAGGTACGAGCACCCGGAATAGGTACGAGCCCGTCATTCGACAAAAGAAACGTGAACGCGATAAACGAAAACAGAAAATAATACTCCAAAATGTTCGCGTAAGTGCAAGAAAGTAAATCCGTGAAATTCCTCTGTAATACGATATAGATAGAGTGAGCGAGTACGCTCGACGAAGAAAGAAACTAATGTAAACACGTGAGGGACGACGCTGGCGTTCAGCGCGCGGTGAGAGAGACTGAGCCGAGCGAGAAATGCTCGAAATTTGGCGATACAATTACTTGAGAATTACGACGCAATAATCGTCGTACTATTCTCCCCGGAAACTCTTTATTGAACGCAATAATAATATAAAACCCCATTAATACTTTATATTCGTAATAATTCGGGTCGTGAGCGTGTTCGATCGCCTTATCGTAATTCTCCGTACTCCAATTATTTTATTACGGACGGTGAACCGGAGACTATCGCAAAAGAACACCTCCGTTCAAAATCTCTACACTCAAAACTATGCAGAACTGCATTAATAATTCTAAAAGCCCTTTTTTGTATCGGACGCGTATACAGACACGTCAAATTTTTCGATGAAGTGGAATCAAGCATAATCCTAAACCCATGCAGAGTTTTTTCTCAGCAATTATGTAACGAATTGTGCTGATTTTAGGCTGAATCAAAAGAGCTTCACGAAATTAGACTCCAGTTCAGTTTTCTGGTTGATCGACAACTCCTAGGTTTCGCAATCAGGCAAAATGTCCTAAAACTTTTACCCCCACCACCGCGAATCGCTTAATTTAGAGATAATGTAGTCGCGACGAGTCTCGGGCCAGCAGATAAAAGAGCTGTCAATGTACTTGTTCCAAGATACATTAAGTATGTGTAAGTTTGAGACTATACTAGCCAAAACTTATCACGCGACCCGTTAGAGGTCTCCAGCTCGACACTCATACCAGGTCCGACATCGATAGGCAGTCCCACATCGATATTCGTGGGAGCTTCACGTCGCTTAAGAACTATGAGCGTTCAGAATTATAATTAAACAATTATAAGTAAAACAAGCTATTGTACTTGTTGTTGATTCAGGTAAACCTGATCAATAGCCTTAAATTGTTATCATTGTATTGTTGTATAGTTGTTTCTCCTAATTATAATCTAAATATATTACAGTTTTTACATGCATCAACCGCAGTACGATCTTTATTAAGACAAAGAATTTGTCTTATATACACTCCCGCTCAAAAGTATGGGTTCACCCATCGAAATTTTCAGCCTCGGTAAAAGTTCCATATCTCAGTGGAAAAAAATCGTAAGATGATTTAATAAGCGCCGTTTTGAAGGGGACAGTTTTAGCTTCACTTTGGCTATTTTGGATATTTTTTTACAATTTTTGTTATAGTCCCCACGCGCTTTTGAACAGGGCAGTTTTTCGACGATTTTTTGAGCTCTGGAGATGGGCTGCCCATCTACTAGAAAATTTTCTTCTCAATTTTATTTATCGTAGTTTCAAAGGGGATATCAAACGCTGCATTTTCGTTTTTGAAAAAGTATCGTGCGATTTTTTTTCACAAAAATATTTCAATTTTTGACGAAAATTGAGACTTTTTTAAAATTAGGCTTATCTTGAAAACGGCGGGAGATTGGAGAAAATATCAAGAAGGTGGAAAGTTGCATGACATCATGATGTACCTGGTAGAATTATTTTAGAATTTTTTTTCGACATTTTTTTTTCTCCTACTTTTGGAGTAAAAATTATTTTTACTTTCTCATGAAATTTTTTTTTTAGAGGGGCGAGGCATTTTTTATTGGTTTTATCACCATCTTTACGTCATTTTGATTGAAAATTAAATCTCTTACCTCTTTTATACGTTTTTTTCGTCAAAAAAACCACCTTTGGCTCTGAGGACCGCGTTGACGATTCGTGGCATTCTCTCAATTAATTTATTTAATTTCTTTAAATAATTTACTGATTTGGGCGCGAATAGAAGCACAACCTTCGATACTGTTTTCGTTGTCTCGCTTAGCATTTGCTCCTCAGCATTGTTTACATTTTTAGGAGCAATGCTACGAACGCTTACACTTTTGCATTGTTTACATTTTTTGGAGCAATGCTACGAACGCTTACACTTTTGCATTGTTTACATTTTTTGGAGCAATGCTACGAACGTTTCCGAAAAGCAATTCAGTTCTGTGAATATTTCAAACGCGAGTACGTGGCAAAAATAATCAATCTTTTGTTCTTTTTCACAATAACCAAAAAAATGGCTCCAAAAAAAGAAATTGAAAAAAAAACGCAGTGGCATAATGGCGCTCTTTAATAGAGGAATGTCAATGCGAAAAATCGCCAAAGAGCTGAAAATTTCGTATAATGGAGTGCGGTTTGTGGAGTTTTTTGGAGCCATTTTTTTGGTTATTGTGAAAAAGAACAGATTGATTTGCCACGTACTCGCGTTTGAAATATTCACAGAACTGAATTGCTTTTCGGAAACGTTCATAGCATTGCTCCAAAAAATGTAAACAATGCTGAGGAGCAAATGCTAAGCGAGACAACGAAAACAGTATCGAAGGTTGTGCTTCTATTCGCGCCCAAATCAGTAAATTATTTAAAGAAATTAAATAAATTAATTGAGAGAATGCCACGAATCGTCAACGCGGTCCTCAGAGCCAAAGGTGGTTTTTTTGACGAAAAAAACGTATAAAAGAGGTAAGAGATTTAATTTTCAATCAAAATGACGTAAAGATGGTGATAAAACCAATAAAAAATGCCTCGCCCCTCTAAAAAAAAAATTTCATGAGAAAGTAAAAATAATTTTTACTCCAAAAGTAGGAGAAAAAAAAATGTCGAAAAAAAATTCTAAAATAATTCTACCAGGTACATCATGATGTCATGCAACTTTCCACCTTCTTGATATTTTCTCCAATCTCCCGCCGTTTTCAAGATAAGCCTAATTTTAAAAAAGTCTCAATTTTCGTCAAAAATTGAAATATTTTTGTGAAAAAAAATCGCACGATACTTTTTCAAAAACGAAAATGCAGCGTTTGATATCCCCTTTGAAACTACGATAAATAAAATTGAGAAGAAAATTTTCTAGTAGATGGGCAGCCCATCTCCAGAGCTCAAAAAATCGTCGAAAAACTGCCCTGTTCAAAAGCGCGTGGGGACTATAACAAAAATTGTAAAAAAATATCCAAAATAGCCAAAGTGAAGCTAAAACTGTCCCCTTCAAAACGGCGCTTATTAAATCATCTTACGATTTTTTTCCACTGAGATATGGAACTTTTACCGAGGCTGAAAATTTCGATGGGTGAACCCATACTTTTGAGCGGGAGTGTATGTATGTCAAGAATAAGTAATTTATTGACTTTTTAACTCCGGACTGCCCGTAAGGCAAAAAGACGGGAGTTATACGTTTCGCTGCGATCAGTGGGTGGGGGGATATTTCTTTGTCGCCAGTTTTTTCGGAAACAGTGATAATTGTCTTGACCAATTTTTTACATAACCTTCTACATGTGCCGGACAGTGTCCTTATTTGTATATGTCATAATTCATCGCGAATTTTTTGTTTATTCAACTTTCACGCTGCACATAATTTGAACATATTGCAATATGACCGTATATGGCAGTCTTCGATCATCGACTACTGCACACCGTTTGTGCGCTGCTAATTTCGGTCCGAACTGGCGCGCGTCTTTCTTTCTACACAGTTCGTAGCAGCCCAGATAGCCAAACGACGTACGGTATTGGTACGGTCGAAGTAAGCCGTATTTTACTACTGATACTGATAGCATGGGCTCTGGTACAGAAACGCACGTTTTGTTTGCTGGGAGTTCGTAGTTCGTCTATAGATAGTGTTCAGGAATGAGCAAGGCTACGTCGGTAGCGCGATTCAGCGGGAGAGGGGGGGGGGGTGGCGCTCCGCTCCGGATGTCGCCACTTACCGGGCTACGCAAATTTCGGGAACAATTACCACGGGAGCGACGTGACGCGCGACGGATGCGCGCGGCTCGTCGTCATCGATAGTCCTTATCAATCAATCAGTCTTGATCCGGTCGTAACGTGCGATAGTGCCCTTCGTGCCTTTCAAAACTCCCTTTCGCAAAAGTTAGCGCAAATAATCAGTTATCGGGCCAAATATCACGTTTAATAAATTCGGGACAATTCAAGCTACATTTCGACGTATTTTTCGGGACGTTTTAAATAAGGATTCCTCAGATTAATCGGGATTCATTTTCGGGCACTCACGAGCACGTTTCGGCTTTCTTTCGGCATCGTCGAACGTGTGTTCGACGACGACCGGGTCTACTCACACTTCTCATTCTCTCGGGTTATACTGTCGGGCCATTTGTTCACCTCGGGAGCATTATTCATTGTTTATTGTTCATTTTCTACGACAAATAAAAATACATTGTTTTTCCATTATTTTTAAACCCGCTCTCCTCGCGTCATTTATTTCCCCCACCAACACCAGATCCTCACGCAACAATATGTATACATATTTTTTTGGGTTATAATTTTCATTTTTCAAAATAATTGCTCATTGTGAAATCTTGAAGTAGGTTTACTTTTGAAGGGGACGGTCTCGACCGTTCTATTTCAAGGTAAACATATCCTATCTCATTTTCGAAACTCTGTCAGTTGATTTCAAGATAACCACAACGATTCTATTTTATCAAGAAACACGGTAGCGGCTCGACGCCAAGTATTAAAAGAAAAAATAAAAAATTACAAACAAAAAAAAACTTGAGCAAAAAAAAAATTCGGCTGGTGTATTTGGCGAGTTCGTAACTATGAGGTGTAAGTACATTTTGTGGAGTAAGCCAAACATTTCGCCAAGTACACCAGCCGAAATTTTTTTTTGCTCAAGTTTTTTTTGTTGGTAATTTTTTTTTTGCTCAAGTTTTTTTTGTTTGTAATTTTTTTTGCTCAAGTTTTTTTTGTTTGTAATTTTTTGTATTTTTTTTTTCCTGAAGATATTTTTTTATTTGTCAAGTCATTATGATGAATTGGTTTTTAGAGAGATAACATTTTTGAAAATGAAATATAAGGAACACTGTGTATTTGGCCATGATTAATTGCACGTACTTAGCCATTCAATAGATCTAAATTATTTAACAACTTTTTGGGAACTTTCACCAACTACGAGGTTAAAATTAAAAAATCTTGATACAATTTGATTTTTTTTTTAATGATAATGAAAATAGCTTTCTTATAAAATGTATGATGTTAAAAGGTTTGTTGGATAGTTTTTGTAGAAGCAGATTTTTACTCCGACAACTTTGTCAGTCGTATAAAAATTCTGTGCGTTTGGTTTTTTGAAAGGTTTGAACATTTTTTTCTGTGGATGTATTTTCTGCATACCTTATGTTGAATCAATTTTTGACAAGGATTTTTGTGCATGAGTATTTTGTGTATGAATACATGAGTAACAAAAGTCGGGTTTTACTGGGACGACTATTCAAGGGACATAAATGTACTCGTCTCAGTTTTTCACAGCATTCATGCTGTATTTTTTGATTTTTTGTGATTTACGTTTGACTCAGAAAAATATGAATTCAAGATTAAGGGGGGAAGCTGGTCTAGAGCGTAAAAAAATGGGCATAATTTATGAATTTTTTATGACTCAACAAAAAGATCAATCGAAAATCTGTGAAAGAGGTTTTATAATTTAGGTTTTAATATACAAATACAAATTTTTTCGTGTCAATTAAATTCAAAATGGCGGTGTCCGGCATTTCTTCGGAGGCGCCTCGATTTTTAGACGGGTCCATGGCCGAAGATGTAACCTCCTTAATTTTGGTCCGGGAATAAAATCCCGAAAATTTTTAGTTTCTGTATAACAACAGCAAGAGACGTACGTAGCATTTTTTCGATATTTTGTTTTTTCGCGAAATGGTGCACGTTTGAACAAAACATTAAAATTTTCACTATAAAAAAACGACAAAATTGTTGACTAAAAAAAAAACTATGCAATATAAAAAAAAAATCCTACGTACGTCTCCGGAGAAAGGTATTTCGAATGTACTGTCAAAATTTCGTATAGATCGGTGAAGATTTGCTCGAGTTATGTCTTCGGCCAGTTCAAAAAAAGTCATTTCGAGAAAAACGCGTTTAAGGGAGTTCATCTGGTACCGAGCAAGTCAAAACCCAAAACTGTCACGACTAGCGTAGTCGGCTCAGTATGTTTAGTGTGTTTAACCTCCAAAGTTTAACCTCCTTCTTCGAGACAAATTAATTTATTCCGAACCTCATAAGTATCGAATGGATTTTGTGAAATGGTAAAAAGATTATTTAGACATTTTTTAACGATTTATAAAAGTTTCGTACGAAACTGTTTGTCAATGCTTGCGAATTTCATGTTTACAGACGGGAAAACCACAGAAACGCATAAGGAACCGTGTTAAATTGGGAAATCTGTTTTTATTAATTTCTCTCGAACAAAGTATTCTAAGGACCTAAAATTTTGACGGGTGATCTAGTTGATATTGATAACTGTATTCAAATTTTTTAATCAATATCTGTTTGTTAATTCGATTACCAGATGAACTCCCTTAAAGTTTTACGTACTATAAAATCATATTAAATGCGTATATACTTTTAATCTGCGATGCCTGCGCCGTACAATTGCCCTTCTGTATCAATCTCTTCGGCTTCTTTTTCCTTTCGGAAAATGATCTTTATCCCCCCGGAAAGGGAATCTTTATGATCCCGGCGCACGCTGTAATGCGTGCGCCAGGATCATAAAGGGCGCTCGGGGCATACCTGAGAGGCGCTGCCGCAGAATGGAAAGTTTGGGCATTTAGACATTTTTGCCGACATCCATCCTTTGGTATGTTATTTTTAAGACCCTAAAGTACCTTTTAAGACAAAAAAAAAATTTCGGTTTCTTCAAAATTCTAGACCAGCTTCCCTCCTTAAGAAATTTTTATACGTTTTTTCACAAATAGAACTTTTCTGTTATGCATAGATGCGATTGTCCGGTCGGAAATTGCATTAAAATATCAGTAGGCAATCTTTGTTGATAAAAAGTCAAAAAGTTGAAAACGGCTTTATCTGTGTACAGCTCGTAAATATGATAATTGTTGCTGGAAAAATGTAAATAAATTCAGTTTCATACTTCATAATATACACAATATATGTGCAGAGTTATAGATTTTTCTCACCATTATTAAAGGTTGAAGAAATGATGAAGTAAAAGCATGACAAAATACATGTATTTTTGCCTTCGAAATTCAAACGCCCAGGGGCACGGTTTAAAATTTTCCGATCGCCTTAAAACTTTGCACACTTCATTTTTCATATACCTTAATTGAGTTTTTACGAGGGGACTTGAGAAATTCACATGTGACCCAAATAACGACCACCCTAGCGTGCATGTGTGTTCAAAACAGTGCATATGGCATCGACAGCTGATATGTTGTAACTAGCGTCAAAAAACTTACAACGACAGCCTAACCTCAAAAAAAGGAAACTGTATCGCCAGTGTATGAATATATCAATTTGAAAGAGGGAGGTTGTCAGATTTTCGATGTAGAAACGATTGCCCATCAGTTAATATGCAAAAGATTTTTCAGTTTATCTATATCTCAAATATTTGACAAACAATTGAGACTGCGTCCACATGCCAAATATTATTCCAATACAAAAAAATTTCACATATTATAAGAGAATATGTATGGAAATGAAACAGTATTTATACTTTCTGAATTTGTTTATTTATTATATTGATACTCATCCTGATTCATATCCTCTTAAAAAAACAACAGCTTTCTAATCTGCTTGCCAGCCTCCACATACACCGAAATTTCAAATTACGCGCACATAACCACGAATATACGACGTTGCAACATCTCTAGCAACGGTCTGAAAAACAGCTAGTGTTACGTTTTATTTTATTTATTACTCCTGTCATAAGTCACCTTTGACAAATTTTAAGCCGGATAAAAGATTGAAAATATTTCATCTTTCGACTGTTCAAATTTTGTTCTAATCTATCCATCACTAACGGAGATTTGAGGGATAATGTACAGTCACTCCGTGATTTCTCATAAGAGGCCGTGTTGTTGTAGCTTGTCGAGGCATAAAAAAAATTACAGATATTTCGCGTTACAGTCCACCTCGGACCACAAAAATTTGTACAAGTTACTTTTACATCATAATCTAACGTTCTGCAAAGTTTCATATCTTTCTGTCCATTAATACTATTTCCTGCGTTACTTCCTTAACATATTTTATCAACGATTTCTTCCTCAAGTGGAGTAGCATCATGTTCAGACATTATTTTACACCCTATTATTTTCCTATGTTATTCTTATGGAAAATCTTCACATATAATGCGCTTCGCGGAATGATTTAATTCTAAGTAAGCTTTCCTTGCAGGATGTTTTTTTTTTTTACCACAATTCAATTTCTTTCGGTGGATGCAAATGAAAAAAAATATCGCTATTTCCATGCCCCTAATGTCGATAAGTATTCATGCTCGATACGTTGTGCCGTCACTGTGAATCTTACTCAATACGAATAATTTCAAATTATTATGAATCGACAATGATTCGATTTCGGGATTAAATCAAGTGTAAGATTCAGTGGAATCATAGTGATTTCGAAATATTTTCAGCTGATCTTCGGTTTTTCACTTATTCGTATTATATTGATTTGCAAAAAAGTGTTTTTTTTTTTCAAATATCTATCATGGTTTTTACATTACATGTAACAAGTCTCGTACTGTTCAAAATTAATTGATAAATAAAAACTGCATTTAAAATAATTCCATTGCTTGCTATCTTTCCTCTCATTTTGACAATCGCCGATCGCCTCTGAACATCGGAAAATAAAGAAAAGTATATAGATATATTATTAACACGATCAATTGGTAACTAAGGAAAAAAGAGAAAACAATTCATTCGGGGTTTGAGATCAAAAAGAGTTGGTTCATATCGAGATAAAAAAAAACCATTGAGTCACCTAATTGAAGGCTCAGCGCAAATAATTAATGAGAAAAGCCGTCCCTGAAATAAGTCGAATAAAATACGTACAAAACCGATTTAGCAGTTTTTGTCCATCAACAATGAAAAAAATAACTGTTTAGGACTGTCATTTTTGTGTCATATGAAAAAGTTACGCTCATTTTTCGAACGTACGTAGAATGAACGAATAAATAAACAAATGAGTGAAAATTCACGGGTGGATGGATATTCGAATTCGCTCAAAGTACAGATGGATGGAGCGTTCCTTCGCCGAGGTAAGATTTGAAAACCATGCACGCCAAGTTTATGTGTAATATTTGCAGTGCATTTTTGCGGTAGAAACGCGTAGATACAATGCGTGCATTTGTACACGTATTTGCCATTTTCTGTGTAACTGTTTTTTGTTATATTCTTTGTGGAATCACATTGTACATTCTTAGTGCTTAGCTAGCAAAAAATCAGAATGACATTTTTTTAAATTATTTTCACAGAATTATTTTTGAAGCTCTTGAGGTGACAAAAACCTATATCTCGTTTACCTTTATTGGCTACGTTGAAATGATTTCATTATTTTTTTTTTTTATAAATTTGGAAATAAATCTTAATGTGAATATATTTTCACTCCAATCCCTGATTTTACAATAATACAACATAAACTAATCGTACAGTTATTTTAAAAAATATCGCTTGTTATAAATTTTTGTTTCTTTAGACGGTTCATGGCGAAAAACTGGAGGAATATAAAAACTACGTCTGAACAAAAAAGGAAGAAAACTGACAATGGTGAAAAAAGGAACTGTGAAACGTATTGTACGTATTCTCAAGCTACATTCGAAGTAAATTCAATCCATTATATTTTGAAACATTCAGTTTCTCTCAACACAGTTAAAGCGCCGATATTTAAAAAAATATTTGACGGTGTACTTTGTACCAAAAATGTTCAGTTCAGTAAAATTATTCAATTCGACATGTTAGTGTACACAACTAAAAAATGAACCGCCATGCAATACTCTGAATTTCGTGACAGTTTCATTTCGAATTTTTTTTTATTTGAAGATTTTTCATATCATCCTTGTTTTTTTAACCCGTTTCGGCCCAGAACGCCCCTCGAAGGACACCGCTATTTAGTGGCTCAAAACTACTGCTAGTCTGGACTGAAAAAAATTGAAAGCACATGATCTTTTAGTTTAAGATGTGCTCTTTCCGATGATACCCACGAAATTTCTCGAAAAAATTTCTAATTATAAGAAAACGCGGTTTAAAACAAATAAAACATGATTTTTTCACACTTTTTTTTGAAATTGAGTTTTCAAGGGTTTCCCGGTTTGGGATGGACCTGGAACTGTACTAACCAGTGGCATAAATGTTTGAATTTCTATAATCCATGGTCAAAAATTTTTTTTTTACATTAGTGTATTCAAAATGGCGACTGAAGTGAAAAATTTTTGTGAAATAAGTAATGATTTTTTTTTTTTCAAATGATGCACTTTTTATAAAAAGTTGTCAGGAATAAGAAGTTCTTGAAATCATTCGAAAAATGCACTAGAATTTTTTGCAAAATGTTTTTAGCGATTTTGCAGATAGTCAATTTTTGCGAAATGAAAATTTTTTTTTTGAAAATTTCGAAAAAATTTAGGTGCATTCTTCGACAGATTTCGGAAACTTTTGATACTTTACTGTTTTTTCCAGAAGTGCATTATTTTCGAGAAAAAAATTCCAAATAACAATGTAGGATCAGATCGTGTAAAATATTTGGAATTTTTTCCTCGAAAACGTTGCATTTCTGGGAAAAATAGTATAGTGTAAAAAGTTTTCGAAATCTGTCGAAGAATGCACCTAAATTTTTTCAAAAATTCCAAAAAAAAATATTTGATTTCGCAAAAATTGACCATCTGCAAAATCAAAAAATAGCTCAAACCATTTTGCGAAAAATTCTAGTGCATTTTTCGAATGATTTCAAGAACTTTTCATTCATGACAACTTTTCTAAAAAGTGCATCATTTAAAAAAAAAAAAAAAATCATTACTTTTTTGACAAAATTTTTTTACTTCTGTTGCCATTTTGAATACACCAATGTAAAAAAAAAATGTTTACCATGGATTATTGAAATTTAATCATTTATGCCACTGGTTAGTACAGTTCCAGGTCCATTCCAAACCGGAAAACCCTTGAAAACTCAATTAAAAAAAAAAGTGTGAAAAAATCATGTTATATTTGTTTCAACCCTTTAACAGCCACGCCTATTTCTGATTGGCTTAAAATTATTTCCTCTGGTAGTATAGCTGAAAAAGAATTGACCATGAATGTTCAACCATAATTTTATCGATAAAAACCTGGGAAGTAGTATTTTCGAGCTGTAGAAAATTTGCTGCATGGACGGTTTTACACTCTTAATTCGAACTATTATTCCAATTCAATCATGAATATTCAAGGCCTAGTATGTCTAGTCAAGTTTCGTTTATCCATTTCCATCAGAAAATATTTCGAGAATAATCCATTTTCTTACTTTTTTAGATGAAAACGCACAACAAATGCCAAGCATCGTATATATTCACGATAACATTATCGCTATATTAAAATAATTAATATGTTTACGTTTGAATTTGAAGCTATCCTAGCACCTGGAGCGATATCTAGCATGGATTGATAGCACTGCAAACTAGTCTGTCCGCTATAACGTCTTTGTGTTTTTATGAACGGAGTGAAAGTAGACGTAGCAAATTTGCTACAATGGCAGCTAAAGGGTTAAACCGCATTTTCTTATAATTAGAAATTTTTTTGGGAAATTTCGTGGGTATCATCGGAAAGAGCACATCTTAAACTAAAAGATTATGTGCTTTTAATTTTTTCTAGTTCAGAGTAGCAGTAGTTATGAGCCACTATATAGCGGTGTACCTCGAGGGGCGTTCTGGGCCGAAACGGGTTAATAGATATGCATATTTAAAAAAATGGTAAAGCGCTTCAGCATTTATTCGCCCGAAATCTTGCTCGAACGATTACGAAAGCATTCCAGGAAAATGTTTCGGAAATAATTTCAAAATTAATATCAGCGAAGTACATCTGCACAACAGCTGACATGTGTTCATCGCGGACTCTTCGATTTTTGGGCGTGACCATTTGTTAAGTAAAATATTTTGACAGCTGCAATATGATTTTTTAAATGCAAAATTCACGGCGACAATAGAGTGCAGTTGTTATCTTGCACTTGTTGACATGTTCTTCAACATAAAATTTAATCCATCAGGCACAATATGTTCTTCAGAGGATCTAAAGAATCATCAAATTTCTAAGTTTTATATTTTTTCTAATCCTAGAAATTGAAAAACAATCAAAATTATCTATTTATACATTTTCTAAATTTTAGCTTGTCAAGTTCACACTGGCACAACATGCAGTCATACGCCATAGCTTATAGCAGATTTGTCGGTGAACATACTCATGATAAAGTCGCCCGAATGAACAAAGACATCCACACGTAACATGGTATCAATAATACCCAAGTGTTGCCACAATAATGGATAATGGATCCAGTTTCCTTAAGGCGTTTCGCGAATTTGGTGTTGGGTTTGGAAGTAGATGAAATGATCCAATATTTTTCTCAAGAAGTACTGTGTAATAAATAATATTTTGTAGCGTACCGCTAGTACGTGCGCGCTGTATGTGTTTGAATGAGTGTGTGTGCGTGTGTGGTGACGATCCACGCAGATTGGAAAGAAGGAGAAGGGATTCTCCCCTCCTAATCAAAATATTCAAGTGATCCTACGAACACTTCTCTTTGAAACTCGCAATCGATAACAAGTATTTCTGTCATATAATTTATTCGTCATTTTTGTCGTATCTTTAATATGTCTAATTAATATATATATGTATCAATATCTATATACGGGTATTTTCACTAAACTGTCGACATTATACATCGTAAAACAAAATCCTACGCATCGAATTTTGAGTAAGATTGGGGCCTAAAAAAGCTCATCAGCCAACTCCGAAAGATTTTTTGGTCTGGTCCATAATACTTCTCGTCGACGACTTTGCGCACCATATCAGTGTGTTAAGTCGTGAGCTATTCCTGGTCCCGAAACGAAAACAAAAAAGGAGGAAGAGGAATGAAAATTGGCCTGGGCAGATCGCAAGTCTCCGTCATCGACATCTCACAAATCGTCAACTAAAAGATTGAGGATCGAAGGCCGAATCGGATTGATAAGTGTTATCCGATTGTTATGAACATTTTTTCGTATGTATATATATATATTTATATATATATTTCTATGTTTTCCCCAAAAATTTTTTTTGTCTCGAAAAAAATTTTTTTTGGCTTAAAGAAAATTTTTGGGTACGAAAATATTCAACTATTGGGTCAGAGTACGTGTTTTTCGGCATTTTTTGAATTTTTTCAACGTTATTAGCCGATTAACACCCAGAAAAAATCGTACTTCCACTACGGGCGGTAGCTCAAAGCGTTTGGCATATAATCAGCGATTTTTAGGAATTTTTTCAGATTTTTAAAATGGGGCTTTTTTTTGGACTTTTTTGGATGTTTTTTTTTTTTCGAAAATGACTCTTCAGAAAAATCTGAAAAAATTCCAGGGTGTCTTTTAGACTTCATATAATAATATAAAAAATAATTAACCAAATCGGCGAGGGGCAGGGAAAAAGTCCGCCGGTTTGACGTGGAATACCTCATATATATTTTTGATTTTTTTTATCCGAATATAAAATTGTGAATCTGCAAAAACGATTCCGTTCTCTTTTTTTTTTATTTACGAACTGTAATGTGCCCATATTCTCAATCGAATTGTGATATATTTCACTGCTAAATAAATAATTGTAAAAAAGAGAAACAAATTTGTCACTGTTTCATAAATTTGTTACAATTTGAAATCACAATTGTCCAGTGAAATGTTAAAATCACATGATCCAAATGAATCAATTGAATTTAAAAAAAAATCAATTACATAAAAACAAATATTTAATGTAAGGAACAATGATAATAGAATAGAGAAACGATTGCGTAATCACGATTCATAAAAATGAACTTTGCATTATTGGAAAAAATATTCACCGCATAATCACGTGATTTTTACATATGTACAGATGAGAGCATATAAAACTCAAAACGATGATGAGACTGATTTCAACGCAGATCATGGAGAGATTGAAAGCATTGAAAATTCGAGTGGTAGCGAAATAAATGGTGTATTACCACAAACTTTCAGTGCACCAGCCATACGCTCAATCTCATCGCAACGAAGGACGCTGAAATTGGGATCAAGACATCCGCAGAATCGCAATCGGCACACAAAGAAATGATTGAATGCTGCAACAGTTTGTGGAGACTATTCGCGTCCCCTAAACAAAGCGAAAAACTGCAACGATATCTTAGAGCATCGCTCAAGAGTCTGGTGGTGACACGGTGGAACTCTTTGTACGATTCGTTACGGAAAATTTTGAAATTGAAAGACAAACGGATCGAAATCCCACATGAATTTGACGTACGCAATTTTTTCCGAGAAGCGAGTTTCAAGTAAGAAAATAGTGATAGTTTGTCCTAGCAATAAGAAATTTGAGCATTTACAAATGTATGAAGGGTGTTCAATAAATATTTTTTGACTGTTACTTTGGTCAAAAATGTCGAAATGGTTTTTTTTTTAGTCTGTCAAGATATTTTTGCAAATATTTTGTTTTAGACTTTTTTATACGCATTTCAAGAGCCAAATTTTTCCGGACAGACGTATGGCTAATTGGAAAAATCATGAATTACACATTTTTATTTATTTATTAATTTGCCTAGAAGAACTATAAAAATACTTGTAGATAACAATTTCATTTTGAGTTTTCCAAGATTCACCCATCTTCAAGTATGTTATCATGGTGCCCACGATTTTTTTTTTTGCGAATAATTAAGTAAGGAATGTCTATCTTGAAGTCTAATAGTAACAAAAAATCGCCTATATCAATAATTTGATGTATTTTTTCATGGAGATTCGTGGAGGACTATATTGAGTGCAATCGACCGACCGCGGAAGCACTTGACATACTTCAGGGAGAAAAAATGTGCACTTATGGCTACTTACTTCCGACGCTGATTTTCGTAAGGAATAAGCTCAAAAATTGCATCGGGAGTTTCAACTAATGTGACCCTTTATTGAGCTCACTGATTCAAGGCTTGAAAATCAGTTTAAAAAAAACTTCGACGTGATAGACGAAGGTCGGATTAGCATTACTCGCTAGGTGCACCTAGCGAATAGCTGCGGCTTCGCATTTGATCTTTAAATTAAAGTGATTCCAATGTTTAAGTCTCTTAGCTCAGGGAAAAGTGTTTGCGGCATTGAAAAAGGCGTTTGCGAGCACCAACGACGCATTGCGAAACGAAGAACAGAAACATGAAAATTGTGGAACAAAATGGTGCAATTCTCGAAGAATCCAGATTCATACAAACACGCCGTTATCAGCGAGGGTTTTTTCAGAACTGTTTAATTTACTAAAAAATATTTTTGGTAGTAGAGCTAAAAAAGAAAGTGGATTTTTTGGAGGCGTGTCGAGTAATCCTAATGAAAGTTTTAATGCCACGGTTGCTAGCAAGGCTCCGAAGTCGGGGTTATATGGAACATCTCAATCCTATAATATGCGTGTTGGCTTAGCCGTCCTAAAAAAGAATGAGGGAGAAAAATTCATAGTTGAGTTATTGAAAAATTGGCAAGTATCTCCTAGGAACAAACTTGCCGAATTTTGAAATAAAGTAGACAAATATTCTAGTCACCGATACAATAAAGTTCGCACTACAACTTTTAAACGACAACGCTTATTTTAGAGGCAGCAAAAATCAAAACTTCGGCACAAAAACGAATTGGCAGAATGCACTACATATGTATCCAATGTTGGCTTGATGAATTCTGTATTTGATAATATTGAATTGGCTTTTGTAGATGAAAACTCAGAACTAGCTGTTGTTTTCTTGAACTTACGAGACTGGAATTTTTCGTGGAGATTGCGATATTCTCCGAATGGCTACAAAATGTGAAAAATCTGAATTTAATAAGCACATAAAATCTATTCAGAAGATCTCGGATGCGTCGAGTCAGATACATGGGTTAAGATTCGTTGATGGAAGCTTGCAATTGCATGGGAAAACTGTGACGGCAGTTAATTTACAAGAGACGTTAATTAAATTTTATAAATTTCTTTTATAATTTGACAAAAAATGCGTTCTGACAGCTCATACCTGTGCATTCGATTATCCTAGACTAATGAAAGCTATCGGAAAAACTCACATCGATAAATATTTTCAATCGATCGTCAATAAATTTTCCGATACGTTGCTGATCATAAAAAGTATCACAGGAATAACCACAGCTGGACAGAATAAACTAGAAAATATTGTTAAGCGCTTGAATATACGAAGGTTTCAAGCACATTATGCTGTTAGTGATGTTGCGATGCTAGAACAAGTTCTGCTCAAATTTAAGATTTTGAAGAAGCAAATAATCGAATTGTCTTTCACATGGAGCGCAGCCGAAAAAAATTGGTACTATCTTAGTAGTATACTTCGGATGTAAAATTATATGACGAATTGAAAAGTTATACACCAGTTGCGATGAGAAAAAAAAACGATTGCAGCAAACATAACTGTGGATATGGTTATCGAAGCACACAGAAAATACGGTTTCGATGGATTGTCACGTCTGTTTGGTGGTGACGAAAATGGCAATATCCGTGTAACTAAAGACACGAAAGTAAAAACTAAGATCGTCGATTATTTGGAAACAAAATATTAATTTAATTGATACTTGTAGAATTTAATAAGATGTTCATGTCGTTTTGGCTCAATGTGATCAAAAAATGATAATTGAGAATAACTCTCGGCATGCTCATTAGTACGTTATAAAAAAAAATTCAGTTCACATATAACTCAATTGTTTGACAAACAATTAAGACTGCGTCTACATGCCAAACATTATTCGATTACAAAAAGATTTTACATAACACATGTATGGAAATAAAACAGTATTTACCTTCTGAATTCGTTCATTTGTTATATTGATACTCAATCTGATTCATATCCTAGAAAATAATATCCTCGAGAATATATCCTAGAAAATAACATCCTCTTAGCAAAAAAAAAAGTGTTTTTTGCTAAGAGCAAAAAAAAGCAATAATCAGCAAAAAAAATGTGTTTTTTGCTAAGAGGATATGAATCCCCCGAGTACGAATATTGATTCCGTGAAACAGGTAATAAAATTGTTCATCAGTCAAACCGTCAATTACAAACGATAATTCGTATGAAACAGATCTGGAGCTGCATATATTGCTAAAATGTGTAGCGCTATTTGCGCTACATGCGTGATCATCACACTTGCACACATAACATTCCCTAAATTTGTGTTTCATCATCCTATATTCATATGAAAAGAAGTAATGAAATGTATATACGTACCCAACGGTGGCAGTGTCATCGGCTGGTAATAGATAACTATAGCGTGTTTTCCGTTGTCAGTAAAAAAACTGTCGAAACTTTGTATGTATTCATCTTTATCGATAACTCCATCTTCCAACTGAGGAGATTCAGTATTGAAGATATGTGAAACCATTTCTAGGACGTGACGATGCGTCGTTTTCAAGAGGGCGCGTCGCATATTCCTGTATTCTTTATATTTACTCTGGAAAAAAAAAAATATATAACAAGAAAAATAAATTAAAAATACGTGAAACTGGGACAACCTCAAAAATACAGTAATTGATCAAATATAACAGGAACAATTTTTCAAAGATTCCGAAAATAGTTGGAAATCTTTTCCAACAGTTTACAACTTTCGGAGAAAATATTTTTCATGTATCAGCTTATGAAGAAGGAAGAAACCGTAAGGTTTGCATCCTTAGAATCTATAATTATAAATATGAAAATAACGACTTCGTTTCATTAAAAATATTTAAAATTCATTTCCGGCAATCGGTTCCGAAAATTATATAATTTTTATTAAAGATTCAGAAACTGCACAAGAAAAAAAATTCTATCAATCGGAAAAATGAAGGGATAATTACAAAAACATTTTTCGCAACGTTTCAATGATGCAAATTGCAATGCCATTATCAGCAGTGGGTGAAGCGTGCCTTTTGTTCGGAATCCGAGTTAAAATTCTTTGAATAAACTTTCCATGGCACAACTGTCGCAATAAAGCATGGAAAAAATTAGTCGAAAGATTGTGATAATACGACAAACAGCAACACACGATTGTCACGTGCATTTTATATGATAATACTGCAGGGAAGCGGATGTATTAATAACTTGACCAAAAAATATGTCAACACTTTGACTAACATACAAAGTCGACTCTTATGACAAAAAATGAGCAACAGACATGACTGAATCTAGCAAAGTCATGGTTGATTTTCAGATTCGTTTTTATGTACAAATCACTGCTGCTCAAACGCTAATGCTATAACTGTATACCAGCTGACTATAATGACGAGTCAATTACCATGAAAGTATATCCATAGTAATAATATATCAACTGAGAATATTTTAAAAATTATTCATGACAAATCAATTTCAGAAATTGTTTACCTGATATAATCTATCACAAGAATTGTTTTAAAATCAGACGAGTGTCTAGTTCAAAAGGTCAAAAAAGGGTTGTTGTTGGATTCTCGAAATTACTTAAATCATACTTTCTCGAGTATCGAAATATTGGATTGAAATGTTATAAATTAATATGTTAAGATGGATGTTTGGATCATTTAGAAATCACACATTAGCTGGTCTTTGAGGGCACATATCTCTTTTAGGACAACCTACTCTATGGTGATTATTCTATAAATAAACATGAAAATTTGGTCATCGCATCAGACAATATGTGTAAAACCCTTGAAATTAGAAGGAACAATTTACATGATAATTCTTTATTTATGACATACGTCATTAACCATTGTGTCATCAGAATATAACCAAAAGTATTATTTTTGTTTGTCAAATTTATTAATTTTTTAAATCAACTCGATGATTTGAGTAGAATTTTTCCCCAAATGTGGAAGGATTGACTTTTTTGTTAAAATGCAATGGTGCAAGGACAGTCTGAGTGAAAGTAGACTATTTCAAATCGCGGACAAAATTTCCCAAAACTCGCCTGGGGCTAAGATGACAAGCACACGATTTAAGATATTTTTTCACTCCCGTATAGCATATACTACTTTACACCACACCTTGGTGGAAATTTCAACTTTTGTGGAGCAGAAAAGTGAACTTTCCGTACAGGTGTGGTAAAAAATAGTATATTACATACCTAGGCCAGAAAAATAAGTAAAGTCTCAGATCACATGTAATTGTTGGCCGAGGCGAAGCCGAGGCTGACAAACATGTGGTCTGAGGCTTTACTTTTTTTTGGCCGAGGTGTGTATACTATTTTTCTGCCCGACGTTGCCGGAATGGGGCAACTTCGTTTAGCGCAGCGGCCAAAAAGTTGCCACTTTCCGGCCGGAGGGCAGAAAAAAAATTGTATTGCATTGAGATAACACAACCTCCATTTCATGGTGGTATTCATTCAACTTGAAATTTTGTAAAAACTTATATTTTACAAAGTCAAAATCCTACTAACGATATTTATTTATATTGATATACACAGGAAGAAACAATTTTGTTGCATTAGAACAACGCAAACTTCTGGTCTATGGCTGAATTAATACGATTTGAAATTTTGTAAAAACTTTTAGGCTGGTAAGTCAGAATGCGATATCCAATCAACAAGTCTACGAGTGCCCAATCAATGATAAAACATTTGCAAGATCCAGAAATTGAAGCGCACACTTTTTCATGAAAATTTTTGGAAATGTTATAAAGCCATTATACATCTGTTTTACAATGCTCACAAGTTGAAAATGAATGTTTATTTTTTTCAGTCATCTAGATAAGACTTACTTTCAAAACTAGAGTTTAAAATGTAAATTATTCTAGGAAAATTGAGTATAAACTTACAATCCCCTCCTTGGTGCTCTCATTTGGTATCGCTTCCGCAGCTCCAATTCTTCGAAGCTGTAAATCTGCAATACGCTGCTGGATAGCTGGCTTTGTATAATCACCCGGGCCATGATCATTTAAGTAATGTGCCATTGTTTTCAGTTTCGCATAAAATAATTTCAGCAATCACGTAATACAATCAAGCTCAAACATTCACAACGAATGTTTTACCGACTTCTGAAAGGATTAAAAAAAACAAATAAAAGACAGTCGAAAAAACAATGTATAGGAGATGCTTGAAGTCAATTGCGTATTCCAGACTTGTTATTTAAACGCTATATATTGTTCGACATTCACTGCAAATTACTCGATGCTCACATGTGTACCATAGTCGCGTTCTGAATTGCACTTAAAACGTACATAGCGAGCAAACAACCACAATCCGGCGAGTATACAAATAGAGTGCGTTCAACTTGGGCGCCGTGAACGTTGAAAGCGTTTTACTGCCGTGCTTTCGGTTTTACGATATCGCGTGCTTCCAATGTTCGTGGCGCCCAAGTCTAACGGACCTATAATGGGAGCTTTCTAGCAAGCGACACATAGCATCTGACTTTTTTTCGATGATTTCGAGGAATAACTATATAATGCCAAAAAAACATCGAATTTTATTTTTCCAAAAACCACATTGAAGCTACACTGAAAAAAAGGCCACGGTCCGAATTGTGCGGACAGTGCTTACATGCTCAGATTGCTCACGGTTAGTCCGATTTGAGTCAGCGGACTAACGTCTGTTTGTAGTACTAACAATTCGGACCCTCCATAGCGTGCTGTCGTAACGTCAACAGTCAACCTAACCTGTCACCTGTCGACTTCTATTATTATTTCCCGGCGAGTAAGAGTTCGTTGTTTTTCGATATATATAACATTATATACGAATATTGTTTATCTTAAAACACGATCTAAAAAAAATAATGTTAAAATATCGAGAAATAAGCATAACGCCAGATCCTTTTAAAAAGGGCGCCACCGCCATATTGGAAAAGTGGAGAGCGAATCTCGTTCAGTTTCGCGGATAGGGACCGTGCATACCTATACACTCTCACCAGAGTGAGAATGTGTAGCGTGTACATACATACGTTTTATCATCTACAAAGTGCCTTTCCCCGTGGCCACGGTCTTACATACAGGTCCTGCAACTCCCCGGAGTGGAGGCAGGCCAAAGTGTCCCACATACTGAAGTTTTTTTAAAATCTTATTGTAGTCACTTGTGGCGCTAGTGCCGACTGTCCTCGGCAATCTAATCTCAACATCGGCTATGCTATTATCAGGGAGACTAGAGCACAGACTAGAGTTCTAATTCGGAGTTTTTTTTTCCCGGTTTTACTAGTTTCAAGGATTTTGTTCCCGATTGTTAATTAAAAAAAAATTAGCAACATGGGAAGAACGTGCAAACAAAATTTGACACTCGCACCTAATTTTGTCACAAAAAAAACTGTCCAAGTTGACAAACAATTGAACAAAATAAAATAATCTTCTGACGAATAAAAAATTGTGTTCGAGTATTATTGTTCTTCAACCTACTTCCCAGATCTGTTCACAAAAAATTACAAAAATGGTCTCGCACTATTTTCAGATTCAGATAAATATATATTCTGATTCTAAAAGCTCATAAAAGATGAGTATTACGGATGCCATTATTAATTTCTACATTTACCATATTTTTTCAGTATCTATCATGACTATTCAGCATTTGAAGAAAAATTATATGAATAATGTTATATAAATAAATAAATGAGTTAAAAAAAAAAAGTGTCATGCGGAATCGATCCCCAGACTGTGAGTTCGTGGGCTTGTTCTTACACCACTCAGCTATTTCTTATTGAGGATTATGGCATCAGAAACTCGCTCAAGTTTATCCTACCCGCTTGAGTTCCAACCAAGTTGGATATTATAAGTTGAGACTCTGAAGATAGAATAAGTTGGACTCTGTGGGAATACTTTTTCATTTGAATTTAAGCTTTCTTTTACCTATTCATCTCTTTTCAGAAATGTAATTTGTCTGTTCTTCGTATATAAACAAGATTTTATTTATTCAGGCTTTTTTGGTTAAGTGTAGTGCGCTTGCGCGGTTGGAGAGAAAAACCACGGTCTTACATACAGGTCTGGAAACTCTCGTGGTGGGGGTGGTTCCGTTATGGAGGTGAAATATAATTCGCATCACTGACACTTGTTGTCGCTGCGGTAGGGTTTCGTGAGTGAATCTAACCTCGAAATCCTATTTGCGCGGTCACTGTGTGAATAATTTTTTTTAATAGATTTTTAAGCTTATTTTACATGTTTTACAGCGATTCGATCGTCGTTCAATCACACATCGAAGAAAAAAGACATTCTGTTTGTAAAAAAAAAAGTTTCACTATATCCAACTAATCCAGATACTGTTAATCTAAGCGGGTGCAATAAGCAGGAACGATTTTGAAAGGATTATTTTCAAAGTGTTACCGTGGTCTACTTGTTACGCTTCAGGTTAACGATCGACGTACCTTGGGTTCGTTCCCGAACGTTGTAAATATTGAAAATTTTTTTTTTTTTTTTATAAATATAACTATTTTCAACTTTGTTTCCAAATTTTTTATAATTGTTATTGTAGGTTTGGCATATTGTGAGGTTTTTTCACAATTCTTTTCCCTTTAGACGTGTTACCGGTTTTGTAACTGTAAGTAAATTTTCCGTCTTTTTGCCTTGATAAAAAAAAAATTTCTTTGTGAAAGTGCTAGATCCTGACAGTATAAAACTATTAACAAAGATATACCCTTCTGTGTTCTTATTGTTTTTAATTAATTATACTTTTTATTATAAGAAATAGCCTGGAATTGTAAACTTTGGGTATTACGACACGCCGGTATCAATTGTGACATTTCGTTTATTTTGATCGGTCCGTGTGATCGGTTGTCCTGGGTTCCTGGGTTACCAGGATTTCGAGGTTAAATTTACTCACGAAACCCTACCACAGCGACATGTAGCGAACATTTTACAAACTAAACTCTACTTCCATAGCGAAGCCACCCCCACCACGCAAATTTCGCTTAGTTTCCAGACCTGTATGTAAGACCGTGAGAAAAACATATATCTGTCCTCTTCGCACTCCAGACACTCGATTACAGTGCTCTCTAGTAGCCAGACCGTGAATTTCGAAAATCGCCTTCAAGAAGTGTGACACCCCCCACTACCAGAGTTGCAGGACCTGTATGTAAGACCGTGGCCGAGGAGCGTGATGTCGGAATGAAAGGATAAGCCACAGAGAACCGTTGGATGACCGTGGCGCGACAATAGTAAGAGATCGAATAACCGACCACCATCAACCTTACCGGCGGGTCAATCGTCAGAAAGAGAGGGACCTACCATATCAAGAGTCTGAAGCGCTCTGCGCAATCTTGCCCTCGGAGTAAACCCAACCCACTAGTTCACCTTCTGGCCGGCATAATCACGGAGCAGCCGAGAGTGGCACCAGCGCCGGCACAGAAAAGAACTATAATAATACTGGAACGCACACTCCCATAAAGTCCTATTGGCCAACGGGCGGGCAGAGAGAGATTCTCACGATTAGGATCTCTATCCTTCTCTCTACGATCTGCGCATGTGTCTGCGCACGTACCTTTGATACTGTACAGTCTGAACAGAAAATTGTTTCCTGCCAAATTCACATACGGCCATGTAATATTTGTGGTTAGTTCCCATCACGGTCTTACATACAGGTCTGGAAACGACCGTAGTGGAGGTGGTTTATTTCACGGGCGCTTAATTATCTCACTTTGTGGCCGCCAGGCCGACGTTGTAATCGAGGGATGGGTAATCAGCGCAAGCGCGATGCAACTGAACGGTGCCAAACTGTGCTAAGCACGGCTGTCACCCTAAAATGGTCACAGCCGCTAGAGGCGCTAGTAGTAGACCAGTTGTGGAGTATACAGCTTCTCACTTCCGCCACTACGCGGCCAAAACGTCGATCAACGCTCCCGTCGGCGGATGGTTTGGTATGCGTTTTTAATATATAACGACACCCTGCGACGCTTTAACATCCTCAGCGCGTCTAGGGCACGGTGCGGTCACTCAGCCCTACTGATGAGTCTGTGACCGTACCGAAGACGAAACGAAAAGATCCCTATATTTTTCTATGCTACGCTAGCGTAGGGGATCTCCCTTACCAACCTCCAAACCATCCTACCTTACCGACATAGGCCTTCGACGGTCTAGCAGTTTACTAGTTGTACCTCCAATATGAGCGGGCAAAATGTCTCCCCGACAACTCAGCCCGCCATACAGTCCGACCAGTGTAGATGGTCGTATGCGAATTATAGGTTAAAAAGTTCAGTTGCGTCGTTCAGCGTTCGTTCGATGTGCAATTATTCAAGTCAATTAAGAGTTGCAAGTGACAGATACACTTCAAGTGAATTATGAACTTCGGGAGTACTTCGGAAACTAATTTCAGAATACGCTGCGAGAGTGAATCTGGACGCGCAAAAAACGAACCAACTCAAAAAAAAATTTCAAAATATTGTATTACATAAAAAACCTATTTTTATAAATTATGAAATAAAGCAGATATCTATCTAACTTTTTGCTTTTATTGAAAACCTTAAATGTTCCCTCAGCCCAAAAACTTTTTGTTACAATTAGTAGTTTATAATGCGCGCGGGCTGTTTAACTACTATAGCGCCGCCACGTGGCGAGAACCAATAAGGGGGCCAAGAAAACAATCGAGTGCCAGGGACCTGGGTGGTTCCACGTTTTCATCCCTACCCACATCCGTTCGGACGAAGTACTTGGCAAAACGCTGCTGAATATTGGTAATGATAGCTATCACTCGTGCTCGCGAATTCGCCAAGTACTTCGTCCGAATTTTTTTTCCAACTAAATTTTTTCCGTATGAAATTTTTGTCTGTTTCGGAATTTTTTAAAATTCTGATTCTTCTTGTGAAAACAATTGTACTGTTTATAGAACAACTGTACTGAGAATTAATTGAAAGATTTTTCAATGATGGGTTTCAATGTAATTGACTGTAAATGCTTTTAAAAGTTTTGTTTATTTTACGACTTTTTGTGAAATTTATACTTGATATTTGATCATCACCCGGAACTACTGTTTGCGGGGAATAAATGTACTTGTCTCAACTTTTTTACAGCATTTTTGCTGTGTTTTACGATTTATTTAACAATTTTTTGTGATCATCGCGAGTTATTGGGAAAATCTGGTTTTGCGAATGGGGTTTTTGATTGGGACAGATTTTTGCAGCGATGAATTATTGCATGGTTATCGACTTATCGTATTATATAAAAGATTTTTTGTGGGCAGGTATTTAATCATCCAAAACTATTATCGGGAGGTTACTTAATAGGTTCCAATATATTCAACTATTTATAATTTCGAAGTTCAATTCATTCACTGAGTTTCGTCAATTCCGGACCTCGTTTTTCGTCACTATTATTTGGAGGGAGTATATGAGCTTGTTTAAACCTTTTTTTACATAATTTTTTCTATTTTTATGTGGTTTGCTTGACAACTTTTTAAAATTTGCAAGGTATCATGATTTTGTGTGTTCACTTTCTTTGCCAATTCCATATAAAAAGTTTTTCTTCATAACGTTTTGTCATGAGTAATGAGTAATTCGAGGAAATTATCGTGGAAAAGTATTTTCACTCGAAAAAATTTCTTGCAATTCACGGCGAGTGTTTAAAAAAATCCGATTTTTGTTGAGGAAGATTTTTCTGGCACGGGTCATGGCTTTGTTTTTCACAAGGATTTTTTTGTGGAAAGGGTTTATTTCACATATGCAACGACTTTCGTGGGAGGAGTAAAGGTTTTTTGTCGCACGTATACGTTTCCGAGCATATTTTGAACAGATACGAAAAACCGTTTACGAATTTCCACCGATGCTGAAATCTCAAAAAAGCAAGCAACGAAAACGTACTATTTTTATTTTACACTTATTCACACCGACACAGCTGTTTTAAATAATCAAACGTTGAACAAAAACTCTCAATCGCAAACATAACTTTAACCAAAAGTATAATGAATAAAAAATAATCACAGATTCCGTTAGTCTCACTGCTGCGATTTTTACAACTTTTAAAAAATTTCACAACAATCATTATTAATGATACAAAAAAATTCGGATGAAACTAAAAATGAAATTTATAAAAATATCTGTTATTAGCTTTCACATTCGCGATCTTTGTAATCTAATTTCTTTAGCCTCACAACTGTCTGTTTTAACGGGCAACCACGATCTTTATAACCTTTTTTTACTCACAGCTGTCATTGTAAAATGAGCTTGAACAGAGAAGTCAATCGGAAATATATAGGTATAGAGTCAGTGTATCGTCTAGATATTACTAGTGTCACTAGACAGAGATTACGAAAAAAAAAACAAATAAACATCAAAAATGTGTGCGAAAAAATGCTCAATTTTTCTTCGGCACAACGAAAAAAACAACATTAATAACTTCAATACTATTTAAGCTACAAAGTTCTAATTAGTCGCGATCGAAAGAGAAAAATAAAAAAAAAAAATACGTGAATTTAGATGAACCTTCGAAACGCTGTAATTTAGTTTATATTGAGAAAAAAAATTTGAGAACAATGAGTATCACGGTCCTTCTGGTAAAAGTGTCTTGTGCAACTCGCTTCGTAAATGTACTTGTCTCGAGTCGCTACCGCGACTCTTGATACTCTAAATAATGAAAAATGAGAATGTAGAAGTTCAAGAAGCTGTCCCTGCTAGGAAACAATAGATTTTCCCCACTGATCCCCCCAAAGATAAGCTGTACCGAAACTCCTGTTTTTTGAAAACAGGAAAACAGTTTGAAAAAGCTGTCGTTTGCCGACGCAAAACGACAAATATTGGCAGAATTACAATCACAGGAACTGTTTAATTTGGCGATGCCTGCAGCGCAGTGCAGTCTCGACCGATTGTTGCACGATCCGTTATATTTCGATCAGTGTATACAGGATCAGAAAGGGAACGCAAATCGCGACAACCGCGACTCGGGTTCGTCACGGCACCGTTCGTCACACGGCAAGCGAAGGCATCGTGGTACGCATAAGCCGTCGGAAAGCCAAGATAATGCGACATGCAGCAGGCACGAGTGAAGAAATTAGCCAACGTGGGAAAACGCATCGGAAATGCTATAATTGCCACGAACAGGGAAGTATATCGCAAGATTCTACAAAGAAAAAAAGTGAAAGGACGTGTTATACCTGCAATGGATTGAAAATGACAGCGTACGTGGATCCGGGTAGTGCTAATTGTTTAATTCGCGAGTCAAGTGCGTTACGAATGAGCCGTAGTATGTCACCGACGATATAAGAACTAATTCCGTATGGTCCTGTTACGTTCCGAGCGGGAGATTTAAATGGGTTCGGCGAGTACTCGATTTAGGAGTGGCGTATGAGTTTTTATGATAGCCACTGGTGAGCCCTTCTTGAGTCTTACCTGTTTCCCGAACACATTTATGATATTGTTAGGTATACGTGACCTTTCAATGAGTAGGATCCGAAGTTAGAGAGAGTTTCTTAACTCCAGGAGCGATGTCGGAGGTTGTAAATAAACACTATGCCGATGAACTTTTGATTAAATCGTAAATCATATAATGTTTATTTATTAATTATTAATTATACTACACTTTGTTATTACAATCATTTCGGTTCGAGATTTAGTTTGAAATATGTAAGTCTGAGCTAACTGATTGGTTGAATTTCTGAATTGAGAGGATTTCGGACGCGATTAACGCTTGTGGTTGTTCGGTGTCTAAGTATGAAATATACGAGAGTCACGACGATTCGGATTATTAGAGAGTGTTACCGCTTTCGAAGTCCGATGCTAACTAACTATTAACTAGAGTTTTCAGCCTTGTTGAAGTTAGAGATGAGGATGCGTTTTTTGGGGGTAGGATGCTGTAGAAGGGAGTTGTTCTTTATGGTTTTTTAGTCTGGATTGGGTAAAGTTTAGTAGTGGATTGGGGTCGTAAAGTGATCGAGTGACCTAATTTGATGATTGGATTTGGATATGGGGGAGACTTTTCCGGAGATGTGATTGGAGGAAAAGTTGTTTGAGATTTCTTAGAATTAGGAAAAGTGCGTTGGGCGGAAATTCTAAGATGTGCACGTGTTCTGCTTTAAAATGGAGCGTGCGTTTGGAAAGCGTGAGAAATGTGAGTTTTGCCAAATGTTTCTGGTTTTTGTAGGGCTTTGGAAAATGTAAATTTGAGAGTGAGTTTTTATTGCTCTGTTCTGTTTTTGTAGAGATTTTGAAGAGATGTGGGAAATGTCGCGGATTATGTAATAAATTTGAGGATTACGGGTAGTCTCGGAAGGTCCTTAGACGGTTCCCGTCGGAGATGACTCCGACTTTTGTGGCGACTTTCAGTCGTTTAATGTACATGTGCAGCTCGTTAGTTGCTCTGAGAATTAGAAAGCGTTGTAAAAAATGGTTATGGGTATCGAATGTTTAAGAGGAAGTTTCGTCTTAGGACTTATGTTATTATATTTGAGAGTATGTACGATTGTACAAGCGTATATACTCGATTATTTACTTATTATTAATTATCGACGAATGATGATGTAGGTTTTATAAAAGTGTACCGTCTGATGGTACGTATTGTATAAGATGAAAAGAAAAATTTATGGGGGGTCTAGCGTAAGTCTAGGACGTAACACACCCTTCGGGAGTTGTGCTAAACAGTCTAGGTATGGTTATGACTGACATCGTCATTGAAGGAGTGGAGGTGAAAGCGGTGCGCCTATACGTGGTGCCTGACGAATACCAGCCAACAGAGCTATCGATCGGGCGGACATGTATAACTCATTCTCGATTTGTCACAGCTAGTAATACCGAAATGGAGCGGGCTCCGGAACAGGAACGGGTGCCTCTGTGTGAGGTACAAACCGGCAACCAACAAGCGTTACAAGACGTAGTAATCCCCCACATTCGATCTGTATTGTAAGTGTGAGTGATCGAAACGTCAATTGTCGGATACCCGAGGCAAATTGGAGTGCGTCAAATCAAAGTGTATTTGCGGGGGATATCACCGTCCGTGGCGAGGTGTCAAGTGTGTCGGTTGTGGAACGGAAAACAGAAAACACACTTATGTGAATATCCAAAAAACTTATGTGAATAATTACGAGTATTTCTTTATTTGATCACAGCTTTTTTAACTTTTTTCTGACGGTTAAGCAGTCGCTTAACCGCTAGCTCTGTGACTCTTTTTTATTACTAGTAAGAGTCATCTCTCGAAATTAGTTGTTGCTTTCGTCGATGGCGCTGCACGCCGGCTTTTGCTTGTGGGTTTGCCTCTGCCGGTAATGTCGCTGGCGGTGATGATGGCGAGTCCGCCACATCCACTCCCCCCCCCCCCCCCCCCCCCCCCCAGTGACCGTGACAGGGTCAAAGGAGAACGAGATTTTTTTGGTTTGGAATATTTTTTTGGGTCCACTGTTGATGGTCTTGGCGACTTTTGAAGCTCTTCTTTGTTCGAATCGTTTGATGAGACATCCTCTTTTGCAATGTACGCTGGCTTTATCCTGCCAACAGAGACGGTTTTTTGTCGCCCTTCTATGTCGATCAGGAATCTTCGATCGTCCAGACGTTTTATTATTTTGTGCGGTCCTGAGTACGGCGGCTCGAGTGGCGGTTTTACCGCATCATTCCGTAGGTAGACGTGTGTGCAACGGTCCATTTCTTTGAGGATGAACATTCGCGCTTTTTTGTGATGCGCTTTCGCAATAGGACGTATTTCTCGCATGTGTTTTCTGAATTTTTCTCAGAATGGTCGAGGATCAGCTGGTAAATATTGATTGATAAAAAACTCACCAGGCAAACGAATTGTCGTACCATACAGCATTTCTGCCCATGAAAGCGCGAAGATCTTCCTTGAACGCCGTTCTTAAACCAAGTAGGACTGTTGGAAGTAATTCTGTCCATGGAATTTGTCGGTTGCACATTAAAGCCGATTTTACAGTTCGATGCCACCGTTCGACGAGGCCATTCGATGCCGGATGGTATGCCGTCGTACGGATTTTATTTGTTCCGATCAGTCGTGCTAAGGATGTAAATAACGAGGATTCAAACTGTTTACCTTGATCTGTTGTAATGGATAATGGAGTACCGAATCGAGAAATCCATTCGTTGTAAAATGCATTTGCCACGGAATCCGCAGTTATATTTTTGAGCGGTATGGCCTCCGGCCATCTCGAGAATCGGTCTTTTTTGATCGTTGACAGGCATCACACGTTCGCGCCCATTCCAACGCATCTTTTTTTATTCCCGGCCACACATATTTTTGGCGTAATATCCGACACGTGTTTCTCCCACTCGGATGCGAGAGGCTGTGGATTGAATCGAAAGCAGTTTTACGTAGAGTTTTCGGAATGTATGGACGTACGACTCCGTCCAGGATGTTGCAGAAGATTTTCACGTCCGGCTCGACGGACAGTAGGAGTTGCAAGTTCAACACTTGTTTATCGAGAAGTGCTGGGAGTTCGTCGTCCGTGTCTTGTGCTTCGAAAATTGTTCGTGCCGAGAGTACTTTCGGCATATCGATCTTGTTGATATTCTCGATCCGTGATAAGGCGTCGGCTACGATGTTTTCATCACCTTGGAGATATGTGATTTCGGTGGTAAATTGCGAAATGAAGTCCAGTTGTCGGAGCTGTCTTTGAGATGTTTTTTCAGCTTTTTGACGAAAAGCGTAGATGAGAGGCTTGTGGTCTGTTCAAACTACGAAGTTCCGACCATCGAGGATGTGATGAAAAAATTTTATTGCCTCGTAGATTGCAAGGAGCTCTCTATCGTACGTTCTGTAGTTTTTTTTGTGCAGAATTCAGTTTCTTGGAAAAGAATCCGACAGGTAACCACACGTTGTTTTCTCGTTGTTCAAAAGAGTTGCGCCGATCGCCGAATTTGATGCGTCAGTTGTTAGAAGAAAGTGGAGCGTTCGGTGATAGAAATCTTGTAAGAGTGGCTCCGGCCACACCTTGTTTACATTCTTCGAACGCCTTTTCTGCCTCATGTGTCCACGGAACTGGCCTTTTGTTGTTTTTCTTCGAGTCTTTTAGGAAATCGTTGAGAGGGGCCTGCGAGATTGCCGCGTTTGGAATGCAGCGACGATAATAATTTATGAGGCCTAAAAATCGACGCAAATCAATGATTTTTGACGGTTTCGGATAGTCAATTATCGCTTGAACTCGGTCAATTGGAGGGTGGTACCCTTCCTCATTGATTGTGTATCCTAGGAACGTCAATTCTGGCTTTCCTAAAACACACTTGTCAAGGTTTAATGTGAGTCCATATTTACCGAGTCGCTCGAATACCGTTTTTAGATGATGTCGATGTTCCTCTGGATCGTTTAAGGCTACCAATATGTCGTCGATGTAAACGATGACGAAATCGATTCCTCTGAAGACCGTGTCCATGTATCGTTGGAATGTTTGTGAGGTGTTGCGTAGTCCAAATGGCATCACCAAGAATTCGTACATGCCAAGTGGCGTTGTAATCGCTGTTTTTTCGATATCCTGCTTCGCTATTGGGATTTGATGGTAGGCTCTTGTGAGATCTAGCTTAGAAAAAATTGATTTACCGTGTAAGCTTTGGAATAGGTCGTGGCTGTGACCTGTAGGATAGCGATCTGGCACAGTTACTGCATTAAGAGCTCTGAAGTCTTCGCATAGTCTCCAACCACCAGACTGTTTCGGTTGTAGATGAACAGGACTAGCCCATACGCTTTTTGAAGGCTGTATCATTTTTTTATCGAGAAGGAATTCAATTTCTTGACGAAGAGCTGTAAGTTTTTTTCCAACGAGTCTTCTTGGACGTTGAGCCACCGGTGGGCCATTCGTTTCGATGTAGTGTACCACGGTGCTTTTTTCATCAGCGCATGTGAGTATCGCTGGTTTTGTAATGTCATTATAAGTTTTGAGAAGATCGCTGTACTCACATTTTTTGTTCACAGTGGAGATTCCATAATACGTGGTTGCAGCGATCGTTCCTGGAGATGCAATTTTTGTCAGAGGATCTAAAATGCGTTGATTTTTGAGATCGATGAGAATTCCGTAATGTGCGATTAAATCTGCTCCTATTATTGCCGATGGTATGTCGGTGATGATAAACGGCCATCGAAACTCCCTCCGTAGTCCAAGATTCACCACAACCACACGTTGCATAAGTGTTAATTGTCGAATTGTTAGCAGCGTAGAGTTTGTTTCCAGGCTGTAACAATTTTTTTTCTATTACTCGGCTGGGTATTATTGACACCGATGACCCTGAATCAATGAGGAATGTTAATTTGGTGTTTCTGTCATATACACTACCGTCGGAAAGTTTCCGGACAAAAGTCGGAAAAAGTTCCCACACTCTTTTTCATATTATTCCGTCGATAACGTAGATAAATTATCTTAATAAACGGCATTTTAAAGGAGAGAAATCCCATTTCATTTTGCTTTTTTTGAAAATTTTTTGCGATTTTTTTTACGACTAGGACGTCATTTTGAAAACGACCATTTTTCGTCTTTTTTTTCCTTTTTACAGAGCAACCGCGTTTTCAGATGAAATTTTTTTTTTTTTAATTTCTTTGACCGGATCTTGAAAAGGCAAAACTCAAGCTTCAATTTCGGTTTTAATAAATCCGTTACGATTTTTTTTTAAAAAGTTATCATGTTTTTGGGGAAAAAAGACGAAATTCATAAATTCCTGCGTAACACGAAAGCTATCGCATTTAAAAAAATATCTTAGAGTGAAAAGTTGCCTCTGAGATTGTTCTAGTCACTCGATTTTTTCCAGATTTTTTTTCCAAAAATTTTTTTTTTGTTATTGATTTCAGTCGAACTGCAGGTCTATAAATTTCCGTAAACTAAAAACTATGGGTTTTTTGACCAAAAGTCCAGTAACAGAAAAGTTTTATTTCTTGATTTTAAACGTTTTGGAATTTTTTCATATTTTTTTTCTCCGATGGTATTTATCATCATCGTCAACATCGTCGGATGAAAAAATTCGAAAAAAAATGAAAAAATTCCAAAACGTTTAAAATGAAGAAATGAAACTTTGTTGTACTTGGATTTTTGGTTAAAAAACCCATAGTTTTGAAATTACCGAAATTGATAGACCTGGAGTTCGACTAAAATCAATGAAAAAAAAAAATTTCGGAAAAAAAATCTGCAAAAAATCGAGTGACTAGAACAATCTTAGAGGCAACTTTTCACTCTTCTAAGATATTTTTCTAAATGCGATAGTTTTCGTGTTACGCAGGAATTTATGGATTTCGTCTTTTTTCGCCAAAAACATGATAACTTTTTTTAAAAAAATCGTAACGGATTTTATAAAAAACAAAACTGAAGCTTGAGTTTTGTCTTTTCAAGATCCAATTAAATAAATTAAAAAAAAAAATTTCATCTGAAAACGCAGTCGCTCTGTAAAAACGAAAAAAAAAGACGAAAAATGGTCGTTTTCAAAATGACGTCCTAGTCGTAAAAAAAATCGCAAAAAATTTTCAAAAAAAGCAAAATGAAATGGGATTTCTCTCCTTAAAAATGCCGTTTATTAAGATAATTCATCTACGTTATCGACGGAATGACATGAAAAAGAGTGTGGGAACTTTTTCCGACTTTTGTCCGGAAACTTTCCGACGGTAATGTATATTGAGTCGAAGCTCCAGCGGTGTTGTATTGTTGTTTTTATCCCTGTCATCGACTGATTGTATCGATGACAGCTGCGCTAGTTTCCCGCAGTTAGCTTAGGCACAAATGAGCATGGAGAAGTGCACCGATAGGATTCAGCGCCAAATTTTTTGTAGTAGAAACACAATCCTTGTTGATTCGGAGTCGCAGACCTGGATTTTGATCTGTTTCTTTGCCAACCATTCTGTTGATTGTTATTGTTTTTGGCTGGTTCCTGTAATGCTTTTAGCACTTGTGCAAGCATTTGTCGCATTTCCTTAATCTCATAGGAAAGTAATGTGGAATCCAGATTAGAATGATCGTTTCTTGGTCTGACTGTGCTTGTAGCCATAACCTGTGACCAGTTCATTGAATCGAGTACCCGGTCAGCCATTTCGGCCAAGCCGTCGAGTTCTAAATTATTCGACATCACTAACATGGGACGAATATGCTCGGGCATGCGATTAAGCCACATTGAATGAAGCACCTCATCGCCAATTCCTCCTGCGGCAAGATCTTTCATCTGACGCAGCAGTTGTGAGAGTTTTTTATTGTCTAGACATAGCTCATGTAAAAGTTTTGAGACTTGTCTTTCTCGAGATTTCGAGCATCTTTGTATTATTGCTTTTTTTATGTTTTGATACTTATCTCTAGCTGGAGGATGAAGTATAACATCGGTCATCTCGTCAACCGTTTCTGAGTCCAGAGCTTTCAATATACCGCGATGTATTTTGCTTCATCGCTACTGTGATCCTTGACGCCGCGAAGTCGGATTCTATGATGTAAAACCAAACGTCCAGTCGTTCGCGTCAAAAAGGCGAGAGTTGTATTCTGCTGATCGCACAGATGAGATTCTCGCTTAAAATTTCGGTGACTAAGCCGTTAGGATTTTCAACCATTATCTCGCTGAGTCTTTGTGAATTTGAGTTTCCATCTTCACAGTCTCTGAATTGATCTGTTAGATCTCCGTTTCCGCCGTTTTCTCCATCCTTACTCGTCGTAGGTTTGCCTTGAGGTGAATGTGGAAGCACCATTTTTTCGACCTCGTGGCGATTTCTAGGTTAGCTTTTCGAAAATTTGCGTAAATCCATTCTCGGGGTCACCAGATGTGGAGTTTTGGGTCGCGAAGGGGAAATGATTTTCCAAGACACTTATGCGAATATACGAGTATTTCTTCATTTGATCACAGCTTTTTTAACTTTTTTCTGACGGTTAAGCAGTCGCTTAAGGGAGTTCATCTGGTAATCGAATTAACAAACAGATATTGATTTGAAAATTTGAATACAGTTATCAATATCAACTAGATCACCTGTCAAAATTTCAGGTCCTTAGAATACTTTGTTTGAGAGAAATTAATAAAAACATATTTCCCGATTTACCCGATTTAACACGGTTCCTTATGCGTTTCTGTGCTTTTCCCGTCTGTAAACATGAAATTCGCAAGCATTGACAAACAGTTTCATACGAAACTTTTATAAATGCTCAAAAAATATCTAAAAAATCTTTTTACCACTTCACAAAATCCATTCGATACTTATGAGGTTCGGAATAAATTAATTTGTCTCGAAGAAGGAGTTTAAACTTTGGAGGTTAAACACACTAAACATACTGAGCCAACTACGCTAGTCGTGACAGTTTTGGGTTTTGACTTGCTCGGTACTCGATGAACTCCCTTAACCACGAGCTCTGTGGACTATTTTTTATTATTAGTAAGAATCATCTCTCGGAATTAGTTGCTGCTTTCGTCGATGGCGCTGCACGCCGGCTCTTGCTTGCGGGTTTGCCTCTGCCGGTAATGTCGCTGGCGGTGATGATGACGAGTCCGCCACAATATTAAACGCGAATTCATTAACGTAGATGCAATCAATCAGAAACAGTGTGAAACGGATTGTTTGAACTGTTAAAAGAGTTTCGCGACTGCGTGGCCTTGGGTCTCCCTGATCTGGGGTGCGCTAAAAATATCAGAATGGATATTATCTTAAAGAAAGAAGCGAAGCCAGTCAGTACAAAACAATATCGTGCCAGTGCGGGAGAACGACAAGAAATGCGCGACATTTTTAACTGAGTGGCGTTACGCGGGCATAATAACTGAAACCGAATCGGCATATGCGAGTCCGGTGTTACTCGTCAAGAAAAAAACGGGCGAATCACACCTCTGCGTGGAATTTCGGAAGTTGAACGCGGTGACGGAGCGGGTGCATTTCCCGTTGCTGAATATATCGACGATCACCTCACGCAAATTCGCGATAGTGCATTGTTTATAGTATTGGATCTGGCCCACGGGTGCCTTCAGATTCCATTATCATCGTCGGCAAGAGAGAAAACGGCGATAATTGCCCCCGAGGAAACCATCGAATTCACGCGGATGATTTCGGCTTAACCCCTTCACTGGGAAGCCCGCCATATGGCGTTAGAGTTGCCCGCCATATGGCGGGCTCACCAGTGAAGGGGTTAATGAACAGGCCCATCGGCTCGCCTACTTCTCAAAAACCATGCACAAGCGTTAGGGCCACTGCGCGATAATGTAGAGCTTTTTTATCTTGCGATGACATACTCATCCCCGGGAAAAGTTGGGAGAATCTAAAATCGAAGTTGAGGGCAGTCCTCGAAGCTTTAAGAGAAGCTGGATTCACCATAAAACCTACGAATTCAAGTGTCATTTTCTATTTGAAAAAGTATCGTACCTATAGGACATGAAATACCGGCAGAAGGAATTAAGCCGGGAACGAAAAAATGAGTGCGATCAAAGGCTTTCCTACTCCGACCAATGTGCACGAAGTGCGTCAATTTATCGGTTTAACTAGTTACTTCCGCAAATTCGTCCCTCATTTTGCGTAAATCGCAACGCCACTAACAATAACGTTGTTAAAAACGAGCGCGACATTCGAGTGGAAAGATTCGCAAGAGAAAGCCTTTGCAACCCTCAAAACAAAACTAACAGAACATCCGGTGTTACAAAAATTTAACTCGAAAGCGATTACGGAATTGCATACGGGCGCGAGTGCAACGGGACTCGCGGGGACGTTGACGTTATTCCAAAAGAACAATGACGGAAGATTCCGTTCAGTTTACGCAATAAGTCGGCGAACAACAGAACCGGAGAGTCGATACCACAGTAGTAAACTGGAACTACTAGCTATTGTGTGGTCAGTAACACGGGTTGGTGCCAATGCTCGCTAATCTACCCTTACAATAGTGACAGATTATAAAGCCCTCTGTTTCTTAAATACGCAAAAATCGTTAAAACCCCAAGTGATTCGATGGCATGACTTATTAAGTGAGTTCAGTTACGATATTGTGCACCGTGCTGGTGAGAAGATGTGTCACGTGGATGCTTTAAGCCGTGCCTCTGTGTGGAGCCCGGCAGATGCCGAACGAGGGACGGTGTTCGCGTAAAGTAGTGAACAGGACATCGTAGCCGCGTATGAGTATGGAGATGAACAAATAAAGCTGAAAAATAGCATCTTGGAAAAATCTGTAAGTGACGAACGGAAGATGAAAAAGGATATGTCTAATATGCGAAAAAGTGTAGTCATCCAATTCCACGACTTCAAAAGCCACCTCGGTGTCGACGCACCGTACGGTAGCGCGCATCATGGAGCATTATTATATTCCGAAACTACGTACGTACCGTACATATCGACCACCTGGGCCCGTTTGTGACTGATTTATGACTAGCTCGAAGGGAAACAAGTATATGTTCGCATTAGTGGACAACTTCTCGAAGTTTGCCGTAATCCGCGCGGTGCGTGACATAAAAACTGTGCGTATGCTGAAAATCTTGGAGGAATTCGTCGAGATGTATGGAGAGCCTGAGCGGATAATCTCGGATCAAGGTAGTTGCCACACGGCTAAGACATTCGAAAATTTCTGTAATTTTTTTTTGCTCAAAGTTTTTTTGTTTGTAATTTCTTTGTAAAATTTATTATACCATTTGAAACCCAAACAAAAGCGGTAGCTTTTACAATTGATGCAAACTTGTAGTGCGTGTGAATGTGTAGCGCGAAATAAGAAAGTGGGGATAGTCAAATGACCAGTATTTTCCCCCTCTTCTATACATGTAGGAATACGTCAGACCGTCTCTCAAATATGTTGGTGGTCTCCGAGCTCTGACCGAAGATACATATAATAAAATTGGCCAATAATTACAAGAGTCGTCGTCATTTATTTCTCCTGCGACGCTACCTCCAATCACCATTCTTAATCGAGCCAAAGATTCGTAACCTGCGCAACAATAATAATGAAATAATAATAATCACGAATTTATAAAAACATAAAATCAAACTAATGCAATTCTTCATTATTTTTTTTAAAGTCCTTGTCGTTCCAAGTCATTTAAGGTAACTTTTAAAGAATAGAATTGAACTGCTTCCTAATCGTGGATTTTTGGGAAGATCTGGTTTCTTTATTGGTGTTTTTTGTTTGGAGGAATTCTTTCAAATATGTTTTATTACAATTAAGGTTCTAATTATTTAGAGAGAAGGCTTCTTATACGGTTTTAATATAACTGGAGGATTTTTTAACATTATAATCCGACGTACTTGACCACATCCATATTTATTTGACAACTTTTTGTAATCTCTTAATTCAACTTTTTGCGAGAATTGAATTTTACGATCTCATGACTTTATTCATAAATTTCATTCAAGATAGTTTTTCATAACTTTTTCATGATAAATTATTTTTTAAGGTTACTTTTGAAGTAAAGAATCGAACTGCTTTCTTATAGTGGATTTTTGGGAAGATCTGGTTTCTCGAATGGTGTTTTTTGTTGGGAGAAATTTAATTTTTCTTAAGATGTTTTATTACAAGGTTCTAATTATTTAGAGGGAAGGCTTCTTTCACGGGGGACAACTTTTGGGGGGTTATCCTAATTGCAACGAATAAACCCTAAAAAACACTGATTCAACTTCATTGCAAAGATAATGCAATTATGAATAACCGTTGTCCTTTTTATTATTGCTGTTTGTGATCATGCTTAATTCGCAATAATGAATAAATCTTTTTCTAAAATTGACGATAAGATTCTGTTGAAATTTATATTTAAGAGTCTATAAGTGAGAAAATAGATATTTTTCGTCAATCAAACATGAAATTTTTGTAGTGATGAGACCATTACTTTCTCAATGATCTTATTGACTTATTTCGGTGAAGTAAATCATTCTTTACAAAAAAAACCCTATAAATTTTTTTCCGTTGAGCAAAAATTCAAGTGTGATAGTCTATTGCGAATAATTTTTTTTCATCCATCCATCTTGCAACAGCTGTAATAATAGAACGGTTGTTCTGGGCGTATTGCTCGTAAGGACTTTTTTCATATAGGCCAGGAAACAAAGCTACAAAATCATCAGATTTTGACACCTCTGTGAACTCAGCCGACTGATTTTGGATTTGAGACTTTTTTAAAATGTAAATCGTTTGTCGGGCTCTTGTCAGTGATTGTCGGATCAAAATCGACGATTATCAGACATTATTTAATTGGGAATATCAAAAACAAAAATCTGTGTGAAGTTAGCCGATTTTTTCAATTTTGAGATATATTAGATTTTCAAAACCTTAATCGCTGCGCAATCGTTTGTCGGTTACGAATTTGATAAATAAAGGGTTTGTCGGATTCCTGGTCATAAGAAAAATAAGATATATAATAATTTCGTGTAGTGTCAGCTGATTTTTTCCTAATTGACCGATAATTTATCGCTGTGGCTATTCGCACCCCTTTTTCGTACGTTTATGCGTGCGTCGTACGTTTAAAAGTGTGTCGTACGTTCAAGCGTGCGTCGTAATGGTCCAATAAATACAATTATGCATACTTCGGAGTAATATGTACTTTCGTTATCTGTATTATCGACTAACTGCAAATTTAGGCCAGAGAATGAGTAGGGAGATTGCTGATGCCATAGGGACAAAGTGGTTCCAAAAAGCGGCGCTTTTTTCGTAGCGGCCAACTCGGGAAACGTTGAAACCTGGAACCCAGCCTCGGTTGAGTTCTAACAGAACCCTGCAATGAGGAGAAACTCTACCGCTACTCGGCTACGATTGCAGATTTCTTCTGCACATAATCTATAGTATAGTCAGTTCGGTGAGCTATACTAGATGGAGCCAGTAAGATAGCACGTGTGTCTCAAGCACCGAAGAGAGACGGTAGTATATGGAGAGAATACGGGCCGTAAGTGGTGTCCTGCTCGCGTATACAGCCATCCGTCGAGTAATATGCGTGGTGAGCATATAAAAGTATCTTAGTCGAAATTGAGAACGTATTTTTCTCAAAAGACGGGGGACCATTTTTAAGGAACAGAGTTTTCAAGCTACCTTACTACGTTTTTCTTCATGTGATTTCTTGTAATGCTGTAAAAAGCTTTTCTATTTGACAATTTCACTTTTTATTAAATCGAAAACTGTCTAACGGGAGGCCCAATTTGACACTACATGTTGGAACAGTCGTACTCCTGGACGCTTCTCCAGATTAATGAACAGATTAAAAACTTTCTTTGATATTCTGTTCAAAACAAATTTTAGACTTGTCCAAGCGTCCATCGGTCAGGCCCTTTTTTTCGTTCCATTTGTAAAGTGGCTAATAATTTTTAACAGGCGAAAGTAAAAGTAAAAATGATGTATTTCATAATCTATTCAAATGGACGAATTTCATTCATTGGGAAAAATACCCATGAAAATAAGCAGTTTTCAGGCTGGTCACACGTGAAAAATAGGGCCGGGATTCAATAAATTGAAAGTCCCGATAAAAGCCGTTTTATCGGGTTCAATTCCTTTTCTGAGGTTCCGACATAGGATGAAATGCGTTTAAACTTGGATTAACGTTAAAGGAAACGGGCGCAAGAATTGCCGAAAGTATATCCCATATATATGGACCCGGCTGTTTTTTCCCGTGTTTTTATAGATACGGTCTTTTGGATATTTTAAAGTGGGCACATACATAACTTGTGGAATATTATTTCTATTATTTTTTTCATGGAAAACTTAGAATGAGGAGTGCGAGCTGCAATTTCGTTCTTTTTCCAACTTTCACGCAATTTTTTTCACAAAAATATCCGACTTTTGTTTGAAAAATAACGATTTTTAGAACATGCAGCATAACTGGAAGACCTAGGGTTTCGATAGAATCGTCATGAGAGTAAAAAGTTACATGCGATCATACTGGATTGATTAGAATTTTTCCAGAATTTTTTTAATCCCTGTTAATCAAAACTCAAGAAATCGTCGAAAAATTTGATCTTCGTATTTCAAGAACTATTTCACTTCAGCCAAAGTACTAAGAGAGAAAAAAGTCGTAATTGATCGTTTTGAATATACTAAAAAGTTTTCCGATTTTTTTGCCCTTTTTCGTTTCCGAATTGACGAGGTATTTTTTCTAGCCATTTCATCGCAAACTCCACATTGGCAAAATAAAACTTGACGCTGTTCAAACTTTCTTTTTAATAAACAAAAACTGTAAAATCTGAACACTGCGACCCAATAGTTTTTTTTTCACACAACAGGCGTTTCTCCTCGACAAACAAAAAAAAATCGAGACTCAAAAATTCTGAAAAAATTTGAATCGGTATAATTTCTGTAATGTATTTTTACTCCCGTGTCGATTCCGTCAAAAAACTGGAATTTTCTAGTTACGCTGCATGCTCTAAAAATGGTATTTTTTAGACGAAAGTTGAATATCTTAACAAAAAAAATAGCACGGAACTTGAAAGAAAAAACGAAATGGAAACTCGTGCACCTGGTTCTATGGTTTATAATATATTAAAATATAGCAAACACAACTTTAATTTTAATGAAAGACATATATGTCCGGCTCCGGCCTTGCCAGCACCTTTTGCCGTGAACGTACAGACCCTATAGCGTTTCAGAGGACGTTTTTTTTTATTCATTCGGAGTTAAACTCTGGGGGGGATTCGAAAAAAAAATTCAGTTATTGTAGTCTGTTCCACTCAACACTTGGAATAGAGTGACATGATCCAAAAAAAGTTATGCCTGAAGTCAGTGAGCCAGCACACTTATGGCCCGAATATTTCATCTATTTTTCAACATATGGACGAAAAACGAAGATTGACGTTTCGTAGCTGAACACTTCTACGTTGAAAATCGGTTTGATAAATTGAAATCGGACGACTTCCGGAGCATCCAGCCTTTTGCTGAATAAATGGCCCTCTTGACTTCTGAGTATCAGAACTAAAAAAAATATTTATCCGACAGCACCTGGATTTTTCACAGAGGAAGTATCTATGAATACCTACAATCGTGCGAATAAAAAAAGATCCAACTTCAAAAATAGCGAAGATAAAATTTTTTGAAAAAACGTCTTTTTTTGAAGTTTGTTTTCAATTTTTTCCGTTAATTATAAACCGATCGGGTCGTTTTAGGGCTCATTCTTTTCGCATTTTCATTCTCTACATTTCGTCTTATGGTTGCTTTTCCATGGCTTCATTGGTTTTCGTTTCATAAACAAAAAACTAAAAAAAGTGCGTTTTTTTCACTAATTTGTTAATAACAAACAGGATACTCGCAATCTCATGTCCAAAACTGTGCAGTTAACATCAGGGGACCTTTTCGCGTGTGATGGCACTCGCGGCTACCTGTTAGTACTTTTGTCAAAATCAAACCCTTTATTTCCTGGCCTAGTAGGCAATTCGATTCTCTACAAAAATATTTCAGTGACAAGTCTGTACGATTTTTGTTTCAATAGTTGTAGCACAATGTTCGGAGACCCTATTATTTTTCTGTGTTAAACTTATGGAAAATCTTCAAATGCAATGCGCTTCGCGAAATAATTCAATTCTAAGCTCTCCTTGTAGGCTGCTTCTTTTTTTTTCCTTCAACTCAACTTTTTTCGGTGGATGCAAGCAAAAAAAATATTGCCTTTTTTATGCACACCCTCTAAAATAGATATACAAAATCATATCACGCACGAAATCCAGCACGAAAACAAGCGTCGTGTGACGCGGGCACAAGAGTGCTGTGTAAACGTATTCATGTAAACGCAGTCACTTTACATCCGGAATAACTGAACCGATTTAGCTATTCTATTCCTGTTGACTAACGCATTTAGAATTAGTAAACTGGAATATGGGCGGATTGTTCCAATTTATAGATAGCTTATCCGACGCTTAAAAGCATAGATTTGCAGTTCGCAATTCTTCAATTGGCAGATAGGCTTACCCAGAAATTGGAAAAAACCCGCTCTAGGAGTATCCGCCGTCACATATGGTCTACGTTTACACGGCAATACATATAACGTAGACTACGTTTGCACAATTTGTGCAACGTTTTGTCCTTTCAATATTTATTTGGAACTCCACAGTTATAAAGAGACGTGAACTCTGATCGGAGTTTTGGGCGAAAAAAGTTGAAAAAAATAATGTCAAAAAAAAATTGAAAAATTTTTTATGCTTTGGAATTGAAAAACAAAACATTTTTCTATCTTGAAATTTGATTAAAAACCCCATAGTCAACAAGTAACGACGATCAATTTTTCACAATTTTGACTGAAATCAGTAAGAAAAAAAAAAAAATTTGAGAAAAAGGTCGGAAAAAATAATATTATATAATTTATAATTTGGGAAAAATTGGCTGATATATTGCATGAAATAATTTTTTTATATTTTCCTAATGAACCGGCATCCGACAAACGTTTCATTTGTAAAATTCGTAACCGACAAACGATTGCGCTTCGATTAGGCTTTTGAAAATTTACAATATCTCAAAATTAAAAAAAAATTGGCCAACTTCACACAGATTTTTTTTTTCAATTTTCCCAATGAACTAATTTCCGACAGTCGTCGATTTTAATCCAACAATCACCGACAAGAACCCAACAAACGATTTACATAAAATAAACATTAGAAATCTAACATTAGTGGATCTAGTTGACAGAAGTACGCAGCACGGCGTCCTTCCAATAGTCCCTATGCTCTATTGCTTCAGCTGCACTCAGCGAACTGCCGCGCTTCGTCTTGTGCGTGGTGCGTGGTACACGAATTCAACAAAATTTTTATATTGTCGAATGGCATTTTGTGTTTAAATTCAATTCGGTGCTGTGCGAGTTAGTGCATTTGCTTATACTGTTCTAGTAATCTATGAGGTGCTACAAGAAACATTGAGAAAGCGTTTTGCGAACCTATGGAATAATGGCAGACGCAGCGGCCCGACAACTTCAGTATGAGTATAAAGCGGTTAGTACCCGGTATTTATCGGAGTTTTAATAAAAGATTGTCTCAGACGTATCTGCGACGAGATCAGTATTTTTCAAGCACTGTAGATTACAATTTAATCATTTTTACATTCCAATCTAGTCGCGTATAAAGTACTAACGTTGTAAAAACGTTTTTGTAGACATAACCTCAAAAGTAACCTGTTCTTTTGTGGCCACTTTTAGAACTCCAACCTTGTTTTGCAAGCTGATGTACGCCTCATCGAACGACGGAGTCGGGATGAAGCGACAGGCGAAGTCATGTCCCTTGTGGGAAAACTAGATGGTACGAGAATGGGTGACAGATCCCAACGGACTAGGCCTGCAAAAGCTGACGAGCGCAAAGTCAAGTGAGTCATGTTCCATGTGATTCATGTAACGAGTCGGTTGAAGCCTCGATTCAATCTATTCAAACACTAGCCTGTGTTTGAATGGTTTCTTTTTGAAGACTATAATTTCTCAAGTTCCTCACAGGTTGCAATGAGTTCTATTATATTGTTATGAATATCAACTAACAAATCTAACGGAGGTATAATTTTGATCGATAAGTTTTAGAAACATAGCAACAGACAGCATTGGTAAGCATTAGCAGAAATAGCGAATTTTGTTATTTCCAAAATTCTGAACTTCCCATTAAACTTTTGTCATTGTTAAACAGATTGTTTCAAAATAATAAGATATAGAATAAACTGGAAATTTAATTCAAATCAAAATAGAAATTTGATCGTCTTCTGAAAATTATACAGAAAAAAGCATCAAAGCAGAACAAACATATCACACAAGTTCATTCAAAAGACTATAATAGTATTTTATAAAATAAGTGTGGAAAACGATGGATTAGATGGCACGTGAAGTTGTCGCATGGGCCAAAGGCTTATGATACATATTTGCACAAGTATGAGAATATATGTCATGAGTCGAGGTGAATGCAGCTAATGCACGATTTAATTCATTTTCTACACTTATTACATTCAATGTTTTTTGTGATGCCTATCTCGAAAGTTTGATTCCAGATTCAAAAAATTATCAAACATCGATATGTAATATGTGTTATATTTTACACGTTGAAACGCGTCAAATGTCAAACGTGAAAAGACATCTTTTTCGTCTGTGAGTGTCGTAAAGCACAGCATTGGTAAGGTAAAATAAGACAAAAAACGAATTGTTGAGAAATGAGCCACTTTCGGCACACTAAACATGAATCGATAATAAAACTTTCAACGCAGGTATCACAAATAATGTATTATGTTACTAAGAAGAGGAAGTAGACTATTTCAAACCACAGGCAAAACTGTTACTCAAGCTGCAAGCAAGGGTGACAAGCAGGCAGTTTCTGATAGTCTTTTTTCACTCCTGTGTAGCGTAAACTATTTATTACCTCACTTTTGTGGAAATTTCAACTTTTGTGAAGCAGAAAAATGAACTGTCCATGCACGGGTGGTGAAATCATTGATTTTTTTACCGGTAATTTTTATACATCATTCCTCGTAAACTGGTGCATCACGCATACTGTGATTATTTTTTTAAATATTGTCATTCGCATTTGGTCTCATATTCTGCAGAATTCTCGCTTCCTCAAAATTCCTGAATGTAATTTCTTGTGGAATTTAGTGCGTCCCGTCACAATAAAATATCGATTTCATACTCTTTGGAAATAATTTACAAATATTAGTGACTACTTTTCTTTTATGTTAAAACAATGTTTGCATGTGTTTTTTATTGAACATAAATAACGAATACTTTCCAGTACATCCACTTTGAAAGGGATCAGCACTTGTAGCTTGAAACTTGAAAGTCAACAAAGAAATTGCAAATATTATTGTAGCAATCAGTCTTTTTCTGATTAATAAGATTTTTTTCTAGCGTTATAAGGAGAAATGAAAATGAAACTACCAAGTTCCGTAATGAATAGATATTTAGCGTATGATGGTTTTTAGATATATTTAATGAAATTTGTATTACATTCCTTACAGGCGCCAAAAGAGAGATGAAGCGCAGTACGATTTTGCTAGAATGAAAGGTGCGACGCTTCTTTCAGAAGGTGTTGATGAAATGGTCGGAATAGTGTATCGTCCAAAGACACAAGAAACTCGTCAGACATACGAAATCCTTCTGAGTTTCATTCAAGAAGCTCTGGGTGATCAGCCTCGTGACATTTTATGTGGAGCAGCCGACGAAGTACTTGCTGTTTTGAAAAATGACAGACTCAAAGAAAAAGAGAAAAAAAAAGAAACGGAAACATTACTGGGAAGTTTGGCCGAGGAAAGATTTGCGCTTCTTGTCAATCTTGGCAAAAAAATTACAGATTTTGGCAATGACGAGAAGGGTAATACGAATGAAGAAAATATCGATGAGACGTATGGTATTAATGTGCAGTTTGAAGAGAGCAGCGAAGAGGATGACGAAGATGCTTATGGCGAGGTTCGAGATAATGAAGATGAGGCCGACGAGGGCGAAGAAGCGAACGACGATCGCGCTATACATGCAGAAAATTTAGGTGGTGCTGAAGAGTTGAAAAAAGAAAAAGCCCTCCATCCATTAGAGATCGATGCTTATTGGCTACAGAGACGGCTCAGCAGGATTTATGATGATGCCATGGTGTCTCAGGTTTGTAAACTTGTAAAGTGGGAAAAAATGAAAACTTATTATTTCAGCTTAAACTTTCAAAAACTGCATTGTTGAGTTACTACGATTATTCTCTGTTTTCAAGATAGCTGAACAGTTTTGAACTTAATCAGGCTATGAAGATGGGTTCGTTTTTTTTTTTTCACATCCTCGTTCAGACCATCGATTTTCATTGCAATAAAAAGTTGAATGAATTTGACATTTAGGTGTTATTGAATTGGGTCCTCCTGCAGTTTAATAGTTATAGCTGAAAATAGTTTCACCGACATTATAACTGTAAAAATTTAGAATATTCTTTAGCTTATTTTCTTTTAGTTGGATGCATATTCCATAAGAGCATGGGTGACGAGTGTACTCAAGGTTGACACCTCATATTCATTAACTAAGTTTTCTTCATTTTTTCTATTAATCTATTTTTTGATATAACTGGGTTTTATTTTGCTAAAAGTCGAAGCCAAAACATTGTACTATTTGGCGGTAATGAGAACCGTTCAGTTACCCGTTGTATCTAAGAAAAACATGCAAATAACATAAATTCTTTGCCCTCGACATTCGCGCTTATCATGCTTTCTAATGGAAAAACATGAATCGAAATATTCTATTTGTGTATCCAAAAAGGAGTTAGGGTCAACGTGGAGGCCAAAAAAGCTTCATTTTCATTCTAGTGTTTTTTAAAAATAAATATATGATATATGTTTGAAGAAGTTCCAATAATTTCTTCATGACAAAATATCAATTTGCAGCCGAGCTATAAGCGGTCTCCGAGATGTCTGAACAGCACTAGCTTAGCTTTTGGGTCGACGAAGGGTTTAGGCTAATTTTGATTTTTTTCAAAATGGTGACTGTGCCAAAAATATATTTTTTTCCTTTAAAAGAGTCGCTCATTTTTCGGCTATAGAAAAAATGTATTCATCGTGAAATTATTGTATTTCAAATACGTGGTGAAAATTTGAAAGCAATCGGGTAAGCGGTTCTCGTAATATCTTGAACATTGTCTCAAAAAAGTTGAAGCTCGGAGAACGCTTATAACTCGGCTGGAAATCAATATATTGCTGTGAAAAAATTATTGGGACTATTTCGAACATGTATTATTTTATTGAAGAAATACTGGTATGAAAATGGGAGAGCAGCTGGTCTAGTGGACAAGGGTCGCGGCGTGCAAGCCCGAGTCCCGGGTTCAAATCCTGTCCAAAAATACCAATGAAAAATTTGATAATTTTTCACGTGTTTTCGCTGTAATCCTGGGTGGTTTGGACTCCACCTTAATAAAAAAAATCATGTCCACACCTCACTGTGATGCCTGAGCGGTCAATGTACGGCTTTGGGTACCTCCCGTGGACGGTTCTCATCGTGCGGATGGTGGCCCCTTAGCCGTGTACTGGTTGGCTCAATGCATCACAGCTGATTTTGGCCTCCTAATTTACCCTAATAAGTGCTCCATAAGTGTTTCTAAGTAATATGTGTATGTTGCGTAGATTTTAGGCTATTCACGATTCTTTTCTGTTTAACAGGCTCGCGCGGCCGAAGTTTTGAATATCTTGAAAGATGCTGGTGATGACCGTGACTGTGAAAACCAACTTGTCATTTTGCTGGGCTATGACTGTTTCGATTTCATCAAACAACTAAAAAAATATCGTCAAATGATAGCTTATTGTACTATGTTAGCGTCATCACAATCTGAATCTGAGCGTCAAAAAATTCGTAATAAAATGAATGATGACCCAGGACTAGCAAAATTTTTGCGTCAATTGGATACTGGAAAGGGAGAGGATGATGCCGACGAAACAATGGAAGCTAGAGCTCAAAGAAAAAGAAGGGAGGAAAACGAAGATACTGGAGGTCCTGGTGGACAAGTCCAAGGTACTAGAAATCTGATCGACCTTGAGGATTTGACTTTCGCCCAGGGTAGTCATTTTATGGCCAATAAAAGCTGTGAATTACCAGACGGGAGTTTTCGAAAACAACGCAAAGGGTAAGATATTCGATGATATTCAAAAATAATCAATATTCGCAACACGTTTAATCCATTTTGATCAATTTGAGCCTTTCAGGTAGCTGGGTACAAGTGTAACGATTGAACACATGAGTGAAAAGAAACTACATGATTTTTATAGAATCTACTGTGAAAAGATTTTTGTGTTGCTGGTTACGTACTTTTTATTGAAATTCAAATTTTTAAGATGTTCGATCCAACAATGTTCCTTGGGTCCATTAACGTGATGTCTAATATTACCTTAGATTAATGAAATTAGTATGCAAACGTTTGTTCAGTAACTAATACAATGTTGAAGTTGACGTTTAAAAAATAACAACAGAATCTAATTCGACTTTATGAGAGATAACTCAATTTCTATATAATTTAATACGCAAGAAATTTCGAAATTTTCAAAAGTATTCTATCTTTTATCATTAATAATCACGTCGAGGAATTGAATGCAATTACAGAATATTTTGCTCCATCTATGCTTTTTACATCTATTTACGTTCGACTGCTTTTATTTTATAATTTTTTACCCTTCTCGTTACTCTTGTATATATTAAATTAATTTCTTAATACGCTATTCCAATTTGCTATTGGTATATTCCAATATGTTTATTCCACAATTCACTACTCCATGTTCACCTGTAATTGATTGGGTTTTGTTATTTTATTCTCGGAGTTACAAATAAAATGAAATTGCTATTTAGAAACGAAACGAATAGAATAGAATATGGTTTTCAGTCTTGTCCATGAATCGTTATATTGTAGACAAATAATCAATATATGTGGTTGGACTCTGAAATGGCAAATTTAGATATTAAATCAATTTCAATATAAAAGATTGTTTGGTTTCCAGATACGAAGAGGTGCATGTTCCAGCCCTGAAGCCGAAACCTTTTTCTGACAACGAGAAACTTTACCCAGTTGATCAGTTATCAAAATATGTTCAACCAGCATTCGAAGGTTTTAAAACTTTAAATCGAATCCAAAGTCGATTGCATCAAACCGCTCTGGAAAGTGACGAAAATCTATTATTGTGTGCGCCCACGGGTGCCGGAAAAACCAATGTAGCCCTATTATGTATGATGCGTGAAATCGGTAAACACATAAATGCTGACGGGACCATAAATTCAGACGAATTCAAAATAATCTACGTTGCGCCTATGCGATCACTTGTACAAGAAATGGTCGGAAATTTCGGCAAGCGTTTGGCTGGCTACAATCTTACAGTTTCTGAATTAACAGGAGATCATCAATTGACACGTGAGCAGATCGCTGCCACACAAATAATTGTTTGCACACCCGAAAAGTGGGATATTATAACGCGCAAAGGCGGTGAGAAGACTTTCACATCTTTGGTTCGATTAATAATTATTGACGAAATTCACCTTTTGCACGATGAACGAGGCCCTGTTCTCGAAGCCTTGGTTGCTCGAACCATAAGAAATATTGAAGCGACACAAGATGATGTTCGCCTGGTCGGTCTTTCTGCAACTTTGCCAAATTACCAAGATGTTGCTGCATTCCTCCGTATCAAACCGGAGACAGGTCTATTTTATTTCGATAACAGCTTTCGTCCAGTTGCCCTCGAACAACAGTATATTGGAGTGACTGAGAAAAAAGCGCTCAAGCGGTTTCAAGTTATGAATGAAATCGTTTATGAAAAAACAATGGAACACGCTGGTAGAAATCAGATTTTAGTTTTCGTTCATTCCCGAAAAGAAACTGGTAAAACCGCTAGAGCCATACGAGACATGTGCCTTGAAAAAGATACACTTGGACAATTTTTGCGCGAAGGTTCTGCCTCTATGGAAGTGTTACGGACGGAAGCTGAGCAAGTCAAGAACCAGGAATTGAAAGATTTACTTCCATATGGATTTGCCATCCATCACGCAGGAATGACCAGAGTGGATCGTACGTTGGTCGAAGATTTGTTTGCTGACAGGCATATTCAAGTTCTCGTATCAACTGCTACACTAGCATGGGGTGTCAACTTACCAGCTCACACGGTTATCATCAAAGGAACACAAGTGTACAACCCGGAAAAAGGCAGGTGGATCGAATTGGGTGCCCTAGATGTTTTGCAAATGTTGGGGCGTGCTGGTCGTCCTCAATACGATACGAAAGGCGAAGGAATCCTCATTACGAATCATAGTGAATTACGGTATTATTTGTCGTTACTTAATCAACAGTTGCCGATAGAATCGCAGCTCATCAGCAAAATGCCAGACATGCTAAATGCTGAAATAGTTCTTGGAACTATTCAAAATATACGCGATGCCGTTACATGGCTCGGTTACACCTATCTTTATATTAGAATGCTCAGGTGTCCAAATTTATATGGTATATCGCACGATACACTGAAGAGCGATCCCCTGTTGGAACTACGTCGAGCTGATTTAATTCACTCCGCCGCGATGTGTCTCGATAGAAGTGGTCTGATTAAATATGATCGCAAATCTGGCAATTTCCAAGCTACCGAATTGGGAAGAATTGCATCACATTATTATTGTAGCCACGATACAATGTCGACTTACAACCAATTATTGAAGAGAACTCTAAGCGAGATCGAGCTTTTTCGTGTTTTTTCTCTCTCGGGTGAGTTCAGAAATATCAATGTGCGGGAGGAAGAAAAGCTGGAACTGCAAAAATTGATGGAACGAGTGCCGATTCCAATAAAAGAGAGTATTGAGGAAGCAAGCGCGAAAGTGAATGTTTTACTTCAAGCTTATATATCGCAGTTAAAACTCGATGGTTTCGCACTCATGTCGGATATGGTATTTGTTACACAATCAGCATCGCGATTAATGCGCGCCATTTTTGAAATTGTTTTATTCCGTGGTTGGGCACAACTTGCCGATAAATGTTTATCGCTCTGCAAAATGATTGACCGTCGCATGTGGCAGTCAATGTCACCTTTGCGACAATTTCGTAAAATGCCTGAAGAAATAATCAAAAAAATTGAAAAGAAAAATTTTCCATGGGAGCGGCTTTACGACCTTGGCCCCAATGAAATCGGTGAATTGATCAGGGTACCGAAGCTTGGAAAAACTATCCACAAATATATTCACCAGTTTCCGAAGCTAGAATTATCTACGCATATTCAACCGATAACAAGATCGACGTTGCGCGTAGAATTGACAATAACTCCCGATTTTCAGTGGGATGAGAAAGTTCACGGTGCTTCAGAAGCTTTCTGGATTCTTGTTGAAGACGTAGACAGCGAAGTTGTACTCCACCACGAATATTTTTTACTGAAATCCAAGTATGCTCAAGATGAGCATCTGGTCAAATTTTTCGTTCCCGTGTTCGAACCACTACCACCTCAATACTTTCTTCGTGTTGTCTCTGATCGTTGGATCGGTGCAGAAACGCAGCTGCCTGTCTCATTTCGTCATTTGATACTTCCAGAAAAAAATCTGCCACCTACAGAACTTCTCGATCTTCAACCGCTTCCAATAACAGCTCTTCGAAATGGAAAATTTGAGACATTGTATACTGACAGATTTCCGCAATTCAATCCGATTCAAACTCAAGTTTTTAACGCTGTTTATAATTCAGACGACAACGTCTTCATCGGTTCGCCAACAGGATCGGGTAAAACGACGATTGCCGAGTTCGCAGTGCTTCGATTACTAACGCAAAACCCGGATGGCCGCTGTGTTTACATGGTCAGTAAAGAGGCTTTAGCAGAATTGGTATACGCAGATTGGTACACAAAATTCAACCAAATTTTAGGAAGAAAAGTTGTTTTATTGACCGGTGAAACTGGAACAGATTTGAAATTATTAGCGAAAGGACAAATAATAATTACGACCGCTGATAAATGGGATGTTCTCTCTCGACGATGGAAGCAGAGAAAAAATGTACAAAACATCCAGCTGTTCATTGTGGACGAGTTACAGCTTATAGGTGGTGAGGAAGGACCAGTTCTAGAAGTGGCCTGTTCGCGAGCCCGTTACATATCATCCCAACTCGAAAAACCGACTCGAATAATAGCTCTGTCAGCATCGTTAGCAGATGCAAAAGACGTTGCGCAGTGGCTCGGTGCACCTGCTGCTGCAACCTTCAATTTCCATCCTTCTGTTCGTCCGATTCCAATGGAACTTCACGTGCAGGGCATAAACATAACACACAACGCTTCACGCTTAGCCGCCATGGCAAAGCCAGTTTATAACGCGGTTTTACGACACGCGTCTCACAAACCAGCCATTATCTTTGTTCCTACTCGACGACAAGCAAGACTCACGGCTATTGATCTACTAACCTTCACAGCGGCGGAAGGACAGCCGTCACGATTTTTTCATGCAGAAGAATCAGATATTACACCATTCCTGGATCGAATGAGCGATAAAACATTGAAGGAGACACTCTCACAAGGGGTTGCATATTTGCACGAAGGACTGTCCGCCGACGACCGTCATCTTGTTGAGCAATTGTTTGATAGTGGTGCTATTCAAGTCGCCGTTGCAACGCGTGACCTTTGTTGGGGTCTTTCGATCAATTGTCACCTTGTCATTGTAATGGATACACAATCCTATAATGGTAAGACGCATGCGTATGAGGACTATCCGATCACCGATGTTCTGCAAATGGTCGCGCGTGCTAATCGTCCGTTAGAAGATGATGATGCCAAATGCGTTCTGTTATGCCAGAGTTCAAAGAAAGATTTTTTCAAAAAGTTCCTCAACGAACCATTACCAGTGGAAAGTCACTTGGACCATCGACTGCATGATCATTTTAATGCAGAGATAGTCACGAAAACTATCGAGAATAAACAGGATGCTGTTGATTACTTAACGTGGACATTCTTGTACCGACGCTTGACACAAAATCCGAATTACTACGGTTTGCAAGGTGTTACACATAGACACTTGTCTGATCATTTATCAGAACTCGTTGAAAGTACATTGAGCGACTTGGAACAAGCAAAGTGTGTCGCCATAGAAGACGAGATGGATACATTGCCTCTGAATCTCGGAATGATCGCCGCGTACTATTACATTAATTACGCGACAATAGAATTGTTTAGTCTTTCGTTAAATAATAAAACTAAAGTTCGGGGCCTTTTGGAGATTATCTCAGCCGCAGCTGAATATGAGACCGTTCCGGTAAGACAACGTGAAGAAAACTTATTGAGAAGTTTGGCTGGTCGACTACAACATGCCCCGCAAGCTCCGAGGATGGCTGATCCTCACGTGAAAGCTCAGCTGTTACTCCAGGCCCATTTATCGAGAATTCAGCTAGGTCCTGAGCTGCAAAAAGACACGGAATTAGTTCTGAGCAAAGCAATTAGACTGATTCAAGCCTGCGTTGATGTTCTAAGTTCATCCGGCTGGCTTGCGCCTGCTGTTGCTGCAATGGAGCTTGCTCAGATGGTAACACAAGCCATGTGGTCGAAAGATTCATATTTAAAACAGTTGCCACACTTCACATCCGAAACGATCAAGCGGTGTACTGAAAAAGGGGTTGAAACCGTTTTCGATGTTATGGAATTGGAAGATGATGATAGGAATCGTCTCTTGCAGTTAACTGATGTTCAAATGGCGGACGTAGCAAAGTTTTGTAATCGTTACCCAAACATCGAAATGTCGTATGAAGTACAAGACAAGGACAAATTACATAGTGGCGGTACAGTAAACGTTGTCGTACAATTGGAAAGAGAAGACGAAGTTACTGGACCCGTAGTGGCGCCGTTTTTCCCGCAGAAACGAGAAGAAGGATGGTGGGTGGTTATTGGCGATTCGCGGACAAATTCTTTGCTATCAATAAAACGACTTACCCTTCAACAAAAAGCAAAGGTTAAACTGGATTTTGTTGCGCCAACGCCTGGACAACATTCTTACACTCTGTATTTCATGAGTGATGCGTATCTTGGATGCGATCAGGAATACAAGTTTACGATCAATGTTGGTGAATATGATTCCGATGCTAGTTCAGCGTCTGAATCCGACTAAGGACAATTTCATTTATCCCGTTGTGGTTGTAAGATATCGCAAATTCGACCTACTCAATTTCTCGGTTAAAAAATTAATTAACTCACATGACCGGATTTGAGTATTATAATATTCAAGTCCTCCAATTTACGACCTAATTTTATGGCACTATTCGTAGTGCTTTATCAGACGAAGGTAGAGGTGACGTTTAATTTTAATAATGCGATTTGGTGATGAATATTGGCACAACCTTTTCCAAACCTTCGGCAAAAATGTTATTAAATATATTTGATGATCGCATTACGAATACGTTGTGAATAAAAACCAAGAGATAAAACATTTGTTCAGAATATTTTTCCATTACCGTATTATAACATGTGGTAACACTTTCATTAATAGCACAAAATGCACTTGCTTTTGGATCGCGTTAAAGAAGTTCTAACTGTACGAACGCAGAAATAAAAATCTTTCCACTTGCTGTTTGCTGTATGCATTTGCTATCTTCATTCGACCCATCCTTCAGTTCTTAACTCTTGTAATTCACAATTACCAAAAAAATCTAATACAAACTAATGACTGAACTATTGTATAAATTGCCGAATACGTGTAAAATTACTTAATCTGAAGCGTATTGATGCCATTGTATTAGGGTAGTTTCATTTTTTTGCATGAGTTTGAATTATGTATCAATAGCGATGACTTCAAGTTCAAAAGTGAGGGGAAATCGACCAATCTCGAGAATAGATACTAGGGTGCTTAAAAAAAATCGAAATTTTTTTTTTTCGTGGGCCGAAGGCGGATGTTAGTATATGCAAAAAAAAAAGTAACTCAGCCAAAATTTGTAATTAAAAAAAAACTTTTTAGAGGCCCCTCAAAAGACTTTTACATATTTTTTTCCTATTTTTGGAAAAAATCGGAAATTCGGTTTTCTCGAATTTTCATTACTTACACGCAGCCATTTTCAGGTACATAGATTATTGTGAAAAAATCGCTCTAAAAAAATTATGAGTCGTCCCTGAATAATCGAATAACAATAAACGGCCCTAAAGTAAATTTGAGTGTCGCGGTTGTTTATGATATTGGTATGGGAACTTCAACTTAGAAAAAAAGTACATATTTTTAATCTATTTGTTACGTATACGAAGATACGGACATTATTCAACGCATAATGTTATTTTATTTCCGTGGAAATATTTTTCGCAACGATTTTTCTCAAAATAGAAAAAAAATGAAGAAGTCGTTCGAGAGACCTTCAATTTTTTTTTTAAATCCCAAATTTTGGCTGAGTTACTTTTTTTGCATATACCAACATCCGCCTATGACCCACGAAAGAGAAATATCAATTTTTTTTTAAGCATCCTAATAGATACGCTGCCTTGCCATGCCTTCTCGAACATTTTCTTTTTTATATACTTGGCGTCAAGACGCTGCCGTGTCTCTAGATTTTTCAAATTTACTTCAGTCGCTCCAAATCCTTTTTCGTCATTTGTAAAAAATGAGTTGATTCCATATATATATATATATATATATATATATATGGATTCCATATATATATAGATAGTCCAGTCACCTTACGGCATATTTTTCGAAGTTCTATTCAAGAGACCAATCCTCTGGCCAATTTTTTTATAAGTTGTTTGGACCTACAGGAATATAGTCCTGAGTTTCCGCAAAAATCCAAGTTGCAATTGAGCAATGAAAAATTATTGAAAATTTAATAATCGTTTTTTGTGAGTTTTTTTTGGAACGCGTCCTATCGAAAAAAGTTTCGAATAGAAGTTCATCATGATAACGTCCTCTAAAAAAAGGTCCCATTCAGAAATAAGCCATCATTGTTAATTAAGCAGTTAATTGCAAATGGAAAAAAAAATTCTCAATTCCCTCTGGCCTTTAACGTCCAGCTTTAACGTCCAGGTCTTTACCCTGGTGTCTGGGCTTTAAAGGGTTATTAAGTCCTTATCATTCGAAGTCATAGAATGACAATTCATTGTGATAATGTACTAACTGGAGAAATGGCATTTTAATATAACTGGAGGATTTATAAACATGATAATCCGACGTACTTGACCACATCCATATTTATTTGACAACTTTCCGTAATCTTTCAATGCAACTGTTTGCGAGCATTGAATTTCACGATTTCATAACCTTTCATAATGAATTACTTGTTTGAGGTAACTTTTGAGGGAACGAATCGAACTGTTTTCTAATCGTGGATTTTTGGGAATATCTGGTTTGTTGAATGGTTTTTTTTGTTAGGAGAAATTTTTCTAAAGATATTTTATGACAAGTTTCTCATTATTTATTTATGTATAAATGTACTTGTCTCAACTTTTTGTACAGCATTTTTGCTGTTTTTTGTGATTATTCAACAACTTTTTGTAATCATCGCGAATTATTGGAAGAATCAGGTTTTTCGATTAGAGTTTTTAGTTATGACAGATTTTCAAAGGGATATTATATGATTATTGTTTTTTTAAGAAATTTTCCGTGGAGACGTTTTCAATCACCAAAAACTATTATCAAGCGGTTTCTTAATTAGTTTATAAGCAATTGACTATTTATAATATTCTAGTTTTATTTATTCAATGAGTTCCGTGAAGTCGGAGCTTTCTCTTTCACAACCCGGAACTATTATTTGGGAAGAGAAAATGGACTCCTGTCTCAACTATTTTTGCAGTCTCGCCCTGACCAATTGCGACACTTTTGATTTTCAGTGTCCGTGAGTGTCGGTGATCCACCCGTGGGAGCCGGTGACCAAACCATGACTAAACAGTATCGCGATACCAATTATTCCTGGTTTATTTAACAATTTTTCTAATAATTAATTTATTGCGAGGCTTGAATTATCATGATTCTGTAGGTTCGACTCTATTCTTCTATTTCATATAAGATTGTTTTTCATAACGCTTTATAATGAGTTGCTTATTTGAAGCAATTATTGACGGGCAGAATTTATACTTGAACAATTTTTTGTAAATCACCGCGGTGTTTTCGAAAGGTCTAGTTTTTTTATGAGAGAAATTTTTGTGGGCACGAATTATTACACAAGTAATTATTTTTCACAAGTTATTTTTATGAAGAGAATTGTTGACAGGAGAGACTTTTGAAGAGGAAGTAAAGCGCCATCGCATGGGTACGTTTTTGATTATTTTTAGGCGATACGAAAAATCATTCACGAACTCCGAATGATGCAGATCCGATACAGCATCTATGCTGTTTTTTCGTGGTTTATTTAACAACTTTTTGTAATCTTCAAACTGAACCTTTAGCGACATTAAAGATAAGAGCATGATTCATAAAATCATACGTGTTTTCTTTGGATGATTCTAAACATTTTTTGTTGTATAAAATTGTTTTGTCAAGTCGATACTTTTCGAGAATAGAAATCATGGAACTTTACACCATGCTGTTCTGCGAAAACCGCCATGTTGGAAAAGATCAAAAGGAATAAAGTTCGTGACCAAGGTCTCGGAAAGGTCAGACATTCGGATCGCCATTACTTGCAATAATGTGGTTATCAAGTGCAGTAACAACAAAAAAATCGATTAAAAAAAAAAACTTGAAAAAATATTAACTTCAATTTAAAACGTAAAAATAATCAAGAATTTGATATTATTTAAAAAAATTAATGCTGGATTCTGAAGGAGCACCCTCGAAAACCCTCTACAAGAGATTTTGAAAGAATTTTTTGTTGTTTGTCAATTCACACTGTGTACTTGAAATGGCGTGAACAAAATTGTCATTTTGCGCATTGATGGGTTAACAAATGATTGAAATAAACCGGAAACAAAATACATGCTTCAATTTACAGACTCGTATGACAGAAGTATGAACGTAGAACGAAAAAAAATCCTTTTGGCATTCGAGTTTCTACAGTATTCTGAAAACATTTCGGAGTTTTGAATTATGAATTTTTTAATTTGACAAAAAATTTTTAACTCCCGACTGCCCACTCGGGCAAAAGCTGGGAGTTTTATGGGTTTGACCGCGATCAGCTAATTTACACGAATTTTTTAAGCAGAATGTTTGTTGAAACAGCGACAAATTACTTGACCAAATTTGAGACACAAGTTCTATTACCAGTGGACGTGGTTTGGAGTCGTAATTTGATACGATTGCTTGTACATTTAAAGAATAATTGGAAACACAAAAAATCACCGTTCAATCATATCGACACAACAATAGGTGATGCCGCCATAAGTATATTCACATATTCATATATTCAGACCGGTGAGAATTTTTTTTTCGTGTCTCATTGCATTTGTAAACTGGCATACGCATGTTAATATTCTATCAAGTTTTGCTGTGATATGGTTGATAAATTCATAACAAAAAGTCTTTGGCTGCCCTGACGAATCGGCGAGTCCCAAAAAAAAATCGAAAAAAGTCCCAATTGGGACTCGGGACTTAAGTGGACAAGTAAGACCCAAAATAAGTTCTTAATAGGACTTTTTTCTGTGACGTCATGAATCCCAAATCAGGAGTCAGAGTCCCAAACAGGGTCTTTTTTTGCGACTGAACTTAGACAAAATTCCCGTCTCGCACCGAGTGGGGGGAAAAAGTCCCATTTGGGACTCACAAGGGAGTCTTACTTGTCCACTAAAGTCCCAATTGGGACTTTTTTCGGGACTTTTTCCAGAGACTTGCTGATCCGCCGGGGTGCTTACTTTTCGATGCGCTCAAAATTTCGTCTGCAAATAGCCACGGATACAACAGAAATTGCTGAATTTCGATGAATTCAATGTACACTATGTTCATTTACTTTCCTTTTCTACATGTGTCTTAATGAATGTGAAAAAAATATTTCAGGAAGTCATCGGGTACTTTTTCTTCAGTAGGATCAAAATTTGTATCATTGGTATGCAGCGGATACCTATAAACTTTGGAATTTCTGTGGAACAAAATCCGTACCAAGTATTTCCACTCTTCGGCTCCAACTGTGACATATGAATTGGAAAACTTGTTATAAAAGTCTTCAGCGGCTTGTTCTTGAACAGCTAGGATCGAAATTGCTGTCTTTCAAACCCCATCGATGCCTGAAAAAGTTTTAATTCTGTTGGACTTGAAGTACGCTGTGTTTTTTTGCTTTCCTTCTTTAGTACTGGCATGAAGAATTGGAGAAGTGGTTTCAAATGGTTTTTCTGCTGTTTTTATCAAAAACTAGATAATTAGAATGCAGCGGACACCTGCAAACTTTGAAAATTTTTTGCAGCGACATGTGTGCTAAGTATTTCTGCTTTTCATATTTGATATGATTGTGGTAATAAGAGTTTGAAAAATTATTATAAAAAGTCATCGGAGGCACATTTTTGGATAGGATGGAAGTTTCTGGCTTGAAAACGGAATGGATAGATAAAAAATTTTCCAATTTCGTTGGACTGAAGTGCGTTATGTCAAGAATATGTACCTTAGGGTGTGTGGAAAAAAGACGATATTTTTTTTTTCGCTTGCATCCACCGAAAAAAGTTGAGTTATGGTAAAAAAAGAAGCATGCCAAAAGGAGAGCTCAAAATTAAATTATTTCGCCAAGCGCATTGCATTTGAAGATTTTCCATAAGAATAACACAGGAAAATAATGTGGTCTCTGAACATTGTGTTATAACTCTTCAGGAAAAAATCGCACGGAAATGTCAATAACATATTTTTGTAGAGAATCGAATTCTCTACAAAAAAAGTCCTTACAAACAATACGCTCAGAATAACCGTTCAATTGTTATAGCTGTTCAAAGTTGGATGGGTGAAAAAAAATTATTCATCAGACTACCACACTTGAATTTTTGCTTGATGGGAAAAAATGTATAGGGTTTTTTTTGTAGAGAATTGTTCACTCTACCGAAATAAGTCCATGACATCATTGAGAAAAAAAAATCGTCTCATTATTACGAAAATTTCATTTTTGAATCTCAATAAAAATCGATTTGTCTCACTCATAGACCTATATGTCATAAATAAATGTTAGCAAAACCTCCATGTCACTTTGAAAAAACGCCTCTTTTTGAAAAAAACATGGTTCATTGTAACTTATTTATTGTAAACAGGTATGACCATGAATAATTAAAGAACATTGTTAATTTTCGTTGTCACACTGAAACTATTATTATGTAGGGTCACCATCATCGAGTGTTTTACGTGCTGTAGCTGTATCTAAGACAATAAACTTGCACTCATTTTTTTCGAAAAAATTATCAATGGATTTATCGAGCAAAATTTTTTAATCGTCTTTTTGAATATTTAATAAAGATTGGGTAAAAGCAAAATTTTTTAATCATCTTTTTGAATATTTTACCCAATCTTTATTAAATATTCAAAAAGATGATTAAAAAATTTTGCTCGATAAATCCATTGGGTACGTGAAGTGACTTCACGTACCCAAATGATTTTACCCAATCTTTATTAAATATTCAAAAAGATGATTAAAAAATTTTGCTCGATAAATCCATTGATAATTTTTTCGAAAAAAAATGAGTGCAAGTTTATTGTCTTAGATACAGCTACAGCACGTAAAACACTCGATGATGGTGACCCTACATAATAATAGTTTCAGTGTGACAACGAAAATTAACAATGTTCTTTAATTATTCATGGTCATACCTGTTTACAATAAATAAGTTACAATGAACCATGTTTTTTTCAAAAAGAGGCGTTTTTTCAAAGTGACATGGAGGTTTTGCTAACATTTATTTATGACATATAGGTCTATGAGTGAGACAAATCGATTTTTATTGAGATTCAAAAATGAAATTTTCGTAATAATTAGACGATTTTTTTTTCTCAATGATGTCATGGACTTATTTCGGTAGAGTGAACAATTCTCTACAAAAAAAACCCTATACATTTTTTCCCATCAAGCAAAAATTCAAGTGTGGTAGTCTGATGAATAATTTTTTTTCACCCATCCAACTTTGAACAGCTATAACAATTGAACGGTTATTCTGAGCGTATTGTTTGTAAGGACTTTTTTTGTAGAGAATTCGATTCTCTACAAAAATATGTTATTGACATTTCCGTGCGATTTTTTCCTGAAGAGTTATAACACAATGTTCAGAGACCACATTATTTTCCTGTGTTATTCTTATGGAAAATCTTCAAATGCAATGCGCTTGGCGAAATAATTTAATTTTGAGCTCTCCTTTGAGCATGCTTCTTTTTTTACCATAACTCAACTTTTTTCGGTGGATGCAAGCGAAAAAAAAAATATCGTCTTTTTTCCACACACCCTAATGTACCTACAACTTTTGAAAACTTTGTGAAGCACCATATGAGTCATGGATGTTCTGTCCCCGAAATGCAATAAATACATCTCAATTTTCTGAATTTTGCTGGGGCTGAAGTGCACTATGTTTGTTTTTCCATTTTTCCATTTTACTTGTGGTATAATAAATATAAAAAATTGTTTCGGGAGAAGTCTTCGAATACCCTTTTTCTGATAATATGAAAAATTCTGTCATCAGAATGCAACGAATATACCTACAACTTTTGAAAATTTCTTGAAGCAACATATGAGCCATAGATTTTCACTTTTTCTTTCTAATTTTGGTATTATGGATTGAAAAATTTATTATAAAAAGTCTTCCGCTGCTCATTTTTGGATAAAATCAGAATTTTTGTCTTAAAAATCTTAAGAAAAGAAATCAAAAAGTTTGAAATTTTGTTGGGTCTAAAGTGCACTATGCTTCACTCTTTTATAATTTACTTTTCTCATAATATATTCAAAAAAGTTGTTTCAGATAGTTTTCGGATGCTCTGTTTCTGATGGTATCAAAATTTGATTCATTGGAATACAGCGGATACCTACAAACTTTGACATTTCTGTGAAGCGGCTTGTGTGCCAAGTATTTTCACTTTTTGGCTTCGACTATGGCATATGAATTAAAAAATTTGTTACAAATGTCATCGGCTACTCATTTCCGTTGAGCTTAGAGTGCGCTGTATTTTTTCGCTCTCCCTCTTTAGTTCTGGCATATTAAAAATCGCAAAAATCCCCTCACGGGGAAAAAAACGTGGACAAGTACATTGGTGGTCCCTTGTTTCCCTATGATATTAAAAAAAATCCAAAACGCCGCTTAGAAGAATACAAAAAAAGTTACAAAATAAGTTAAGATCTGTTGAAATATACGTGGCCAAATACGGGAAGCTTTACTGCGTTTCAATAAATTTTCAAATACGGTTTGATGTTGATAGAAAAAATAATAAAGTTCGGAAATTTAACTACATATGTCACTAACCCAATTGCAAACGTAAAAAAATTAGATTGTAAAAAAATTCTGAACGAAGTACTTGGCGAGTTCGTGATCATGATCTATACGTTACGCTAATTTCATGGAAAAATCCTCGCCAAGTACTTCGTTCAAAACTTTTTTACAATCTAGTTTTTTTACGTTTGCAATTTGGGTGGTGACATAGTTGAATTTCCGAACTTTATTATTTTTTCTATCGACATCAAACCGTATTTGAAAATTTATTGAAACGCAGTAAAGCTTCCCGTATTTGGCCACGTATATTTCAACTAATCTTAACTTATATTGTAATTTTTATTGTATTCTTCTAAACGGCGTTTTCGATTTTTTTTAATATCATAGGGAAACAAGGGACCACCAATGTACTTGTCCACGTTTTTTTCCCCGTGAGGAGATTTTTGCGATTTTACATATATATCGGGCATAATAAACCCGATTAATTAATCCGGAATAAGAGTTCCGTGTGAACGTAGTAGTCATTGCTCTCTCTCTCTCTCTCTCTCTCTCTCTCTGCAGCTGTCACGGGACACTGGCTTTCATGAAAATGGGTTATAGCTGGCATCAAGAGGCCTTTGATAGTGTTGTATACAGACACGTAAAATCTTTTATGTGTTAGTAACTTTTGCATAATCTTGAGCCCGTGCAAAGTTTTTTGCTCAGCAATTATGTGACCGAACATGCTGATTTTGGGCGCAATCGAAAGAGAATTTCTTAATCAGCTAAAAGTTCAATTTTTAAGTTCCTCAATTGCTTCTAAGCTTCGTAATTCAATAAAATATGACATGCCGATTTTACCCCCACCACCGCGAATCGGTTTATTCAGAGAAAGTATAGTCTCGGCGAGCTCGGGCCAGCAGACGACAGGGCTCTGTCAATGTACTTGTCCCGAGACTCTACCGAGTCTCTTGATTCGAAAAGTAGTTTTGAAAAGTCTTCGGCTGCTTTTTTTCCGTAAGTATCAAAATGTAGATAATTGGAATGCAGCGGATACCTGCGAACTTCGACAACTTTGTAAAATGACATCATGTGTGCTAATTGTAAGTATTTCCACTTTTCATCATTGATGATAGTGCTATGAATTTCAAATATAATTACAAAAAGTCATCGGATGCTCATTTTTGCGTGCAATACAAATTTCCGGCTTCAGAACACAATGAATACATTAAGACGTTTCCAATTTTGTTAGATCCAGAGTGAACATTATGTTCTTCCACCCTTCAACTTCTATTTTGACAAAATGAATTAAAAAATCTGTTTCAGCAAGTTTTCGGGGGCTCTTTTTCTGAAAGTATGAAAATATGTATCATCGGAATGCAGCAGATTTTTGGCTTCGATCCGACATAATAAATTGAAACATTTTTTGTATTCATTAAGTTCCTTCCATGGTCGCTATGGTCCTTATTTGATAGTTTTAATAACTTATTTTAATTTCTAAGGCAGGATTCTGGTTTAAATTTGTCCGCATTGCCTAATATGTTGTTTCGGAGTACCCATAAAATACTGCTATAACTCTCTGAAATTCAACGAGAATATGATAAAAATTGACACCTCTTATTCTCATGGTATTCCTTTAAAGGTAATGAAGAATATCAAGACTTTACCTCGTTGTTGATAAAAAGTGAAAATATTATTTTTTTATATACTTTTGTGAAAAAAGAGTTTCTATCCTGAAATTGGATGTTAGAAGCCGAATTAATATCTCGCCTAAAAATCAAGATTCTCCCATGCTTTTCCATCTCAAAGGGGCAACAGAAACTAAAGTTGCAGAAAAAAAATTCCAATCTTTCTGAAGACAAGCCAAAGTAACGTAATTTCATCTACAATTTCGTGAAAAATAGTATATTACACAACTAGGGCAGGAAAATAAGTAATGTCTCAGATCACATGTAATTGTCGGCCGAGGCGAAGCCGAGGCTGACAAACATGTGGTCTGAGGCTTTACTTTTTCCTGCCCGAGGTGTGTATACGATTTTTCTGTCCGACGTAGCCGGAATGTGGCAACTTCGGCCCGCGTAGCGGGCCGAAAGTAGCCACTTTCGGCACGGAGGACAGAAAACGAGTTTTTATCCTGAAATTGAATGTTAGAAACCGAAATTTATATCTCGCCTAAAAAATCAAGATTCTCCCATGCTGTATCAAAGGGGCAAAAGAAACTAAAGTTACAGGGAAAAAAGTCCCAATCGCCTTGGAGACAAGCTAAGGTAACGTTTTTTCAATAACAATATCGTGAAAAAACGAGTTTTTATCCTGAAATTGGATGTTACAAGCTGAAATTCATATGTCAGCTGAAAATCGAGATTCTTCCATGCTTTTCGGTCTCAAAGGGGCAAAAGAAACTGACGTTGGAGGGAAAAAATCTCAATCGCCCTGGAAACAAGCGAAGGTAGGGTTTTTTCAATAACAATATCGTGAAAAAACGAGTTTTTATAATGAAATTGGATGTTACAAGCTGGAATTCATATCTCGGCTGAAAATCGAGATTCTCCCATGCTTTTCCGTCTCGAAGGAGCCAAATAACCTAAAGTTGCAGAAAAAAACTCCTCCATGCCCGGGTGAAAAAACAAGGGAATGTTTTTACACTTCCAATTTAGTGGAAAAACGAGTTGTTATCCTGAAGTTGGGAAAAAAATCCCAATCGCCCTGGAGACAAGCCAAGATAACGTTTTTTTCATTCATCATTTTTATTTTTCAACGTAGCATGTTGACTTGAATTTTATCGATAACCCCAGTCGTTACTCGTATTAACTTTCAGAGACGGTCCAACAACGGATGAACTAGCAACGAATTTGCAAGAGGGGATATGTAGATTGAGCCTCGTGGGGATACCATGTTAAAAAAAAGCACCTGGAACTCCACCCGTGTGTGGTGCGGAAAAAAGTTCGCAACATACACTTTTTACGTTAGGCATGTCTGTACCATAAGCATAGAATCATTAAAAATGTACTAACTTAATAACCCATAGAAATTGAAAGCAAAATCTTATAATCATCAAAAAAAGGTTGAGGAATTTTTGAGAAAAAAGCCGTGATATCAAACCCAAAAATTCCTCTAGGGGAAAAAAAGGTCGGGATAAGTACATTGATGGTCCCTTGTTTTCTGATAATATCAAAAAAGTGTAAAAAAAATTCTATAAAAAAAATCATGAACCTTACTGAAAATGATTTCAACACAATTGAAAAAAAATTCACAATTCAGCAAAAAACATTATTAAAAAAAAAAACTAAAAATCTGTAATTATTTTGTAAAGTGAAAAAAAAATTCAAATAAACCGTGAGAAAATCTTAAATACACCACTCGAAAACATTGCAGACGTAAATAACCAAAAAATCTCGCTTGAAACCATTTTAAAAACCGATGATTTGAATGAGCAATTTAAATAAAAAGTGATGGGCCGGACAAGTACTTTTAACACGTATTAAAACATAATTTTTACCAATCCAATCGACGTCAAATGATGAGAATAATATCAGAGGATCCTTAAAGTCGGAGACGAATCGATTTTCTTATAAGTCTCTACCACCATAAAGTAACAAATGACTTCCCCTTCGATGTGATTTTTTTGGATTAGCCATTTTACCAAAAAGTCATGGGCAGGAAGATTCCTTAAAAGTTTTTGCTGTCGAAAAGTAACTCATGACTTCACTGCTCCTTGGGCCTGAGTATGTTTAAAAAAATGGGTTGGTATCGCTCTAATTGTCGGAAAGCAAGATTTTGGGGTTTTTTATGGTTGTTGATTTTCTAGTCATTTCGATAAAACGTTCCGAGCCAGACGAGTATCCTCAACCCTTATGAAAACATAATTTCATAATGATAAAATTGCGAATTACTAATAAAATACTTCTCCTCGAACTGATATGATAATTTTTAGTGCTGGACTCAACTTAGATGGTAACTTTTTTGATTTTTCAGAACTTTTTCAAGTTTCTGATGCATCCCGTAGGAATGAATACTCCGAATTACTAATAAATACTTGGTCTCGAGTTGATATCATAAATTTTGGTACTGCACGTAACTTGGTAACTTTTTTGATTTATTAGTAGAACTGTTTCAAGTTCTTCATGCATCCCATAGAAATGAATATTCCGAATTACCAATAAATACTCGGCCTCGAAATGATATCATAAATTTTAATACTGTACGTAACTTGGATGGAAACTTTTTCAATTCATTTAGTCATTCCTCCTTTTTAATAAGACGAGAAGAGTGGGGCATCGGTTTTAAAAATGTTTTCAAGCGGAATTTTTTGGTTATTTACGTCTGCAATGTTTTCGAATGGTGTTTCTCACGTTTTATTTGAATTTTTTTTCACCTTACAAAATAATTACAGATGTATCATTTTTTTTTAATAATGTTTTTTGCTGAATTGTGATTTTTTTTCAATTGTGTTGAAATCATTTTTAGTAAGGTTCATGATTTTTTTTATAGAATTTTTTTTACACTTTTTTGTCGATAATTCGATGTGACAATTCACCCGTAATTCACAGAACTACTGAAAAAAAAAGAAATATTTTTGTGAAAAAATCGCAGAATTCTTTTCCCAAATCCGAATTGAAACTTCGGATTTATTCTTTGATGTTGTTCAACCAATAAGTCATTTCACTATCTATCAAAATCCAGGCAGCCAATTTTACGAAATAAAAAACTACAAGATAACGATCAACTTCAAAAATGCATACCGAGCGAAAAAAAACGCATGAACTATTTAAGGAAGTACGATCGCAAATTGACCCGTCGACAGATTTTCTTGAAATTTTTCTAACTTAGAACAGACTACAGCATCTTTCAGCTAGTGAAACTTGGAAATATTTGATCGTTTAGAATTCCGAAGATAATTAATATCAAAATTAGCCTGTTTAACACGTATCGCATACGAAAGCATGCTATAGGCACAGTACGTCGCCCTTCTCGCAACCGTAGCGAAAAAACGCCTCGACAGATTTCAATAAAAAAATAGCATGGTCTAAATGAATATTTTTCGGACGTGTTAAAAAAAAATTACTTCGATTGATCGTTCCAAAGTTGAAATATAACAGTAAGAAGAAGTAAACTTTTGTAGACTTTTCACTCTACCGCGAATAGGGGGACTACGATCTGGCAACACTGCAAACCGTCGCTCCGTGTATAGCTACACAAACACACCGGTTTATTTTACTTGAGTATGGTTGTATTCTTGTTGGTACACAATTATAAATGATTAATTAGGCTGTACAAATAAGGGTATTGTTTAAAAACAACTTTTAATTCAAATGATAATTACTGTTTATTGCAGAGCAAGCATAACCTATGTATACATTCAAAATGTAGTTTTTAGCACATAGGTATCACATTGATCGTAATTCTCGTATAAATAAATAACGGATCATAAAAATTTATTTTTAATTTTCTCTTTTAACATTTTATAAATTATTTTCTAATTTATAATAAAAGTCAATAATTTGGTTCAAAATCCTTTTATTTTTAGTGACTCTTGGCTTGTCATTCGTCATCTTTTTAGATAAAAATCTCAATAATGCTGTTACCCCCGTTAACGTGAAAAGCTTTCTTCAAAATATTATGAGTGGTACGCCATTTGCTCACTGCGACGTTGCACCATCGAGACGAGAAACAAAATCTCGTGTTGTGCGTGTGTTTGTACAGGCCGTCTTTCCATGTATTGTAAGAAACTGAATACAGGCACGTCCGAAAGTTTTTCACGGTTCGCTTAGTCTATCGCTATGTATCGTCCATGCGCGTAATGCGCGTAACTTTTTGACAGTACTGTCGCGTTCGTTCTTCCTTAAACGAAACCTATATGGAGTATAGTTTCTCCACTTCAAAACGCCATTTGTTAAACTTGATTGTGTTTTTATAACCAAGGTACCGTTCGCTTCACTTTTTGCTCCAGTGAACAATTCGATTGGTGTATACCTAAACTTTTGACCAGCAGTGTCTGGCACTTATCTCTAAACTTTTTTCCAGTTTTATCTGAGGATGATGATAACACCATGTCATTGGTAGTTAAAACTGTTTGAAGTAGCATTCCAGTCATATCTGAGCTCGATTCTGCGTTTTTCAATCAGTATATTGAAGTGTCTTGGATAACGCAGGCGAAGAAAACAGTCATTCTTTACTATTTTCCGTTGTTTTTTTCATTAATGTCAGATCAAGTTTAAACAGAAACATGTGGAAGTATTATACTTTGTTCTTAATATTCACAACTACGGCATTACAAGCGACTTCACATCCTGACAATGAAGTAAATCCATAAAATAAGATTTTCTGTAGTATTTTGTATCTAGAAACACGGCAGTGTCTTGACGCTAAGTTTTAACAAGATAGTTTCCAAATGGCAAAGTGAAGATGTGCAGGGTATAGATTAGGGTGTCCGTTATTTCCCAAATTGATGTTTTCCACTTGGGTACGGTTTAAGGGAGTTCATCTGGTACCGAGCAAGTCAAAACCCAAAACTGTCACGACTAGCGTAGTCGGCTCAGTATGTTTAGTGTGCTTAACCTCCAAAGTTTAACCTCCTTCTTCGAGACAAATTAATTTATTCCGAACCTCATAAGTATCAAATGGATTTTGTGAAGTGGTAAAAAGATTTTTTGGATATTTTTTAAGCATTTACAAAAATTTCGTACGAAACTGTTTGTCAATGCTTGCGAATTTCATGTTTACAGACAGGAAAACCACAGAAACGCATAAGGAACCGTGTTAAATTGAGAAATCTGTTTTTATTAATTTCTCTCAAACGAAGTATTCTAAGGACCTGAAATTTTGACAGGTGATCTAGTTGATATTGATAACTGTATTCAAATTTTTTAATCAATATCTGTTTGTTAATTCGATTACCAGATGAACTCCCCTAAATCGTTTGTTAGTCCAAAAACAATTTCGAAACAAAAAAAATTTCATATGCCCTTAACCCCTGCCTAAATGTCGATACTGTTCCCATTTAATTAACATGGAATGTTTTCACTTTTTAGATTTCCATTTTTTCTCGCCTACCATATTCATTAGCTCACTTTGAATTGTGGATTCTACTTCGATTATGTCTTTAGTTGGTCAATTTTTTATATTGGTGACAAAATGGTTATTCATTAGTTTTCGAAAGGTTACATTTTTTTACGTGTTTTTTTAATGATTTTTAATATTTTTGAGCTACTTAACTTTCCAATGATTCAATAATATTATATATACACTACCGTCGGAAAGTTTCCGGACAAAAGTCGGAAAAAGTTCCCACAGTCTTTTTCATGTCATTCCGTCGATAACGTAGATAAATTAATTTAATAAACGGCATTTTAAAGGAGAGAAATTCCATTTCATTTTGCTTTTTTTGAAAAAATTTTGCGATTTTTTAACGACTAGGACGTCATTTTGAAAACGACCATTTTTCATCTTTTTTTTCCTTTTTACAGAACAACCGCGTTTTCAGTAAAAATTTTTTTTTCTATTTCTTTGACCGGATCTTGAAAAGGCGAAGCTCAAGCTTCAATTTCTTTTTTTTTTTAATCTGTTACGATGTTTATTGAAAAAGTTATCATGTTTTTGGCGAAAAAAGACGAAGTGCAGAAATTCCTGCGTAACACGAAAACTATCACATCTAGAAAAAAATCTCAAAGGAGTAAAAAGTTGCCTCTGAGATTGTTCTAGTCACTCGATTTTTTCCAGATTTTTTTCCGAAATTTTTTTTTTTTTTTCATTGATTTCAGTCGAACTCCAGGTCTATCAATTTCCGTAAATTGAAAACTATGAGTTATTCGACCAAAAGTCCAAGTACAAAAAAGTTTTATTTCTTCATTTTAAACGTTTTAGAATTTTTTCAGATTTTTTTTTCGAATTTTTTTATCCGACGATGTTGACCATGATGATAAACATCGTCGGAAAATGAAAAATCTGATAAATTCCAGAACGTTTAAAATGAAGAAATAAAACTTTTTTGTACTTGGACTTTTGGTCAAAAAACCCATTGTTTTCAAATTACGGAAATTGATAGACCTGGAGTTCGACTAAAATCAATAAAAAAAAAAAAAATTTCGGTAAAAAAATCTGGAAAAAATCGAGTGACTAGAACGATCTTAGAGGCAACTTTTCACTCCTTTAAGATATTTTTCTAAATGCGATAGTTTTCGTGTTACGCAGGAATTTCTGAATTTCATCTTTTTTCGCCAAAAACATGATAACTTATTCAATAAAAATCGTAACGGATTTAAAAAAAAACGAAATTGAAGCTTGAGCTTTGCCTTTTCAAGATCCGGTCAAAGAAATTTTAAAAAAAATTTCTACTGAAAACGCAGTTGCTCTGTAAAAAGGAAAAAAAAAGATAAAAAATGGTCGTTTTCAAAATGACGTCCTAGTCGTTAAAAAAATCGCAAAAATTTTTATTAAAAATTATAGATATTAAAAAAAATCAAAAACGCCGCTTAGAAGAATACACGAAAAGTTACAAAATAAGATAAGATCTGTTGAAACATACGTGGCCAAATACGGGAAGCTTTACTGCGTTTCAATAAATTTTTAAATACGGTTTGATGTTGATAGAAAAAATGATAAAGTTCAGAAATTTAACTACATATGTCACTAACCAAATTGCAAACGTAAAAAAATTAGATTGTAAAAAAATTCTGAACGAAGTACTTGGCGAGTTCGTGATCATGATCTATACATTACGCTAATTTCATGGAAAAATCCTCGCCAAGTACTTCGTTCAAAATTTTTTTACAATCTAGTTTTTTTACGTTTGCAATTTGGGTGGTGACATAGTTGAATTTCCGAACTTTATTATTTTTTCTATCAACATCAAACCGTATTTGAAAATTTATTGAAACGCAGTAAAGCTTCCCGTATTTGGCCACGTATATTTCAACAGATCTTGACTCATTTTGTAATTTTTTGTGTATTCTTCTAAGCGGCGTTTTGAATTTCCATTTTTCGTAAAAATGTGTAAACAAGTTGCGTAGGTTCAAATTGAAATGACTGGAAATGTTTCGGTTGAAGTAGGGTTCAACCAAAAATGATGAGAGAAGTTAATTAAAAAAAAAAGATTCTGAAATAGTTCCAGTTATTTCAAATCGAACGTACGCAACTTTTTACCCCCTTGCCATTTGCTCCGAATGCCCTCAGCTTTTGAGATACACCACATTTCCCAAAACAGCTCGATTATTACGAAAAATTAAAAAATCGCAAAAATCCCCTCACGGGAAAAAAAACGTGAACAAGTACATTGGTGGTCCCTTGTTTCCCTATGATATTAAAAAAAATCCAAAACGCCGTTTAGAAGAATACAATAAAAATTACAAAATAAGTTAAGATTAGTTGAAATATACGTGGCCAAATACGGGAAGCTTTACTGCGTTTCAATAAATTTTCAAATACGGTTTGATGTCGATAGAAAAAAATAATAAAGTTCGGAAATTCAACTATGTCACCACCCAAATTGCAAACGTAAAAAAACTAGATTGTAAAAAAATTTTGAACGAAGTACTTGGCGAGGATTTTTCCATGAAATTAGCGTAATGTATAGATCATGATCACGAACTCGCCAAGTACTTCGTTCAGAATTTTTTTAGAATCTAATTTTTTTACGTTTGCAATCTGGTTGGTGACATAGTTGAATTTCCCAAATTTATTATTTTTTCTATAAACATCAAACCGTATTTGAAAATTTATTGAAACGCAGTAAAGCTTCCCGTATTTGGCCACGTATATTTCAACAGATCTTAACTTATTTTGTAATTTTTTTTGTATTCTTCTAAACGGCGTTTTGGATTTTTTTTAATATTATAGGGAAACAAGGGACCACCAATGTACTTGTCCACGTTTTTTTCCCCGTGAGGGGATTTTTGCGATTTATACTACTGTCGGGAAGTTTCCGGACAAAAGTCCAAAAAAGTTTCCACACTCTTTTTCGTGCTGTTTCGCCGATTTTATAGATAAATAAGTTTAATGAACGGCATTTTAACGGAGAGAAATTCCATTACATTCTGCTTTTTTGAAAAAATTTTGCGATTCTTTTTACGACTAGGACGTCATTTTGAAAACGACCGTTTTTCATCTTTTTTTTATCCTTTTACAGATGGACCGCGTTTTGAGAAGAAATTTTTGTTTCGAATATTCGATCAGATTTTCGAAGGGGAAAGCTTTGAGCTTCAATTTGGTTTTTATTATAAGTTGGTACGATTTTTTTTCAAAAAGTTATCTTGTTTTTGGGGAAAAAAAAACAAAATTTAGAAATTTCTGCGTAACATGAAAACTATCACTTTCAGAAAGAAATCTCAAGGGAGTGAACAGTTGCGTCGGTAATTGTTCTACTCACTAGATTTTCTCGAAATTTTATTTTCTAAATTTTTTTTTTCGTCGTTTCTAGTTGAACCCAGGTATATCAATTTCAGTAATTGGAAAACTATGGGTTTCATGACAAAAATTTTATGTACAAAAAAGTTTTATTTCTTCATTTTAGACATTTTGAAATTTTTCCATTTTTTTTTTGAATTTGTTTAAGAAGTGAGGTATAGTGAGAACGTTAAAAAAAGGCCTTTTTCAGATTTTTTTTGGTCAAGCGATAAAATAATTCACAACAAAAGTTCTTCCGTTTAAAAGATATATATATTTCTGGCTTACTTATTTTTCTGGCCTAGGTATGTAATATACTATTTAATTTAAACATTACAATTTTTTTAAAGAAATATATTTCAAAATGTGCCGATATGTATCAATGGCCGAGGACGCTGCAAAAAAAACAGGTTTTGCGGTGATCACTTTCGCGCTGCAACGGCTTATCTGAAACCAACAAAACAGGGGGGGGGGGGGGATCTTTAGTTAATGAAATAATGCTCCGGTTGAACGAAGGGTTTTGAAAAATTTTCACTTTTCACTAAATGGTGGACGTTGAAAGTCAAAAGTGTTGTTTTGACCAAAATTTTACTTACATTTATGACTATAAAAAAAAAAATAATTCTCCAAAAAAACTGTGTATAGAAGAAGCGATTTAAATTTCAACCCGATCGATAAAGCCGTTCTCGAGTTACAGTGATCACTGACTTCGGAAACATGGTTTCGAGAAAAATGCGTTTAAAATTTTAAGTACAATTGACATGTAGATAAAAAATTATTTCTAGACTTACATGGAATCAGCCTTCCCGGCATTCTAAAGTGAACCTTTCCGCGCCTCAGCAGCTGTAGCAGAAGCGATTTTTTTTCGTATCGTCGAACGCATAGCTGCCGCTACCTATCAACTTTTACCTATACTCGAGGTAGCTGCTCTCAAATTTGTTTCTCTTCATAAATAATGCTCCAATTTGTCTAAAATTTTCAGAAAATGCTTTTCAAATGCTGTACTTTGAGAAAATGCAAAGAAAAAAAACAATTTTTTGAAAATGCTGACTATACCTCACCCCTTAACCGACGATACTTATTTCGAACTTGGGATTGCGGTGAAATATTCCGAGGCAAAAAAGATGTATATTACAATTTTGAGAGCTTTTTAATTTTTGTAGACTAATTTCTTCATTTACCGTTTGGGCTTTTATCTCGTCAAAGGATAATGAAATGAAACGCCGCCGTATATTTCCGAGAGACGGGCTGAAAGGATGCCGCGCATAGTTCAAAAAGTACTGAATAACGAAGGTGTTTTTTCCGACGAGACACAGGTGTAATCGGTAGGCGAAGAAATTAGTTTACTAAAATTCAAAATGCGGGGAAAAATATCGAGCAGGCGATGATTTGACGATGTTAAAAGAACAAGAGCGTTGCTATGACATCTGAGACAACCAGCTGAAAAATATTAATTGAGGAGTCGAGAAAATAAAGTCACGAAAAACAAACGTGTATTTGAAAATAAAATATTATCCATGTTCTTTTAAATGTGTTCGAATTCATTAATTTAATCTATTAATTCATCCTGACGAACAATTTTCGAAGAGTACGACAAAAAGCTCTCTAAATTGAAATATACATCTTTTTTGCCTTGTAATATTTCACCTCAGCCCCAAATTCAAAATAAGTATCGTCGGATAAAAAAATTCGAAAAAAATCTTGAAAAATTCCAAAATGTCTAAAATGAAGAAATAAAACTTTTTTGTACCCAGAATTTCTGTCATGAAACCCATAGTTTTCCAATTACGGAAATTGATATACCTGATGGGTTCGACTAGAACCAACGAAAAAAAAATTTCGAAAATAAAATTTGAAGAAAATCTAGTGAGTGGAACAATCACCGACGCAACTGTTCACTCCCTTAAGATTTCTTTCTGAAAGTGATAGTTTTCATGTTACGCAGAAATTTCTAAATTTTGTTTTTTTTCTCCAAAAACAAGATAACTTTTTGAAAAAAAATCGTACCAACTTATAATAAGAACCAAATTGAAGCTTCGAAAATCTAATCGAAGATTCTAAAAAAAGATTTCTTCTCAAAGCGCGGTCCATCTGTAAAAGGATAAAAAAAACAATGAAAAACGGTCGTTTTCAAAATGACATCGTAGTCGTAAAAAAAATCGCAAAAATTTTTCAAAAAAAGCAGAATTAAACGGAATTTCTCTCCGCTAAAATGCCGTTTATTAAACTCATTTATCTTGAAAATCGGCGAAATAGTATGAAAAAGAGCGTGGAAACTTTTTTGGACTTTTGTCTGGAAACTTTTCGACGGTAGTGTATAAATTTGTTTATTAATATAATGTTATTGGTAAATGGAAAAAAATAGTTATGTTTGTCGTCATACGTTCTGACGATCATACACACATACCCTGCATAGGTTCAAACACCTTCTGAAGAGGAGCTAGAATCACTTAAACTAATTGTAAGTCACGTAGGAGTATAAGGTTTTGTATAAAGAGGTGAGTTCTGCTGGAGCAGCAAAAGAGGAACAAAAGTTTATTTCGGTAGCATTTTAAGGCTCATAAGAGCATCAAGTACGTTCAAATGAGACTTAAATTCAGTCAAAACCCTTTAAAATAGGCTGAACATTTCGACTCGGGCCTGAAACTAGGCAGAAATCATTATGATTTCGTGTTAACTAAGAACGATGAACGTCCAACACAGATTAAAATCATAGCAACGATTACACAAAAATTTGGTGTGCATGGTTTTCAAATATAAGCTTGGTAAGACATAGTTGACCAAATATATTATCTAGATCAACGATCGATTCGTTCGTTTATCAATGCTGAAAGAAGTTCTATTCTTGCACAGAATAGGAGATTTTGTTTAAAACCTTTCAATTATCTTCCGATTATTCTGTCATTGCTTATTAGCTTCTGAGATATTATTAGCTTCATTAGCTTTATTAATTATTAGCTTCTGAGATATCCATTATGAAAGAGGAAAGGAAAGAGTTCGTCCTAGAGAGTTTTATAATAACAGATATCAATTATAAAGTGCGGTGTATTTCCAATATTTTTGGTATACCAGTTAATTGTCCCACTCTTTAAATGCGAAGAATAACTTAACTATTGTCGATACAAAATGTGGTGGTGAACAATATGCAATAACGGTGTTCCACTTCATCAGTGATGAGTCATTACGGTCTGCAATTGTAGGATAGCTCAATGTCGTCAACGTACGGTTTTGAAATTGATCATCCGAACAACCGGTTTTTACTTGATGGAAGACCGTTCAGATACGTTTCTGGAAGCTTCCACTATTTCCGCACTCCACGACAGTACTGGCGGGACAGACTAAGGAAAATGAGAACAGCCGGTCTGAATGCAATATCTACGTGAGTATTACTTTCTGTTGTTTCTTTCGAGCAATGATCAATAAAATTCGATTCGTTCCAATTAAATTCTATAGTTACGTCGAGTGGAGTCTTCATCAGCCTAAAGTGGATACGTGGCAGTGGTCTGGTGAAGCGGATGTCGTAGAGTTCATTAACATCGCACACGAGGAAGGTCTACTGGTTCTCTTACGGCCTGGTCCTTATATATGTGCTGAAAGAAATTTGGTAACTTACTTTTGTATTGAGATTTTTTTACTGAGTCATCCGGGAGATCAGAGCCAAATCCTTGGCTATTTTATAAGTGTTAGTAATATGCTCCAAATGACTGTTTGAACCGTTCATACATTTAAGGGTGGTTTGCCCCCTTGGTTGATGTCTCTTATTCCGGATATAAAAATGCGAACGAACGATACACGTAAGTATTTCTAATAATTTTTTAACAAAACATTAATAATTTATTGATTATTATTTGGGCAGTAATAACGATACTTATTCATACTGTTTCGACAGGCTATATGCAATACGTCGAAGCCTATTTACGCGAATTATTGATAAGAATGACACCACTACTAAGAGGCAATGGAGGTCCGATAATAATGGTCCAGGTCAATAAATTGGAATTTTCATGAAGTTGCCATAAAAAATAGTCCATCGACCTAATAAACCGATAAAACAAATCTTTTTCATTAGATCGAAAACGAGTACGGAAGTTTTCACGCTTGCGACGAATCTTACAAAGCAAGCCTATACAATATCATAAAAGGATACGTTGGAACTAAAGCGCAATTGTACACAACCGATGGTTCGTCTTCATCTATGTTACGGTGTGGCAAGGTCCCTGGGGCTTATGCAACTGTCGACTTCGGGACTAGCGGAAACGTCACTTCAAACTTTGAAATAATGCGTCAAAGTGAACCAACGGTAAAGCCAAGAAAACTTTTCGACTCACCCCCAAACAAATAATTTTTTGGAAGGTTAAGAAAAAATGAAGTTTTGAACATCATTTTTTACTTAATGAATACTCTATCGAAGAGCGGAAACCCATTTTTGTAATATGATTTAGATTTTTAAAAAACCCTCCAGCCTCGAGTTTGTTTTCTTCTGATGTGCTAAATTATTTCGTACATGAATTTTTTGTAATCTTATTGATATTTTTACCAAATCACATTATTCGAAAATGGACATTTTATTGAATTATGACAGATTTTATCACGGGGAAAAAACCGTGGACAAGTACATTGGTGGTCCCTTGTTTTCCTATGATATTAAAAAAAAATCCAAAACGCCGCTTAGAAGAATAAACAAAAAGTTACAAAATAAGTTAAGATCTGTTGAAATATACGTGGCCAAATACGGGAAGCTTTACTGCGTTTCAATAAATTTTCAAATACGGTTTGCTGTTGATAGAAAAAATAATAAAGTTCGGAAATTCAACTGTCACCAACGAAATTGCAAACGTAAAAAAATTAGATTCTAAAAAAATTCTGAACGAAGTACTTGGCGAGTTCGTGATCATGATCTATACATTACGCTAATATCATAGGGAAACAAAGGACCACCAATGTACTTGTCCACGGTTTTTTCCCCGTGAGGGAATTTTTGCGGTTTTGTGTTTTCTGTAAAAAAAAAAAATAAAAAAAAAACACAAAAAACGTAACAAGAACATTTTTCTTGCTAGGGATTACAAATACAGTGAAAATTCATTTCCATTAAATTTATTGGATTAAATTCATTTTCATTGAATTTATTGCATTAAATTCATTCCCATTGAGTCATTCAATTTAATAATGGGTCAATTGAAATAATTTCCATTAAAACATTAAATTTAATGATTTAATGAAAATGATTTCAATTGAATCATTAAATTAATTGATTCAATGGAAATTATTTCCATTGGATAATTAAATTGAATGATTTATTCAATTCATCAAATTTAATGATTTAATGGAAATTATTTCCATTGGATCATTAAATTGAATGATTTGATGAAAATTATTTCCACTAATCATTGAATTTAATGGTTCAATAAAAACAGTAATGCATTTGAAAAAGTAATGCATTATTTGCAACCCTGGCTGAGGCCACTGAATTCCGTGATTGGTTGAAATTCCTTATGCTACGTTATGTCATGCTATACAAAAGCGTGTGTGGCGAGTTGTAAGTAAACATCAACAGTATTAAGTTGAATGAGGGTTGTATTTTTTTTTAAGGGACGAAGTCCTGGTTTCTAATAAGGAGTGTTGAATATTCGAGAATGAAAAATGAATGAAGGCGACACAGAAGTTAATGTAAAGCATAGATACCAATAATGATTTATTTCGTTGATAATATAAATTGAATGTGTTGAAGCACAACCGTTTTATAAAAATGGCGGATAACCGGTACGTGGTTGCCATGTGTGACGAAGAGTTCCGATCGAAGTATTACCGCGGAAGATTGCCGATTAACGGGTTCGAGAGTCCCCAAATTTAAAAAAACGACGCAATTATTACTCGCGAAATAGTCTCGGTTGTAAGTCGCGAATAGACCGCGAGTAACGATCAAAAGGATGTTGATGAAATGATATAATAGCAGCACGTGGCTGGACTTGATAAGTTTGAGAATAACCGTTTGATGTATGAAGCGACCAAGATTTCGAATTGTCCAACGGAAACGAGGTACCGACAGATTCACTCACGTAAACTATAAACGGAGGATTTTTTTTTGTGAAACTATGATTCAAGACGAACAAAATGTCGCACTATTTATTTTGATACTCATGTTCCCGAATGAGATATGGGCATTAAAAAAAAAAAATTTGTAGATCTTTTTCCTAGAAGATATCAAGACGAACAACTTTTATTGCATTTTCCAATCGAAAATTCGAAAAAAGATATCTCGAAAATATCGATTTCTAAATTTTTAACAGTTTTTAATTGCTAAACATTAAGTAGGGATTTTACGAAAACTTGAGGGCTTGTTCTTGCGGATCTAAAAATCTACAAAAATTCATTAAAAATATTTCTTCTAATATATTGAGTCGTCGTGCAAAACAAAGCACGCGAAAGTATGTTAGAAATGAATATGAGTTTTGCGCCTGGTTTTCATTTCATGGAAAAATGAACATACCATCTGAAAAAATAATTTACCTTAAATGTGCAAAACGACTGATGTTACAGGGTCCTCTAGTAAACTCGGAATTTTATCCGGGTTGGTTGACTCACTGGGAAGAACCTTTCCAAAGAGTGAAAACGGCAAACGTGGTACGAGTTCTCGATCAGATGCTTGCTATGGGTGCTTCGGTAAACATATACATGTTTTACGGAGGTACAAATTTCGGATTTACATCAGGTAATGGCTGCAACAATACTACCAATAATGTGCAGAAATTAAATTTTTATTTATTACTCTTGCGTAAATCGTGGCGCGCGCGGTATATTCGGTTAGGAAACACGGATGACTTAATTCGTTCGACTTTTAAATATCAATACAATTCTTGAAATACCATTTCATTAAACGTTGCACGTTTTCAAAAGCACAATAGTGGCTGCGGATCCTGTTATGGTATCTGCTATAACAACATTTTAGTACTGTTCGTAATTCTTGCAATGAGTAGCATCGTAAATCTTTCATGTTAACGATTGGTTTTGCGTATCCTGTAATATTGTGTTCTTAATCCAATGTTTTGTCTCCAAATTTTTCACATTATAAATGAAACCCACATTCTTCACGAGCTCGTCGAATACTTCTGCTAATTGATTGTAGGGAATTTCATCAACATGCCAGAGAATTTCATAACACTTACGGTCATACCGTAAGTTCCGTCTTTTATATTCACAAGGTAAATCGTTTCAGTCACAAGGTGTTTCAAATAAAGCACACCCAAATTCATGAAAACCTGCTTCATTGGGTTCAATTTTCATAGCTGACACTTCCTTCACCACGATTTCATCGATAGGTTTCTCAAAAATTTGCAGATCCAAAATTATTTAAAACACGACCCCTCAATATGTTCCTCATGCAGTTTTACACAACTTTGATGTTTGGAGCAGGGTAACTCGCTACAGACTACAAAATGTATTTATCCATTAAACTTGCATTAACGGTTTGAGAGACGATGATTTTTATCTTTTCCACTACGGATGGGGTCTGATTTCGCACAGAGATAGGCCTCAGCCGTTTCTCGAAAATTCTTAGAGCGCTGAATTACATGCATATCCGCTGTGAAATGATAATCTTGAAATTTTAAGTATAATTTTATTTGATCTAACTGTCTCGTCACGTTCCAAGAAGCTTTTTTCTGTTTCGTTTCCTGTTTATTCTTGTTCCATTTTCCTTTCCTATCTATTTCCTCTCCCCTTTTAGTTATTCCCCGTTTCTTTCTTACTTCCTTGTGGGAGACGACCCCTCTGCTCCCACCCATCTTTCTCCTTGAGGTTCTATTCCTTCTCCTCCTCCTCGTTTTTTGCCCCCTTCTCCCCGCTCGTTGTTTTTTCTTCTTTTCTTCTTTTCTTCTTTTCTCTTCTCTCTTCTCTCTCCTCTGTCCCCATTGTCGCCGTTCTTTTGACCACGCTTTTCCTCTCCCGTCTCTGAATATTTCATCCTGCTCATCTCTCCACCCCGTATTCTCATCTATTATTATCTTCGCGTATTTGACCTACACTATTCTCCCCTTTTTTCTATTTCTTGACCTATTTCCCATATCAACCATTGCATTCTTTTTTCCTCCCAGGCCCAGCATCCTCTATCTATAACTTTTACTCCTTTCAGCTTTTTTTTTGTTTCTCATCACCTCACTTTTCGCGTCTACTTCTTCCACGACTACTTCTAGTTTTCTCTCTCTCTCTCTCTCTCTCTCTCTCTCTCTCTCTTCCCTTCTCTCCTCTTTTCCAGATCCCTCGCTAGCATTAGTTTTTCTTCTACTTGTATTTTTTTTTAGTATCACTGTAGCTACCTTCTTTGCTGTCCCTTTCCCTATCGCTCCGTTCGTCAGTACATTTCTCTTTCGTTCCTCTCTCTCCCTTATCTCTATCCTCATTTCCATCATCCTTAGTCTGTGCCTTCCGCTTCTTCCGCTCCTCCCCCCGTCTCTATCTGCCGTCCTCGCTATCCCCTTTCCTCTTTCTTCTTTCCTGTATCTTATTTTTTCTCTATCTCTTCCATTCTTCTGCTCATGTCTTTTCTTTCTTCCTCCTACTAATCCCCCCGAGCCAGCTCTCTACGTCTATTATTTTCCCATCTTTCCACTCTCCTTTCTTCATGATCTCTCTTCCCTCCTTCTTACCGATCGCGCTTACTTTCCTCGCTCCTCTTTATCCTCCGCGTTCTCCGTCTATCATCCTCCCCCCCCCCCAACCAGCTGTCACTACTGCCTCTCTTTCGTCTCTTTTTCCTTCACCGTCTGTTCTATCTACCTCTTCCTATTTTCTGTCTATCCCTAACCTATTTTCTTCTTCTTTTATCTGTTTTTCGCCACCTACTCTGTTCTCTTTCTTTTCCACCCATTCTCGCCTTCTTTGCTTTACCCTTCCTGACTCAATTTGAATTCCTTTCCCACTGATTCGCACATTTTTCACACTTTCACTCTTCCAAACGTCACACACCTGTCGCGCCAGCAATGGAAGTCCCATGTGTGATATACTATAATGTAAATTAATCAAGAGACTCTAAAACCGGCACTGTGGTCTAGTGGTTAGCGTACTTGACACTAAGCCAGAGCGTCGGGAGGTTCTTGGTTCGATTCCCGGTCCCGTAGTCTTTTCGCGAGAATTAAATAAATCGCAAAAATCCCCTCACGGGGAAAAAAAACGTGGACAAGTACATTGGTGGTCCCTTGTTTCCCTATGATATTAAAAAAAATCCAAAACGCCGTTTAGAAGAATACAAAAAAATTACAAAATAAGGTAAGATCTGTTGAAATATACGTTGCCAAATACGGGAAGCTTTACTGCGTTTCAATAAATTTTCAAATACGGTTTGATGTTGATAGAAAAAATAATAAAGTTCGGAAATTCAACTATGTCACCAACCAAATTGCAAACGTAAAATCGTATCGTGGGACAATATACTATTGTCCCACGATATTTTTTCTTAGCACAAACATCTATTTTTATATAATTTGAGGTAATTTTTTTTTTTAAATAGACGCAAGAGCTAGCAATAAACTAATAACTATTCTGTTGCATATCTCTAGGTGCAAATGGACCTCAGAACTACAGTCCTCAGCTGACATCGTACGATTACGATGCCCCACTTACTGAAGCGGGAGATCCAACGGATAAATACTTCGCAATTCGAGATGTGATAAGCAAGGTGATTGTGATTGGCTATAGTTAAATCTCATTTCTTATTAGTTAATTTATCATATATTTTTCTCAATAATATTGAAGAAATAAAGGGTGTGAGTTTGACAAAATTTGTTACAAGTAACCGCGAGTGCCATCACACGCGGAAAGGTCCCCTGATGTTAATTGAATAGTTTTGGACACGAGATTCCGAGTACCTGGTTTGTTATTAACAAATTAGTGAAAAAAACTCACTTTTTTTAGTTTTTTGCTTATAAAACGAAAACCAATGGAGCTATGGAAAAGCAACCGAAAGACGAAATGTAGGGAATAAAAATGCGGAAAGAATGAGCTCTGTCACGACCTGATCGGTTAATAATTAACGGAAAAAATTAAAAAAAAAACATGAAAAAGTTGCGTTTTTTCAAAAAATTTTATCGTCGCTATTTTCGAAGTTGGATCTTTTTTTTGCACTATTGTAGGTATTGATAGATACTTCCTCTGTAAAAAATCCAAGTGCTGGCGGATTAATAGTTTTTTAATTATGACACTCAGAAGTCAAGAGGGCCATTTTTTCCAGCAAAGTTGGATGCTCTGGAAGTCGTCCGATTTCAATTTATCGAACCGATTTTTAACCCGGTTCGGCCCAGGACGCCCCTCGAGTTACACCGCTATTTAGTGTCTCATAACTACTGCTACTCAAGACTAAAAAATAATTCAAAGCACATAATCTTTTAGTTTAAAATATGCTCTTTCTGATGATACCCACGAAATTTCTCAAAATTTTTTTTAATTACAAGAAGATGCGGTTTAAAACAAAAAAACATGATTTTTTCGATTTTTTTTTTTTAATTGAGTTTTCAAAGGTTTCCCGGTTCGAGATGGACCTGGAACTGTACTAACCGGTAGCATAAATGTTTGAATTTCAATAATCCATGGTCAAGAAATTTTTTTTTTTACATCACTGTATTTAAAATGGTGACTGAAATGAAAAATTTTCGTGAAAAAAGTAATGATTTTTTTTTCACATGATGCATTTTTAGAGAAAGTTGTCAAGAATAAAAAGTTCTTAAAATCACTCGGAAAATGCACTAGAATTCTTACGAAATGTTTTGAGCGATGTTTTGATTTTTCAAATAGTCAATTTTTGCAAAATCAAAAAAATTTTTTTTGAAAATGTTGAAAAAATTTATGTGCATTCTTTGACAGATTTTGAGAACTTTTTATGATCTACTATTTTTTCCAGAAATGCATTGTTTTAGCGGGAAAAATTCCAAATATTTTACACGATCCGATCCTACATTGATATTTGGAATTTTTTTCCTCAAAAACAATGCACTACTGGGAAAAATAGCAAAGTATAAAAAGCTCTCGAAATCTGTCAAAGAATGTACCCAATTTGTTTCAAAATTTTCAAAAAAAATTTTTCGATTTTGCAAAAATTGACCATTTCCAAAATCAAAAAAATCGCTTAAAACTTGTTGCAAAAAATTCTAGTCCATTTTTCAAGTGATTTTAGGAACTCATTATCCTGGACAACTTTTTCTAAAAGTGCATCATTTGAAAAAAAAAATTATTATATTTTTCACGAAAATTTTTCACTTCAGTCGCCATTTTGAATACACTCATGGAAAAAAAAACTTTTTTGACTATGGATTATTGAAATTCAAACATTTATGTCACCGGTTAGTACAGTTCCAGGTCCATCCCAAACCGGGAAACCTTTGAAAACTCAATTTTAAAGGAAAAAAAGTGTGAAAAAATCATGTTCGGTTTGTTTTAAACCGCATTTTCTTGTAATTAATTTTTTTTTTTAATTTCGTGGGTATCACCGGAAAGAGCACATCTTAAACTAAAAGATTATGTGCTTTCAATTTTTTTTTAGTCCAGAGTAGCAGCAGTTATGAGCCACTAAATAGCGGTGTCCCTCAAAGGGCGTTCTGGGCTGAAACGGGTTGAAGTAGAAGTGTTCAGCTACGAAACGTCAATCTTCGTTTATCGTCCAAATGTAGAAAAATAGGTGAAAATTAGGTGCGAACATGACCAAAAACGCCTGAGCGCGCGGAAGTGGTCGAGCGGTAGGGGTCGAACAGCAGCAGATGGGAAGGCGTATATGAGGTATTCCACGTCACACCGGCGGACTTTTTCCCTGCCCCTCGCCGATTTGGTTAATTATTTTTTATATGATTATATGAAGTTTAAAAGACACTCTGGAATTTTTTCAGATTTTTTTGAAGAGTCATTTTCGAAAAAAAAAAAAAAAAAACATTCAAAAAAGTCCAAAAAAAAGCCCCATTTTAAAAATCTGAAAAAATTCCTAAAAATCGCTGATTATATGCCAAACACTTTAAGCTACCGCCCGTAGTGGAAGTACGATTTTTTCTGGGTGTTAATCGGCTAATAACGTTGAAAAAATTCAAAAAATGCCGAAAAACACGTACTCTGATCCAATAGTTGAATATTTTCGTACCTCAAACTAATTTTCGTCACAATTTTCGAACAATCAAATAAAAAAAATGGACCTTAATCAGCTAGTAGTTACGAATTCCCAATATAATAAGATTTAACGTACAATATTTGGAGCTGTTACACCAGTCATGGAAGGATCTTTTTCTAGAGTTGGAAAAAAATAGATTGCTCCGTAGGAATTAAGACAACGATAGTAGGAAAAAATGAACATTAAAAACGTTGTTATCGGGAAGGCGTTGAGAGAAAAAAAAAGAGATTTCGTTGTGGCAACGGAATAAAAAAAGGCAGTTAGTGTTCTCGAGATCTTGGACCGTTCGCGAACGTCTCGGATGAAAAGAGAATCATCTCGCGATAAATTCAATTTCTGAGTCTAACTGCAACACAGTCGCATCGATAAATCGAGATTATCTATTCCAATATACTCGAACAAAATTAAACTCATAAACGGCAGCGATCGGTCTGGCCAACCGATCCAACGACTGAGGTCAGATTCTCACTAAACGAACGCGACGATCTCCTCGATCGTCCATAGGCGTCGAGCATCAACTCCTCCCGAGAACACAACCAACATACACACAATTATTCACACCTAATTACTGGTTTTCTGTTCATGTTGTTCTTTGAATAAATTGGGTTTTTCATGCCTGTATGGCTTTTTCCCAAAACAAATTTGTGACTTCTTAATTTAGTTTAATTTCATCTCAATAAAAACACAAAGACTAAACGACAAAACATAGATTCAAATATTATTTGATAATATTGAATAAAATTATTGAATGAATACCTCAATTTTTTGCCTGGCTCAATTTTTTTGTTTTGTACTGGTCCCAAATATCCCAAAAAAATTTTTGGGTACGAAAATATTCAACTATTGGGTCAGAGTACGTGTTTTTCGGCATTTTTTGAATTTTTTCAACGTTATTAGCCGATTAACACCCAGAAAAAATCGTACTTCCACTACGGGCGGTAGCTTTAAGTGTTTGGCATATAATCAGTGACTTTTAGGAATTTTTTCAGATTTTTAAAATGGGGCTTTTTTTTGGACTTTTTTGGATGTTTTTTTTTTTTTTTCGAAAATGACTCTTCAGAAAAATCTGAAAAAATTCCAGGGTGTCTTTTAGACTTCATATAATCATATAAAAAATAATAAACCAAATCGGCGAGGGGCAGGGAAAAAGTCCGCCGGTTTGACGTGGAATACCTCATATACAGTAATAGGAGCGCGCTCGACGCAAGCCATGTAAGTTCACATAATGTTATTTCAGCAACTAATTGAGCTATTTCAACATATTTTTTTCCTATTTCGGAGTAAATGGACCTGCGAAAACTGATTCTGCATTCAGAATTACTAAAAAATGAGTGGGGAACTTTCGAACCCAAAAAAAAGCTCTCCACTTATTTTTCATGAATTATGAGTACAGAATCAGTTTTTGCAGGTCAAATTGCCCCGAAATAAAAAAAAATATGTTGAAATAGCTCAATTAGTTGCTAAAATAACATTATGTGAACTTACACAGCTTGCGTCGAGCGCGCTCCTATTACTATATATACGCCTTCCCCGCGGCTGCTGTTCGACCCCCACCACTCGACTATTCTCGTGCGCTCCGCCGTTTTCGCTCAAGTTCGCGCCTAATTTTCACCTATTTTCCAACAATTGGACGAAAACCGAGGATTGACGTTTCGTAGCTGAACACTTCTACTCCAAAAATTGGTTTGATAAATAGAAATTGAACGACTTCCAGAGCATCCAGCCTTGCTGAAAAAATGGCCCTCTCGACTTCTGAGTATCATAATTAAAAAACTATTTATCCGACAGCACCTGGATTTTTTACAGAGGAAGTATCTATCAATACCTACAATCGTGCAAAAAAAAGATCTAACGCTGAAAATAGCGACGATAAAATTTTTTGAAAAAACGCTATTTTTTTTTGTTTTTTTTTCATGTTTTTTCAATTTTCTCCGTTAATTATTAACCGATCGGGTCGTTACAGAGCTCATTCTTTCGTTTTCGTTTTATAAGCAAAAATATAAGCAAAAAATATAAGCAAAAAACTAAAAAAAGTGCGTTTTTCACTAATTTATTAATAACAAACCAGGTACTCGGAATCTCGTGTCCAAAACTATTCAATTAACATCAGGGGACCTTTCCGCATGTGATGACACTCGCGGTTACCTGTAATAAATTTTGTCAAAATCTGATGATTTTGTAGCTTCGTTTCCTGGCCTATTAAGAGCATGGATCAGTCCGTATCTCGCCACCATGAGTGCGAGAGAGATAGCTGCAAATTTCGAAATTGAAATTCTTCGAAACGGTTTGACTGATTAGAAAACGGCCCTGTCAGCCCATTTTTGCCATCGCCCTGCGTGGGCTGACAGAGCCGTTTTGTGATCGGTCAAACTGTGCTGAAGAATTTCAATTTCGAAAATTCGAAGTGAGATTAGGTGACTGATCCATGCTCTTAAGGTAACTATTGCATTGTGTGCTGGTCAAACCAATTTTACGTTTTCACAATGTTTTTATGTTTAGTTCAATGCATTCATTAAAGGTAGTGAAGGTAAATTGGTTAGACAGCTTTTTTATTAAACTGGAGAAATATTGTAAAGATTAGTTGGCGAAACCATCACGTGATAAATGCGAATTTCCTCGATATCACTTTTTCATCGGAATTTGCCAAAGCATAGTTTTTACAGTCTTATTTTACTCCTTACAAGATCCTCTGATAATTCACTGGACAGATTTTTCCTAAATTTATTTAGTGGTTTAAATCTCTTGAAGGAAAAAAAGGCGTTGCGCATTACAATCGGTTCAGGATTACGAATTATTTTTTGACGAATCTTAATGAAAATATACCATTACCGGAATTTTTATCTATCAGTCAACACTTTCACTGATCTTTCACTATAAATATTTGTAAGTTACGTATTATTAGTGGATCATACGTAGCATAAGAGAGTTGTAAAAATTAAGCACCCATATGACTGGATCATGCAATTGGGGTTGTTAGTAGTTACCTCAAACGAATCGTTTTCTTCGTACGTCTTGGATTTTTTCTTTTGCTGTTTGTTTATAGTATCTTCCATTACCAAATCTTTCCATGCCGATTATCGCACCGAAAGGAAATTACGGCCCGGTTAGTTTGCAACCAATTGCAAGACTGTTCGATCCAATTATAAGACAAACTTTGAGCACAGTCAGTGGAAACTACAGAAACGCACCCACATTTGAAGAACTCGGAATCGCTCACCATCTCGTGCTGTACGAAACTTTTTTACCAAATACGAAGGAAAATCCTGCAGTTCTTTATGCCAATACAATGGATCGAGGTCTAGTTTACTTAGACTCACAACTTGTAGGAACAACATCTCGAATTCATGAAAAGTACACAGTGTTCCTCAATGACCCTTCCGGAAAACGCCTTCAAATTCTCGTTGAGAATCAAGGTCATTTAAATTTCGGCAATATCACAGAAGATTGGAAGGTTATTTGAATTTGTTTTTCCATCTCATGCAGCTGTAATCGGTAACATCATGTCTGACAAAAATTTTTATTGGTTGACAGGGCTTGCTGCACGCAATGCTGGACAACTTGCCACTGTCTTCATGGAATGTTACAGGCTTTGAACTGAAGAACATCGAACCACTGAAAATTTTGAATAATAGTGTCGTTGTAGATCCCGGTATTATTAGAAGAAGTCCAATATTTCTACGAGGTAGTTTTAATGTCAACGGAAAACCCCTGGATACGTATCTTGACACTACTGACTGGGGAAAAGGCGTCGCTTACGTAAATGGCTATAATCTTGGTAGATATTGGCCCCTCGCTGGTCCCCAAATGACCCTTTACGTGCCTTCCGCTTACTTGAGAAGTGGTTATAACGAACTTATTATTCTGGAACTAGAGTTTTTGCCATCAACGGAAAAAATGAAGTTTCAGGATACAGCGAATATTGGATAAAATTTCCATTCGGAGTTGCAACTTGAGAATGAATACACGTATCTTAAGTATGCCGTAAGAAAACAAAGCATAAACATTGTAAAAAAGTTGAGACAAGTACATTTGCTTCCTCCAAACAGTTCTGGGTGATCAAAAATTAGGTCTCAACTTCACAAAAAGTTGTTAAATAAATAGAAACTTCAAAAACATTAATACCCATCAATGAAAAATCTTTCCATTCAATTGAAACACAGTTGCTCTACAGTACAATTGTTCTACACAACAAGGATCAATATGAAAAATAAAAAAATCCCGATACAGAAAAAGTTTCATATTGAAACGTTTCGTGGTTGTTCGAGACGCTCGAACGATGCAGAGAGGAGAAAAAGTGTAGGGAAACTGGTAAATTTGATTTAGACTCTGAACAAAATTATTTAATTAATCTAGAAGCAGCATCTCCACGCATTTAAGGTTTTTAAGGGATGTCTCAGGACGTCAGTGTTACTTTTATGTACGACAGTACCGATCCTTCATTACCTGCATTCTACAAATGCATGTAAGATTACTGCTAGAAGAAGAAAAAAATAATAGTAATGAATAAAAAAATTTTAGTTCATATTTTCCTGTGGGGGAAGTAAGTAGTTTTAATGAAGGTAAAAGTTAGCAAGAATTTATAATAGAATTTATATTACGAATAGTGTGAAGATATAAGGAGATAATAGCAATGAAGGAGTTCGAGCGTCATTCGAGCGCCCGAGAGATACAGTTATCTAGAGTCGCGGTAGCGACTCGAGACAAGTACATTTACGTTATTATATATACGTCTATACTATGTCGAAGAAAAGAGTCGCTACAAGAGTCCTTACAGCAAGCAGAGCTGGTCGAACGTTTTTTTGAAATCCTTGAAATTTGTTTCGACGATATTTAATTAATTACAGCGTTTTGAAAGATGCTGCGCATTCACGTATTTTTTATTTATTTTTTTCTTTCGATCGTGACTATTTAGAGCCCTGTAACCTAACGCATTTTGTAGATATTAATTTTTTATTTTTTCGAGGCATTAAAAAAAGGTGGCTTTTTTCGCACACTTTTTGACGTCTCGCAGTTTCTGTCTAGTGACACTAGTTATAACTAGAAACATCTGCTGATATGTGATGAAACTGTTCAATTGATTGATGTGTCAAACGACTTTTTACATTACAGTGACAGATATGTTGGAAAAGGTTATAAATCGCAAAAATCCCCTCACGGGGAAAAAAACGTGGACAAGTACATTGGTGGTCCCTTGTTTCCCTATGATATTAAAAAAAATCCAAAACGCCGCTTAGAAGAATACAAAAAAAGTTACAAAATAAGTTCAGATCTGTTGAAATATACGTGGCCAAATACGGGAAGCTTTACTGCGTTTCAATAAATTTTCAAATACGGTTTGATGTTGATAGAAAAAATAATAAAGTTCGGAAATTCAACTATGTCACCAACCAAATTGCAAACGTAAAAAAATTAGATTGTAAAAAAATTCTGAACGAAGTACTTGGCGAGGATTTTTCCATGAAATTAGCGTAGTGTATAGATCATGATCACGAACTCGCCAAGTACTTCGTTAAGAATTTTTTTACAATCTAATTTTTTTACGTTTGCAATTTGGTTGGTGACATAGTTGAATTTCCGAACTTTATTATTTTTTCTATCAACATCAAACCGTATTTGAAAATTTATTGAAACGCAGTAAAGCTTCCCGTATTTGGCCACGTATATTTCAACAGATCTTAACTTATTTTGTAACTTTTTTTGTATTCTTCTAAGCGGCGTTTTGGATTTTTTTTAATATCATAGGGAAACAAGGGACCACTAATGTACTTGTCCACGTTTTTTTCTCCGTGAGGGGATTTTTGCGATTTAAAACTTTTATCCCCCATAATATTTCAATCAAATCCCAAATTCGAAATAAACATCGTCGGATTGAAAAACTTGAAAAAAATCGGAAAAAATTTCAACACGTTTGAAATAAAGAAATAAAACTTCTTGTACTTGAACTTCTGGTCAAAAACCCATAGTTTTCGAATTACGGAAATTGACATACCTGGAGTTCGATTAGAATTGATGAAAAAAAAAATTTCTGAAAAAAGTCTAGTGACTAGAACAATCTTGGAGGCAACTTTTCACTCCTCTGAGATTTTTTTCTACATGTGATAGTTTTCGTGTTACGCAGGAATTTCTGAATTTTTTTTTTTTTGATAACTTTTATTTGATAACGTGATAACTTTTTTTTGAAAGAAGAAAAAAACGGAATTGAAACTTAATCTTTGCCTTTTTAAGATCCGGTCAAAGAAATTCGAAAAATAAAATTCTACTGAAAACGCGGTCGCTCTGTAAAAGGGAAAAAAAAGACGAAAAATGGTCGTTTTCAAAATGACGTTCTAGTCGTAAAAAAAATCGCAAAAATTTTTCAAAAAAAGCGAATTGAAATGGGATTCTTCTTTTTTAAAATTCCGTTCATTAAATTCATTCATCTACATTATCGACGGAATAACACGAAAAAGAGTGTGGGAACTTTTTCGGACTTTTGTCCGCAAACTTTCTGACGGTAGTGTATGTAGTGTTTTATAGTTTTTGGGAAGCGGGATAGGAGTTCAATTAAATAACTCACTACTAAAATATACGTTATTATACTCCATTTATTCGGTAGCCGTGACGGCGTCCTTTTAATGTGGGCATAGCGGAGACCCAGACTAGACTGGCTATATTTTAACCTGGACGATAGAGAGCGCTTAATTCGCTACCAGAGGCGCTGATCACACTTTCCGTTATTACAATTACGCTTTGTACAGCTGTCTACGACAGTACATCCCTCCACGCTTAATTTTACACATCTCACTTACAATGTTTTTCTTATTTTTTTATTTTTGTTTACATACAGCACGATAGTCATTTGCCCTCTGGGCACTATGGATGTTCTTACGAACTTGACGCGCGTAATCGACGCTCACTTTTTTTTTTTTTATTTATTTTTTTTATTCGCTCGACGCGTTACAAATTTAATTTCACCACGGGCTTATGCACCCTGCTCGATCGACGCAATGGAGCCGCGATTTTAACGGGCGCAGAATTTTCCCCTTCAGTCACTTCTTCACTAGGAGCTACTACTAGCGCTGAAAGATCTTGTGAATCTTTTGATTCAACTTCCACCCTTAGTTGCTCTTCTTCCGCCGTAGAGGCTGCATTCGGTACTGTTATTTTCCCTACGCTCGCACGCTTATTATAATTTATTTCGCATGTTTTTAGCTGATCGATGTGTCGCTTCCAAGAGCGATTATCATCGGTTTGTACTTGGTAAGTAACCGGAGTAAGGCGCTCAACCACCTTTGATTTTCGCCACGAATTATTTGTATAATCTTTGGCCATCACTATTTGTTCGTTTCTCAATTCTGATGTTCTATGTCCATGAAACGCTTTAATTTGATTTTTTTGCTTTTGTTCAACTTCATAACGTGTCGTCGGTTTCAATAAATCTAACTTAGTTCTAAATTTACGTCCTATCTGCAGTTCCGCTGGACTGCAATTTGTAGTACAATGCGGAGTGGCTCTACTATAAAATAAATATTTGCACAGCGCTTCGTGTTTCGTGTTGCCGTCTTTCAATAATAATTTATATTTGTTCTTAAACGTACGTACGGCATTTTCAGCCGCGCCATTCGAGGCGGGATGATACGGCGCTGTTTTAACGTGTCTTATATTATACGAATTCAGGAAATCGCTAAAATCTTTCGAACAAAAGCTTGGACCATTATCGGTGACCAAGGTCAGCGGAATTCCCCAGGTACATAAATATTCACGGAACGCCCGAATTGTAGACTCGGTCGTGATATCATTCATCTCCTTTACGTCCACCCATTTAGAAAAAGCATCAATAATTATTAGAAACATCTTTCCTTCTATTGGTCCTAAAAAATCCGCATGTAATCTGTAATTTGGCCCCTCTGGCCATTTCCATGGGTGTAACACCGCTCTGGGCGGATTGTCCGCTGCCTTTAGGCATACTTCACACGATTTAGCGATTTCCTCAATGTCTTTATCTAGCTCGGGCCACCATACAAATGACCTCGCTATCGTCTTCATTTTCACCACACCCATATGAATGCTGTGTAGTTCGTTTAGAAGGGCGCTGCGTAATTTCAGAGGAACGACTATTCTATGACCCCACATTACGCAACCTCCCTCTATCGTTAATTCTTTAAATCTATTCTGATAAGCTCTATATTCTTCCGGAACCACTTCCGGCCATCCATTTTTTATAAACTCCCGGACTTGACTCAACAGCTGATCTTCACTCGTCTGCTCTTCGACTATTTCCGCATCGATATTTTTCATTTCGTTCGAAACCCAATTTAGATATGAATATTCCTCTTTCTCTATATCACAATTCATTGAATTTTCATTATTTAGCGGAATTCTCGATAAACCATCAGCTCGAGCATTGTCGGTCCCTTTTATGTATTTAATTTCAAATTCATATGCTGTCAATAACACTGCCCAACGCTGCACTCGATTTGCTGCCATTTGAGGCAAACCCTGTTTTGACCCGAAGATATACACCAAGGGCTTGTGATCCGTCTCCAACACAAAGCGACGACCGTAGACGTATTGGTGGAATTTTTTAATACCAAATATCAGACCCAAAGCTTCCTTATCTAGTTGCGAATACCCCTTTTCGGCTTTCGACAACGTTCTCGATGCGAAAGCGATCGGTCTTTCGGATCCATCTTTATACACATGTGACAATACCGCCCCTAGGCCAAATGGCGACGCATCACAAGCTAATTTAATGGGTAACCTCAGGTCAAAGTGAGCCAAAACTTCTGACTGTAATAAGCTCTGCTTTGCAGCTGTAAATGCGTTCTCACAATTTGAGTCCCACTTCCATTTTTCGTTTTTTTTGTAGGAGCTTGTACAGTGGACCAACAATCTTCGAGTAGTTTCGAATAAACTTGGCGTAATAGTTCATCATGCCGAGGAATGCTCTAAGCTGAGTCAAGTCTTTTGGAGCTGGCGCTTCTCTTATCGCTTTTGTCTTTTCCGGTGACACATGAGTTCCTCGAGCATCTAAAACATATCCCAAAAATTCAATACTCTTTTTGCCATATTCGCATTTTTCCTTTTTTACTGTTAGGCCGCAATTTTTTAATTTATTTAAAACCGCTCGAAACCTTTCGTTATGTAACTCCCTCGTTGGCCCCGAAACTAATATGTCATCGAAAAAACAAATCACGCCATCTAACCCGTTCAATATCTTTTCCATCTCTCTTTGAAATAGTCCCGGTGCTGACGCTATACCAAAACATAGTCTATTATACATAAATAAACCCTTGTGTGTGGAAATCGTTACTAATAATTTTGACTGGTCATCCAATTCCACCTGTTGATAAGCTTGAGAGAGATCGATTTTCGAAAATATCGTGCCTCCATTCATCGTTGATAATAGATCTTGAACACGTGGAATCGGATACCTATCCACTTTAATATGAGGGTTGAGTGTAATTTTATAATCCCCACATAATCTCAATTCCCCATTGCTTTTCGGCACCGGAACTATAGGCGTAGCCCACTCGCTGCTCTCTACTGGCTCGATAATACCGGCTTCAATTAAACGCTCCAATTCCGTTTCTATTTTTTCCCTCATTGCGTACGGAATTGGTCTAGGTTTACAAAATATCGGCTTAGCGTTCTCTTTTAGATGTATTTTAAATTTTCTTTTATTGTATTTTCCCAGTTTCTCCGAAAAAACTGAATTGAATTCGCTAATGATCGTTTCCATCTCTCCTTCCCTCTTATTATCCAACCAATCGATATTCGATTTCTTTTCTTTTTCCAATAGTTGTGAAACCGGAACTTCCAGCGCACGAATCCACGTTCGGCCAATAAGCGGTGGACCATCGCCCGGCAAAATGAATAATTCTAATTTCTTTTTTATTTTGTTTAATGACACTTCTATTTCCACAAAACCCAATGGAACTATAGCATGTCCTGGGTGCGATCGAAATTTTCGATTCGATTTTTGCAATTTTAATTTTTGAAATTTCGCGTGATTTTTAAAAAATTTTTCCGAAATTGCCGCTACATCGGACCCTGTGTCCACGTCAAACTCTATCAATTCATTTAGAAGTGTCAATTCAATTTTAATTGGCTCTATGCTGTAAAGTCCTTCATTACAACCTTTATTGCCTTCCATTTTTTCTGTCTCTAAATGAAAAAGGCTGTCAAAATCATTGGCAATATTTTCTTGCTCCCTAATATAATTTTGTCTTTTCTTAACATTATTATTGTGACCTTTTTTTTTATTTTCGGGCCTTTTATTTTCTCGTTCGCCTTTATTTTCTTTGCAAACTCTTGACAAGTGACCCTGTTTCTTACAAATATTGCACGAATAACTTTTAAATCTACATACGTTAGACCTGTGGTTCGGTTTACCACAACAATAACAACGAATTCCTTTGCCGTCGCTCCCATTGTTTCCTGATGTCTGCGACGACCTTCCAGATCCCACGAAGTTGACTCGCTCCGATGTGTTTTTGTTTGTTGCTCCGATTTGAGCCACGTCTCTCGATGCTGATTCGAGCGCGAGAGCCAACTCGACGGCTCGTGTATACTGTAGCTCCGTTTCTCCGAGCAACCGTTTTTGAATCGAAGAATTGCTGAGGCCCCACACGAATTGATCTCGTAAATGATAGTCCAAATTATTATTAAATTCACAATATGTCGATAATTTCTTTAATTTTGCCAAATACGATTTGATGTCTTCGTCTTCTTTTTGTCGGCACTCTTTAAATTTGAAACGCTCTGTGATAACGCTTGGCTTCGGTTGAAGATGATTTTTCATAATGTCCGTTAACTGTTCATAGGACTTTTCCGACGGTTTGACTGGCGCACACAAATTACGGAGTAGAGCATAACCCTCACTTCCGAGTAACGTGATAAGGAGAGAGACTTTTTTATCTCCGATCACATCATTGACGATAAAAAACTGCTCTAACCTTTCGTGCCACAGCGACCAGTCTTCTTGAATGCTAAATTCCTTTAGCTCACCGATCCTCGATGTAATTATTTGTTGTACTTGTCCTTGAACAGCCCGCGAAGCTGCGATGCTTTCCTCACGTTCCCGTAATTGCGCCCTCTGCGCTGCCAAATTTTGTTGGTCAATCGCCAATTGTTTTCGACTTTCTGCTAACTGGCGATTTTTTTCCGCTATATCCAGTCGAGATTTTTCGAGTTCCTTTAACTCCTTTGCTAATTTCCGTTTCGCTTCCTCGTCCGCCATTTTTACTTCACGGCCACGTTTTTACTTCTTTTTCACTATCGATAATTATCTTAGCGATCCTATATCGCCAAGCACTCCCGTTATCCTCGTCGCCACTGTAGTGTTTTATAGTTTTTGGGAAGCGGGATAGGAGTTCAATTAAATAACTCACTACTAAAATATACGTTATTATACTCCATTTATTCGGTAGCCGTGACGGCGTCCTTTTAATGTGGGCATAGCGGAGACCCAGACTAGACTGGCTATATTTTAACCTGGACGATAGAGAGCGCTTAATTCGCTACCAGAGGCGCTGATCACACTTTCCGTTATTACAATTACGCTTTGTACAGCTGTCTACGACAGTACAGTGTACATTTTAATACTTACAGAAAAAAAGCAGAGGGAGACTTTTCAAAACTACTTTTTGAGTTTAATATGCCAGAACTAAAAAGGGAGAGCGAAAAATACAGCGCACTTCAAGCTCAACGGAAATAAGTAGCCGAAGACTTTTGTAACAAATTTTTCAATTCATATGACATAGCGGAGTCAAAAAGTGGAAATACTTGGCACACAAGCCGCTTCACAGATATGTCCAAGTTTGTAGGTATCCGCTGTATTCCAATGAATCTCATTTTGATACCATCGGAAACAGAGCATCCAAAAACTTTCTGAATTAGCTTTTTTAAATATATCATGAGAAAAGTAAAGTAAAAAAGAGTAAAGCATAGTGCACTTTAGAACCAACAAAATTTCAAAGTTTCTTATGTATTTTTCTTAAGATTTCTGAAACAAAAATTCTGATTTTATCCAAAAATGAGCAGCGGAAGACTTTTTATAATAAATTTTTCAATCCATATTGCTAAAATTAGAAGAAAAAATTCAAAATCTATGACAATTCTTTGTCGCAAAAAATTTCCGAAGTTTGCAGGTGTCCGCTGCATTCCAATTATCTAGTTTTTGATGCTAATAGAATTAAGACAGCAAAAAACCATTTGAAACAACTTTTTTCAATTCTTCATGCCGGTACTAAAGAGGAAAAGCAAAAGCCACAGCGTACTTCAAGTCCAACAGAATTCAAAACTTTTTCAGGCATTGATGGGGTTTCAAAGACAGCAATTTAGATCCTAGCTGTTCAAGAACAAGCCGCTGAAAACTTTTATGACAAGATTTCCAATTCATATGTCGCAGTTTTGGAGCCCAAGAGTGGAAATACTTGGTACACATGTCGCTTCACAGAAATTCCAAAGTTTATAGGTATCCGCTGCATACCAATGATACAAATTTTGATCCTACTGAAGAAAAAGTACCCGATGACTTCCTGAAATCTTCTTTTCGGATTCATTATGACACATGTAGAAAAGGAAAGTGAATGAATATTGTGCACATTGGGTTGAACGAAATTCAGTAATTTCTGTTGTTTCTGTGGCTATTCGCAGATAAAATTTTGAGCGCATCGAAAAGTAAGCAGCCATAGACTTTTTATTATGAATTTATCAACCAATAATGCTACAATAAGAGATGAAAAGTGGAAAGACTCTCAACGTACACATCGCTTTATAAAGTTGTGAAACTTTGTAGGTGCTCGCTCCATCTCACCGATACCAATTCTGATACTATCAGAAAAAATGCACCCGAAGACTTTTCAAAACAACTTTTTGAATTCATTATACACAACCTGAGCGAAAACTGAATAACTTAGCATACACTGATCCCAAAACATTTCTTAAAATTCGGGTGTATCCATTAGGTCACAATGAGAAACATTTTAATTCTGTCAATTAGCGAGCAACTATAAAGACTTTTTGTAACAAATCTTTCAACTTACACTACCGTCGGAAAGTTTCCGGACAAAAGTCGGAAAAAGTTGCCACACTCTTTTTCACGTTATTCCGTCGATAACGTAGATAAATTAATTTAATAAACGGCATTTTAAAGGGGAGAAATCCCATTTCATTTTGCTTTTTTTTAAAAATGTTTGCGATTTTTTTTACGACTAGGACGTCATTTTGAAAACGACCATTTTTCGTCTTTTTTATTCCTTTTTACAGAGCGACCGCGTTTTCAGTGGAAATTTTTTTTTTAATTTCTTCGACCGGATCTTGAAAAGGCAAAACTCAAGCTTCAATTTCGTTTTTTATAAAATCCGTTACGATTTTTTTTGAAAAAGTTATCATGTTTTTGGCGAAAAAAGATGAAATTCCTGCGTAACACGAAAACTATCGCATTTAGAAAAATATCTTAAAGGAGTGAAAAGTTGCCTCTGAAAATGTTCTAGTCACTCGATTTTTTTCAGATTTTTTTTCCGAAATTTTTTTTTTTTCATTGATTTTAGTCGAACTCCAGGTCTATCAATTTCCGTAATTTAAAAACTATGGGTTTTTTCACCAAAAGTCCAAGGACAAAAAAGTTTTATTTCTTCATTTTAAAAGTTTTGGAATTTTTTCAGATTTTTTTTCGAATTTTTTTATCCGACGATGTTGACGATGATGATGAACATCATCGGAGAAAAAAAATCTGAAAAAATTCCAAAATGTTTAAAATGAAGAAATAAAACTTTTTTGTACTTGGACTTTTGGTCAAAAAACCCATAGTTTTCAAATTACGGACATTAATAGACCTGGAGTTCGACTAAAATCGACGAAAAAAAAAAAAATTTCGGAAAAAAAATCTGGAAAAAATCGAGTGACTAGAACAATCCCAGAGGCAACTTTTCACTCCTCTAAGATTTTTTTCTAAATGTGATAGTATTCTTGTTACGCAGGAATTTCTGAATTCCGTCTTTTTTCGCCAAAAACATGATAACTTTTTCAAAAAAAATCGTAACGTATTTTATAAAAAACGAAATTGAAGCTTGAGTTTTGCCTTTTCAAGATCCGGTCAAAGAAATTTAAAAAAAAATTTCTACTGAAAACGCGGTCGCTCTGTAAAAAGGAAAAAAAAAGACGAAAAATGGTCGTTTTCAAAATGACGTCCTAGTCGTAAAAAAAATCGCAAAAATTATTTAAAAAAAGCAAAATGAAATGGGATTTCTCTCCTTTAAAATGCCGTTTATTAAATTAATTTATCTACGTTATCGACGGAATAACATGAAATAGAGTGTGGCAACTTTTTCCGACTTTTGTCCGGAAACTTTCCGACGGTAGTGTATGTTGCCGCAGTGGAAGCGAAGAAGTATAAATGCACAGCAAACACATTTTCCAACAAACTGGTGAAACTTGGCATTCGTACACTGCGTATCGATGCGGAAATAAATGGACCAAAGGGCACGACCAAATTGAGTAAAGAAAAATATGACACAATAAATCCAATCAGCACACATTTATTATGATTTTTTATTCGAATTCATCAATGAATCATTACATATATACAATAATTGCGGGTTCCCGGAATGAAATTTCTGACTCCAAGTTATAGGTTAACCTACATATTTATCGCAGCTGGGTAATAAAAACGCTTTTCAATATTTGTGGCACTTGAATAACTTTTCTGACGTTTATTATGTACGTCTGGTTTTCTTAATATAATGACACCACACCACCAATTTTAATAAAATAAATAGATATTATATATGCACTTCATTAGACGATAAACGTTTTTTTTCATTTATCCGGCACTTTGTTATATGTCGAAACTCTGTTTGTTTATACCATCAAAAACTGACAGATGGTTGTTCAATATATAAATGTAGATATTTTATAAAAACACTTCACGAAAGAAAATGACAATATTAACTAATTCACCACGAATATGTCTAGCACACGGTATACACATCCCGAACTTTGCACTGTCAAAACAATTAATTAACATATAGCCGATCACACTTTTCTTGGTCATAGCGGCGAGGTGTGAGTCTGCGACACCGCCGTGTAGTTAGCCCCGAGGACATGAGGCCTTTGATGGTGGTGTTATATACAGACACGTCAAAAACTTGAATGTGTTAGTAGTTTTTGCATAATGTTGACCCTGTGCAAAGTTTTTTCTCAGCAAATACGCCACGAATCATGCTGATTTCGGGCTCAATCGAAAGGGAATTTCCTAATTGATCTCCAGTTCAATTTGCAAGTCATCAAATGACTCCTGAGCTTCGCAATTGAACGAAATGACATGCCAAATTTACCCCCACCACCGCGAATCGTTTTATTCAGAGAAAGTATAGTCTCGGCGAGCCTCGGGCCAGCAGACGACAGAGCTGTCAATGTACTTGTCCCGAGACTCTACCGAGTCTCTTGAAAGATCGCGGTCACGAATTTGGTGGTAGTCGTGATAGATTGAAAAAAGTGAAGTTGTAAAAATCGCGGCTGTGAAATTTGACAGATATTTTTTAAATTCGAATTCTGTTAAGTCATCAGGGTTATGACGGTTATGAGGTTGAAAAAAAATTATGAGGTTCAAAAAATGTTTATATTTTAAAAAATGACTTGTTTCTGTTAGAGATTTCGATATTGTTTGAATCGAAGAAATTTTTAAAACCTCGACAAATTCTAAGTATTCAGTTGCGTGAGTGATGAAAATCGAGCAGAAAACTAATAAATACATAAAAACATGGATGTTTACAGTGTATGTTGTTTATGAATACATTCCAGAAATAAAAAGAATTTTCCTCAATTGTTCATCGGCCAATGGATATTTCTTTTTTTTTCATCAACAACTTTTTTTATGCAAGCCCCTGGGCTCTTTTTTTGCAGTTCTTCAAAGGTGATGACGGTTATGTCCCAAAGCTCATGTACATGTCAAAATGATGAAATTGATGAAAAATATTTGGCGATGGTACCAATGGTGTAAGACTTTCCAGTGCCGGTGTTTTCGCAACTCACCGGTGTTTCACAAAAAATTTTTTATGCCACCATCTGAGATCCTTCCGGAGCCAATGAAGAGTCATTTTGCTTTCATCGACAACTTGTTTGATGCTAGCCTCTGGACTCTTTTCTTAAAGTTCTTCAAACGGTGTAAGATTTTCCAGTGCCAGTGTTTTCACAACTCACCGGTGTTTCACAAAAAATTTTTTATGCCACCATCTGAGATCCTTCCGGAGCCAATGAAAAGTCATTTTGCTTTCATCGACAATTTATTTGATGCTAGCCTCTGGACTCTTTTCTTGAAGTTCTTCAAAGGTGATGACGGTTATGTCCCAAAGCTCATGTACATGTCCAAAGGATGAAATTGATGGAAAATATTTGGCGATGGTACCAACGGTGTAAGATTTTCCAGTGCCGGTGTTTTCGCAACACACCGGTGTTTCACAAAAAATTTTTTATGCCACCATCTGAGATCCTTCCGGAGCCAATGAAAAGTCATTTTGCTTTCATCGACAACTTGTTTGATGCTAGCTTCTGGACTCTTTTCTTGAAGTTCTTCAGAGGTGAAGACAATTGTGTCCCAAAGCTCATGGGGATGTCGAAAGGATGAAATTGATGAAAAATATTTGGCAATGGTACCAACGGTGTAAGATTTTTCAGTACCAGTGTTTTTGCAACTCACCTGTGTTTCACAAAAGTTTTCTGATGCCACCATCTGAAAACCTTCCGGACTCAATGCTTAAATCAACGATCTTGTATTCTTTATCGCTGAAAATCTTATTCTCTTGAACTTCAACTTTTTCGCAGCGATTCAGTTTTTTCGATTTCTTTAGTGTTCTTTTTTTAGACATTTCTCATTGATAAATGATAGACGTCTTAAATGTTTCTCGTTTTTTCTTCGTTGTCCACGTTTTTGATAAACATTTTTCGCTTCTGGTTCTCTCTATCAGAAACTTTCATCTTCCTCGGAAAAAATTTATATTGATGTCAAATAAGGGAAAATCTGTGCTATTTTTACTATGACAAACATTTCAAATCTCATAGAAGCAAGTCATTTTAACGAAACAAAGTCTTGAAACAAAATCGTATACGAAATATTAATGTATTCTGATAAATTTCTACACATTTCTAGAAAAATTCAAATTTAGTTGGAAATTTAACATGCGAAATCATGTCGTAAAATCTCAATGAAATTTTTTCATTTTCAAAACCTTTTGTAGCAAAGGTGCAATATTTAAAAAACAAATTGAAATGATTTGATTGAGAATATTATGCATATTTTTGAAATCTTTCATTTGAAAGTAAAACAATTTCAAAATATATTAACAAATTAGCATTTGACAAATAAATACTGAATCATTTATAATTCAGTACTTATTGAATTCCAAATCGTACAACACATTAGCCCTTTAAGTGAATTTGGGCTAAAATACATATAATATAATATCAAGAGACGCGGTAGCGGCTCGACGCCATGTATTAAACGAAAAGAAAGAGCCCGCGCGAGACCTGCCACACTTAAATATACGCGAATATGCCGGTTCTATGACGTAATAGTAATAATAATTATGAAATTAAAGTGACGCCAAGCAAATTCTGAGCTGAAAATCAAACTATTCTTCTCTTGAAATTGAAGGTTTCCTTTAAATATGTTAATTCTTTTTTGTGCTCAACGAGCTGTCGTGTTTTATTAAGGGATGAGCATTAAAAATTTGTTGTCAGGTTTGAAAATTCATAACTTGAAACTCAGAAATGTTTTCAGAATACTGTATAGTAACTCGAATGCCGAAAGGATTTTTTTTCGTTCTACGTTCTTACTTCTGTCATACGAGTCTGTAAATTGAAGCATGTATTTTATTTCCAATTCATTTCAATCATTTGTTAACCCATCAATGCGCAAAATGACAATTTTGTTCACGCAATTTCAAGTACACAGCTTGAATTGAGTAACAACAAAAAATTCCTTCAAAACCTCCTGTAGAGGGTTTTCGAGGGTGCTCATTCAGAATCCGGCATTAATTTTTTTAAATAATATCAAATTCTTGATTATTTTTACGTATTAAATTGAAGTTAATATTTTTTCAAGTTTTTTAAAATTTTAAATCGATTTTTTTGTTGTTACTGCACTTAATAACCATATTATTGCAAGTAATGGCGATCCGAATGTCTGATCTTTCCGAGACCTTGGTTACGAACTTTTTTCCTTTTGATCTTTTCAAAAATGGCGGTTTTCGCAGAACAGTATGATGTAAAGTTCCATGATTTTTTTCCTCGACCTCGAAAAGTATCGACTCGACGAAACAATTTTATACAATAAAAAATGTTTAAAATCAGCCAAAGAATACTTATGATTTTATGAATTGTGCTCTTATCTTTAATGTCGCTAAAGGTTCAGTTTAATGATTACGAAAAGTTATTAAATAAACCACGAAAAAACAGCATAGATTCTGTATTGGATCGGCATCGTTCGGAGTTCGTGAATGATTTTTCGTATTGCTTAAAAATAATCGAAAACGTACCCGTACGATGGCGCTTCACTCCCTCTTCAAAAGTCTTCTCCTGTCAACAATTCTTCTCATAAAAATAACTTGAGGAAAATAATTACTTGTGTAATAATTCGTGGACATAAAAATCTTTCTCATCAAAAAACTAGACCTTTCGAAAAAACCGCGGTGATTTACAAAAAATTGTTCAAGTATAAATTCTTCCCCTCAATAATTGCTTCAAATAAGCAACTCATTATAAAACGTTATAAAAAACAATCTTATATGAAATAGAAGAATAGAGTCGAACCGACAAAATCATGATAATTCAAGCCTCGCAATAGATTAATTATTAGAAAAATTGTTAAATAAATCATGAATAATTAGCATAGCGATGCTGTTTATTCATGGTTTGGTCACCGACCCCCACGGGTGGGTCACCGACACTCACGGACACTGAAAATCAAATGTGTCGCGATTGGTCAGGGCGAGACTGCAAAAATAGTTGAGACAGGAGTCCATTTTCTCTTCCCAAATAATAGTTCCGGGTGGTGAAAAAGTAAGTTCCGGCTTCACGAAACTTATTGAATAAATAAAACTTGAAAATTATAAATAGTCAATTGCATAATAACTAATTGAGAAACCGCTTGATAATAGTTTTTGGTGATTGAAAACGTCTCCACGGAAAATCCCTTTAAAAAACAATAATCATATAATATCCCTTTGAAAATCTGTCATAACTAAAAACTCCAAACCTGATTCTTCCAATGATTCGCGATGATTACAAAAAGTTGTTAAATAATCACAAAAAACAGCAAAAATACTGTACAAAAAGTTGAGACAAGTACATTTACTCCCCCGTTAAAGGAGCCTTCCCTCTAAATAATTAGAACCTCGTAATAAAACATCTTTAGAAAAATTTCTCCCAACAAAAAACACCATTCAAGAAACCAGATCTCCCCAAAAATCCACTATTAGAAAGCAGTTCGAATCTTTCCTTTTAAAGTAACCTTAAAAAATAATTTATCATGAAAAGTTTTGAAAAACTATCTTGAATGAAATTTATAAATAAAGTCATGAAATCGTGGAATTAAATTCTCGCAAAGAGTTGAATTAAAAGATTACAAAAAGTTGTCAAATAAATATGGATGTGGTCAAGTACGTCAGATTATAATGTTAACAAAAAAATTACATACAAAAAAAATTATATACAAAAAAATTACAAACAAAAAAAAAACTTGAGAAAAAAAAATTTCGGCTGGTGTACTTGGCGAGTTCGTAACTAAAACTATGAGGTCTAAGTACATTATGAGAAGTAAATTACACATTTCGCCAAGTACACCAGCCGAAATTTTTTTTTCTCAAGTTTTTTTATGTTTGTAATTTTTTTGTATATAATTTTTTTTGTTTGTAATTTTTTTGTTAACATTATAATCTGACGTACTTGACCACATCCATATTTATTTGACAACTTTTTGTAATCTTTTAATTCAACTCTTTGCGAGAATTTAATTCCACGATTTCATGACTTTATTTATAAATTTCATTCAAGATAGTTTTTCAAAACTTTTCATGATAAATTATTTTTTAAGGTTACTTTAAAAGGAAAGATTCGAACTGCTTTCTAATAGTGGATTTTTGGGGAGATCTGGTTTCTTGAATGGTGTTTTTTGTTGGGAGAAATTTTTCTAAAGATGTTTTATTACGAGGTTCTAATTATTTAGAGGGAAGGCTCCTTTAACGGGGGAGTAAATGTACTTGTCTCAACTTTTTGTACAGTATTTTTGCTGTTTTTTGTGATTATTTAACAACTTTTTGTAATCATCGCGAATCATTGGAAGAATCAGGTTTTTCGATTGGAGTTTTTAGTTATGACAGATTTTCAAAGGGATATTATATGATTATTGTTTTTTAAAGGGATTTTCCGTGGAGACGTTTTCAATCACCAAAAACTATTATCAAGCGGTTTCTCAATTAGTTATTATGCAATTGACTATTTATAATTTTCAAGTTTTATTTATTCAATAAGTTTCGTGAAGCCGGAACTTACTTTTTCACCACCCGGAACTATTATTTGGGAAGAGAAAATGGACTCCGGGAGAAAACGGCCGGGTTTGATCGAATCGGGCTCAAATGTTCAGGATCATCTCCTTTTCTGATGTACTTTCAAGGAAAAAATCAGCATCAAAATCGCTGACCTAAGCGCGCACACTTTCGTCGAAAAGTAATGGATCTGCCCATAAGTAATTAGACAAACCAACTCCGATAGCTACAAAACGAGAGATTGTCCGCTGGAGTCGTAATGAAATTGACTGTGAATTGAAAAATGCACAGTAGCGCTTGAGTTAGATTACGAGACGCGTTTATTATCCGTTTTTAATAACTGCGATCGGTCGGTGGAGGGATATTCCTTTATGACCAGTTTTTTATTTACGAATAAATTGAATTCGGAATTACGGCCTACTCCTAACCAATAGAGAAACCGAAATTTTTGGTGTCACTTTTTGAGTGTTAAGTATTATATCCGATTAATAACGGATTTAAGAGTGTCGACACTTAAACCGGGTGTCATCACCTTCAGTTCGGGGGTCAAAACCGAATGACTTAACGAACACCACCAAAGATTCTGGAATTTTCAGTGTCTAATATTGGTGTCGTGTTTGGGTCACGGAAATGCAATTTTAAACAAAATAAGTGTCAACACTCATAAATTTGTTCTTAATTCGGATAGTTGACCCCCTATTTTCGGTGTCACGATTCGTCAGGAACCGATGGTCACCAGTCTAATCGTCTAATTCTCAAGTTCCGACATCCAGCGCAATGCTGGGACATTCTAAAAAAATTAGATTCCTAACCATGAGCTCAGGGTGAAGCAATGCTCGAAAATAATTGAAGGCGTTACCCAAATTCCTACAAGCATTATTGTTGAAAGTTCAATGATGAATGACCACTGCTTTGTCGAGTACGCCCTCATATAAGTACTATCTGTGCGTGCGGGCTTTGCCCGCTGCATAGAGCAGGCGCATCTAGCCTATTCTAGCTGTGAATTTTTCCTATTTTAATTTTTCATAATTTCATTACTAATGCTGTAACTTTTTTTCTATACCGAATTGAGCATTCAACCACCGCTCATTTTGTTCGTTTTCTAATTCCCTTCAAATTGGTCAATCGATTATTTTTATTTATCTTTAGTATTTAACTACCGTCGAGTTTTGAAAATTGGAAAATGAACGAAATCACTAAACTATTTGTTTGCATTTCTGTAAAAATTGAGATACCGAAATTTTACAAAACCACAAACTCAGTTTGAATCGTGATCTTTAATCTCGTGAAAGATTTATTGTAATCGGTTCAGCCGTTTCCGATTGAAAAGCGGACAAACATTTTTTAGCGAACAGATTTATATATATATAGATAGCAGCGTGAGGGTAAAATTCCTATCCCATATTTCGGAAATACTCGCCCGGTGGGGTTGAATATTCGGGAGGGAAGGTTGCGTTAGTCAAAGAATGGTTTTGATTAGTTTCTCATCTTGAGTGTTATTAGGGAGCGCTGTAGTTGACAATAAAGAGATCAGGCATTGGCTGCTTGAGCTTCCAGGTTCACTAGCACTAGCGAGTAGTTGTTCACTCAATCCCGGAGATATAGTAGGCGTGAAAGAAATGCGCGCTCTAATTCTCATGTACTGCGACATGAGCTGGACGTTGAGAATTTGGGATCTTCGGGGTGAAGTGGTAAGAGAGAGGTAAGAGATTGGGCGCGGCATCATGAAGTAACAACTGTAGTAGAGCGGTATCGCTGATGCCGGTCAGTCCCATAACCAGTTCGATCATTTCGGACGCTCGTATGACGTCCCATTACAATATGGAAAAAATTTAATCAAAAAAAGTAATTCGAACAAATTATTTGGCGAGTTTTTGAAATAAAACTTCTCTACGCGCGCTGGGCTTGGGGAGTAAACTGGTGAAAGCGTGACGGGAGCATTACGAAAAATGTGATCGGGCGAAGCGAACGGAAGTTGAGAGGGAGATATTTTTTGGTGATGACAGAAAGAGAGATTTGATTGATTGATGTTTATTAGCTTTCTCAGCTATTTGTTGTACATTTCATTACATAATTTCTCAAAACTATACATTATCTTCGATGTGTACCGAATATAATATAAACATACTATCGTTCATAAATACAATAATTTCATTCGCATCTCATTTCCATACTTCTCAGTCATTCCGGCTAGTCTTTTCTTTTTTCTTTCATTCCGTCGCACAGAAAGTACTTCCATCCACTACCTTTTCATACGACCCGATACGTAGCCCGATTTCGCACTGTCAGCAGTTCATTCAACTTAAACCGTCGTGTGTCCTATTTCACTGCTTGTATCTCTTTCTAATGTCGCTGTTACATTGATAACCTTACTCCATATGCCAAGTATCCTTCTGTCATTGCTAATCAATCCACCCGATTCTTCTCTTCTCCTCTAGCATAGCCCTTTTGTATGTCGGGCACTCACGATGTAACGCGTCATGTTCTTCGTTTATTTTTAGCCCGAACTGTTGGTTTTTAACGATGCAATTTACACAACGAGGTTTCAAAGCCTTGCAGTCTTTTGCTCCATGATTTCCTGCACACTTGTTACATTTTTCTTCGCTTGTACAGTTTTTTGCCATATGATAAAAACCCCAGCATTTGTAACATCTTTTCACATTAACATGATTAAACACTTGACATTTTTTCCAACCGATGGAAAGTTTTCCCTTACTTTATAGCACATTATGCATTCGCTCATCCACTTCCAGTATGATTGTCCCTTCTCCCCTGGCTCGCTCTCTCCTTTTCTCCACTGCATTCTGATCCTGTCCTCTTTTCCCGATAATTCTTTTCACGATCCGGATCTCACAATCGTCACGGGAATCGATCCCGTTTTGCGACTTAATTATATGAACTAATTGGTCGTCTTCCATCTGTATTTCTTCCTCTTCTATGTTTACAATCTTCAGTTTTGGTTTCCTCTGCCCTGATTCTGTAACCTGAAAGTCGTTGCCCAATTTATCTTGCACTGCTGCTTTTAATATTTCATATTCTTCTTCTGTTTCACAGCCCAAAATCACTGTTCCATTATTCCCTTTCTTGAGTTTTGTTACACCGACAGGCATACTCTTGATATCAACTTTCTCCTTTATCGCCTTTTTTGTAACTTCACTTTCTTGTTGTTTATTCGGCTTTACAATTATAACCTTTTCCTTCTTTAGGTTTTTGACCGCTTGTCTGTACGATCGTCTTGGTGCTGCTTTAGGTGATATAGGTTCTTGCTGTATCAGTCTTTTAAGTTCTTCCACTTGTTTCCTAACACTTTGCAATTCTTCTCGAACTATTTCCGTTATAATTTCTCTGATTTCGTTCTTACATGCCATTTCGTCTTTCATTTCTTTCACCGTTGTTATTATCCAGTCAATTTTTACTCCTGCAGCTGATGGTGCAACTACCAGTGCTACCACTCACTAATGGCGATCTATCTCTAGCAATTTCTCCCGTCTTCCTTCCAAGCGTTGGTGTCGGAACCTTCCTTTGAATAATTTGTTTAAATGGGCCCGGGCAAGGTACTACCACATTGTGGTCGCTCATTATTTTATGTTTCAACTTACATCCTGGATGAAAGAAACGCTTCACGCAGGTTTCACACTTCAGTACAGTTGTTGCTATATTTTGTTTACACGCGGAGCATTTATACTCGTCATAGTCTGTGACATCTACTGTAATTGAGTCATCGGGATCCATATCGATATAGACGACGATTTAACGTCACTCATACCAATACATACCGATGACCGTCGTAGAAGAAGAACCACACGAACGTGTATTGCACACGTTTGAGGTTCAACGCTCTCACTATCGACGTTAGCACTTTTCGATCAACGCCACGACAGCTCGTCGCTAATGGCGACTACGTATACAAACTTCAGAAATCAAAGACCCAGAACAAAAATCGCTATTTACACGCCTAGATCATAGTAAATCTATTTGATCGAAATCATTTTCACTTCCGGTACACACACGCAACTTTTCAGCTATTTTATGCAAATATCGGGAGGATTTTTCCCATTCAAAAATCGATTTTTTCACGGAGCGATTTGAATACTATTTTCTGTCCGTCGGTCAACGCGAATATCAGAATCGGTTAAACTCAATCTCCTCCTGTTCACTAATCACGTCTCAGCGGACGGACTTGGTCTGTCGGATGTCTAGGATCCTCATTTCTTAATTTTCTGAACAATTGTACTTCTTGTACAATTGTTCCTTAGTTTACGGAGCGTCGGCCACTCCGTATTCAACAGTGCACACTGCTACTGTTTCGGCCATGAGAAGGAGACAGAAGCGGAGACTTCTGCTTTCTTCGTCATTTTTGCCCGCCGGCTTCTCCGGTGTTTGACCATCGCGTTAGCGATTACCAAACTTTGACAACCATATTTTGACCTTTCCCGAGCCTCGGCTCGTTTGAACATCCTCTCTTTTAATTGCCTATAATCTCCTTGCGAGACACTTGAATTTGGCAAATAAAAACACATAACGCTATACGCCGTGTCGAGATATTCATTTGCATGCTTGACCCGCTCGTATCTCCCTATAATTCTCTGAGCACTAAGTAGCATTATCATGATCAGTATTCCTCTCACGATATAAACACGAGTGAATTTCGCCTAATTCTGAAAAGAGTTTCATAAGAAAAACATTGAGAAAAGTGCAGAAGATCACGATCAGAGTATCGATAATTCCGAGCGAATAATCATAACTAAAATCGTCGCATTATCGAGCGAATAATCATAACTATAATCGTTGTATTTTTCGAGCTCGCATAATCATAACTAAAATCGCGGAATTTCGATCGTCTGAACGTGTGTATCAGAGAGAGATAGAAATAAGATATTTTTCAGGTGTGTGACTTCACGTACACACAAACGTGGGATTTGGGATCAGGGAGACATCGATCGAACGACACGCTACCTCCTTGATTATATAATTTCTTATTATGTTCTCGGCCTTCTGCCTCACTTTTGCCTCCTATTATTCATTTATTTATTGCTATAAAGAGTATATTTTGCACCCTCTCACCAAGGATCTGTACCCGGTAGGTGAAAATAAATTTAATATTTTTTTTATTAAAAATTCTTCCCTGGTTTATTTTTTTTTCTCATTGAGCAGCGATCTCTCTCTCATTCATTGAATGCCTATGATGTAGGATTGATAAAGGCATACATGAATGTGACGCTGCTTCCTGAGACATGTTCTACAACCCAATGTGTTGAGAGAGAGAGAGACAGAATTTTGTCATTTTTCATCACTTACACAATTAACTGAACTATCGAGTCATCCTACTTTTCTTTTTCTTAGTTTCGTAAGCCTCTCGCGAAGCCTGTGTCACTCGATGGATATGCTCGCGATAACAAAACGTTTCAATATGTAAAAGTGTAAAAAAAATTCCACAAAAAAAGTGTACAAAAAAAACTCATAAAAATATCATTATGAACCTTACTGAAAATAATTTCAACACAATTGAAGAAAAAATTCACAATCCAGCAAAAAACATTATTTGAAAAAAAAAAAAAAAAAAAATCTGTAATTATTTTGTGAAGTGTAAAAAAATTCTAATAAACCGTGAGAAAATCTTAAATACACCACTCGAAATATTGCAGACTTGAATAACCAAAAAATCTCGCTTGAAAACATTTTAGAAACCGATGCCCTCTTCTCATCTTATTATAAAGGAGGAATGACTGAATGAATTGACAAAGTTTCCATCCAAGTTACGTACAGCATTAAAATTTATGATATCAATTCGAGGCCAAGTATTTATTGGTAATTCGGAATATTTATTCCTATGGGACGGATCAAGAACTTGAAACAGTTTTTATGAATCAAAAAAGTTACCAAGTTACGGGCAGTACTAAAATTTATAATATCAATTAATTCGAGGTCAAGTTCATTTTTACGGGACGCATCACAAACTTGGAAAAGTTCTAAAGAATCGAAAAAATTACCATCTAAGTTGAGTCCAGCACTGAAAGTTATGATATCAATTCGAGGACAAGTATTTAGTAATTTGCAATTTTAACAGAATGAAATTATGTTCTTATAAGAGTTGAGAATACTCGTCCGGCTCAGAACGTTTTATCGAAATTACTGAAAAATCAACAACCATGAAAAACCCCAAAATCTTGCTTTCCGACAATTAGAACGATACCAACCCATTTTTTTAAAACATATTCTGGCCCAAGGAGCAGTGAAGTCATGAGTTACTTTTCGACAGCAGAAACTTATAATGAATCTTCCTGCCCATGACTTTTTGGTAAAATGGCTTATCCAAAAAAATCACATCAAAGGGGAAGTCATTTGTTACTTTATGGTGGTAGAGACTTATAAGAAAATGGATTCGTCTCCGACTTTAAGGATCCCCTGATATCATTCACAACATTCGACGTCGATTGGATCGGTACAAATTATGTTTAAATACGTGTTAAAAGTACTTGTCCGGCCCATCGCTTTTTATTGTGAACACAACATTACCATAGCGTTTAACTATGAGAATATTATTTTGCACGTCAATAATATGATAATCGTTTATTGGATGCCTTAGAAAAGTAACATTTTTTTTCTCAAGCTTGCGAGAATTGTTTCGAATTCAAATAACGATAATATAAAATATTGAGCGCAAAAAAAGTTCGAAATTTGGTTGTGGCGCTTCGACCGCTCATTTGTAGAAATGGTAGTATCAAAACCGCCGCATTACGGCGAGAAGCACGGCAAAGTCCCTCGAGAACAGGTGAAATTTCACACGCCTGGTGCATTTTCCCGCGCTCGCGGGATCGCGAAGACGATTTATTGTTTGAAGATTTTCTTGTTCGGCGAAGTATTTCGTTTAACAGCAACCGAGCAAAAATCAATAGCAGAAATCTGTATTTTAATCGTCATGATTTATGTTGAAGCTTGGTTCTTGGCTCCATTGCTAAATGCCACTCCGAACAATGATCTCGAATTTTCGAAAAAATTATCCGAATACAATAAATTCAATCCTATTGTATCTCAAGTCACGCTAAAAAAGATGTCTAACCATCTTTGGTACCTCAATGCCGAAAATGCTGCCATGGCATTTTTTGATGGTGCTGTTTCCGTTGCCATCAAGAGAAAAATGGCTGAGAAGATAAAGAGCAAAGAAATTGAACCTGATAAAGGAAAAGATGTTCCCAAACGGTATCAGATTTTCCAGTCAGACTTTATTTTTCTGCTGGATAAAAATATCGACTTCTTTATTAGTTCTGAATCGATAACGTTTTTTGAATGATTCCGAATTGATTGTAGCTTCCTTGACACCGATGTGTCTACTTGGGACTCGAACGAAGGTTACCAAATCGCCTTACAATTGGTCAAAAAAATTAGGGTCGTAAATGATATAGCGGAGAGAGGTATTAAATTTACCACCGATTACAATAATCGATTACCCTACGATGAAGATCAAAACAATTTGTGCTTCAAGTTGTCGCCGAATATAAAAAAATAATTTTGGACACAAGAAAAAGCATTTTTACTTCAATCGTTTCACAGATAAACTGTGCTTACTTGACTAATAATTTATGCAAAGCTAAAATTTGCGTGTCATGATTATTGGAAAAAATCTTTAAAAATTGTATTTTGTACCTGTCAATATGTACAATCAATGTACTGAATCTTAATTTTTTTCAATTGATAATATATGATCAATAAATATTCAAGTATTGGCATAGAAAATATACATGTAATTTCTCTTTCAAAATTAAATTGCTCTGTGGCTCGAGTTCTTATTATCCGATCACGTTCAAACTTTACAGAGATTTTTTTTTTTTTTTTGATACATTGATTATATTTTCAGGATGAGAACGCAATTTTTTTACCAAAGTTAAAATAACGGTGACCCTAGTATGTAGTTAATTCTTAATACAAATATTATTCCTTATTTTCATTAAGTAGAATGTTGGCGCCTTTATTTTTTTATGCATCAACTGAAGAAAATCGACAAAGTGAATCAACATACTTAAAAAAAAAAAAAATAACGACACCGATTATAAAAAAATAAGGAAATTCATTGAAATTACGAAAATTTCATGCTTACAGGCACGTCTTCTTCTTAACGGACATAGCTGAGGTTTCGCGTAGATTTTTTTTTTTATTATTTGGGACCGCTTTGGAGGGCGGTGAAATCAATTTTTTTTTAACCTATGGGTTAAAAAAAAAATTCATATTATATTAGGGTGGCCCTTAATATGTTAAGGGCCACCCGAATATAATATGAGTATATCCATGGAATTTCGCACAATTTCTCGGGAGGGGTCTTTCGAATTTGCTCCAAATGGAGTACTTCGAAGTACCTTAAAAACTATCGCCAAATACCAAATTTCAACTCTCTAAGTGCTCAAGGTCATCAGAACCAGCCTTATAAAGGTAAAAAAATGTCCATTTTTTGCCTAGTTTCAAAATTATGCCTCACAAAGACCTTACGTTAAAATTGAATAATACTGGTTACGTTTCCTTTAGTATACCATCTCGTTTATAGAAAAAAAAATTTCAGTCGTCCAGACCAAAAGGTTTTTCATTGCGACCAAGTTAAATGCATCGAAAATTTCAATAAAATGACCATTTTCAAATTGACGCCACAAACTTATTTCTAGCCTAATTTACTTCTAACACGGCTCATTCTTTTCATTTTTCATACCCTTAAAACGAGTCGTGCCAAAAATTTCGATTGCGTAAAGAAACCTAGAGATAGTTCATTTCAAAGTTGCTCATTTTTCAAATTTTACGCAAAATCGCTAACTTTGACCTTGCACTACAAATTTCTATCAACTTCAATCGTTACAAAAATTTAGCTGAAAGTAGTTTTCGATGTCTAGAATGACTTCCCCAAAGGAATTTCTTGGCCCGAACTTCCATCACTCTGTATAGCCTGTCGAAAATCGAAATAATTCAGAGTACTTTGATATTGAAAAATGTATGATGCAGGGTTCCTAATTTTTTTTTTGGGACTATTTGAAAAATATAATTATATGCTATGCAAAACGCTTTTAACCCGTTTCGGCCCAGAACGTCCCTCGCGGTACACCGCTATTTAGTGGCTCATAACTACTGCTACTCTGGACTAAAAAAAAATTCAAAGTACATAATCGTTTAGTTTAAGATATGCTCTTTCCGATGATACCTGAGGAATTTCTCAAAAAAATTTTTAATAAAGAGAAAATGCGGTTTAAAACAACAAAAAAACATGATGTTTTCACACTTTTTTTAATTAGAAATTGAGTTTTTAGAGTTTCCCGGCTTGGGATGGACCTGAAACTGTACGAAGCGGTGGCATGAATGTTTAAATTTCAATGATCCACGGTCAAATTTTTTTTTTCAAATCAGTGAATTCAAAAAGGCGACTGGAGTGAAAATATTTTGTGAAAACAGTAACGATTTTTTTTTTTCAAATGATGCACTTTTATAAAAAGTTGTCAAGAATAAAAAGTTCTTAAAATCACTTGAAAAATGCACTACAATTTTTTGCAAAATGTTTTGAGTGATTTTTTGATCTGGCAAATGGTCAATTTTTGAGAAATCGAAAAAAAAAATTTTGAAAATATTTGCATGCATTCTTTGACAGATTTTGAGAAATTTTTCTGGCTTAAGTTACTATTTTACCCAGAAGTGCATTGTTTTTGAGGAAAAAAATTCCAAATATCAATCTAGGATCGGATCGTGTAAAACATTTGGAATTTGTTCCTCAAAAACAATGCACTTCTGGGAAAAATAGTACACCATAAAATAATTTCATAATCTGTGAAAGAATGCACCTAAATTGAAAAAAAAATAAATTTTTCAATTTTCGATTTTGCAAAAATTGACTATTTGCAAAATCAAAAAAATCGTTCAAAACATTTTGCAAAAAATTCTAGTGCATTTTTCGAGTGATTTTAAGAACTTTTTATTCATGACAACTTTTTCTAAAAGTGCATCATTTGAAAAAAAAAAAAAATTACTTTTTTCACGCAAATTTTTCACTTCAGTCGCCATCTTGAATACACTGATTTGGAAAAAACAAAATTTAACGATGGATTATTGAAATCCAAACATTTATGCCACCGCTTAGTGCAGTTCCAGGTCCATCCCGAACCGGAAAATTCTTGAAAACTCAAGTTCTAATAAAAAAAAGTGTGAAAAAATCATGTTTTTTTTTTGTTTTAAACCATAATTTCTCTTCATTAAAATTTTTTTTGGGAAATTTCTAGGATATCATCGGAAAGAGCATATCTTAAACTAAACGATTATGTACTTTGAATTTTTTTTTAGTCCAGAGTAGCAGTAGTTATGAGTTTCTAAATAGCGGTGTACCTCGAGGGACGTTCTGGGCCGAAACGGGTTAAAAGTGCTTTGTATAGCATATAATTATATTTTTCAAAAAATTTGATGCTATTTATACGGTGCAAGCTTCGATTCAATATTACTATACTGAAAACTGCGTGAAATCGTCCCAAAAAAAATTAGAAACATTGCATCATACATTTTTCAACATCAAAGTACTCTGAATTATTTCGATTTTCGACAGGCTATACAGAGTGATGGAAGTTCGGGCCAAGAAATTCCTTTGGGGAAGTCATTCTAAACATCGAAAACTACTTTCAGCTAAATTTTTGTAACGATTGAAGTTGATAGAAATTTGTAGTGCAAGGTCAAAGTTAGCGATTTTGCGTAAAATTTGAAAAATGAGCAACTTTGAAATGAACTATCTCTAGGTTTCTTTACGCAATCGAAATTTTTGGCACGACTCGTTTTAAGGGTATGAAAAATGAAAAGAATGAGCCGTGTTAGAAGTAAATTAGGCTAGAAATAAGTTTGTGGCGTCAATTTGAAAATGGTCATTTTATTGAAATTTTCGATGCATTTAACTTGGTCGCAATGAAAAACCTTTTGGTCTGGACGACTGAAATTTTTTTTTCTATAAACGAGATGGTATACTAAAGGAAACGTAACCAGTATTATTCAATTTTAACGTAAGGTCTTTGTGAGGCATAATTTTGAAACTAGGCAAAAAATGGACATTTTTTTACCTTTATAAGGCTGGTTCTGATGACCTTGAGCACTTAGAGAGTTGAAATTTGGTATTTGGCGATAGTTTTTAAGGTACTTCGAAGTACTCCATTTGGAGCAAATTCGAAAGACCCCTCCCGAGAAATTGTGCGAAATTCCATGGATCTACTCATATATGTATATATATATTGAAACGAAACGCACTCCCGACACGATTATCCCGATCCCGAACGCGAACGAGTGTAGCGCGACGGCGCGATCGCCGATATTTTTCGCCCGACAACAACAATGATGCGCGCGTTCGTCCCGGCGGCGGCCATCTTGGGCATCGGCAACGAAAGGCCGAGACTACCGACGCGAGCGTTACCGACTGCCGCCAAGCGTCGAAAAAATCAAATAAATTATTCTTTTTATTTTCTTTTTTTCTTTTGATCAAAATATCGCTCAATAACGTAATTAGGCTTAAAAATTCGGAAAAAATCAATAAATCAAGACGAAATGAGCGCGACTCATAATTTTATCGAAAATTTGAATAATTTTAAATAAAATAAAAATGCGTATTACAGCGCATGCGCACTAACCAACTTGAGAAGAAAACTCGCAATAATTCTGTTATTTTTTAAATTATTTAGTTGTTTCTTAATGAGAAAAATGCTTCAATCACACCGGCACACAAAAAAAGAAAGTGGTCTGTACATTGGACCAGACCCACCCATCTTTATGTATTTCGATGCGCTGAATTCGAATCTGAGGTCTGTTTGATTCGTAGACCCTCAAAATTTTGAGTAATTGCGAAAAACCGAAAAAAATTGCAAAAAATCGCGAAAAACTGCAATTATGGGGATGAAAAAAAATTTTTGGACCTGAATCGAGCATCATTTTCATGTATTTCGAACCGCTGAATCTGAATCCGAAGTTTATTTGGCCCCTCAACCCTCCAAAATTAGAGTAACTTGCGAAAAACCGAAAAAAATTGCAAAAAATCGCGAAAAACTGCAGTTCTGGAGGTGAAAAAAATTTTGTGGACCTGAAGCGAGTATAATTTTCATGTACTATGATCCACCGAATCTGAATCCAAAGTTCATTTGGCCCCTCAACTCTTCAAAATTAGAGTAAGTCGCGGTAAACCGAAAAAAAATTGCAGTTATAAAAATTGAAAAAAATTTATCAAACACGATTATGTACGTTTCTTGTATATTTTGATGCGTGGAATACAAGTTCAGGATCTGATGATTTCAAACATTCATAAATCTACAAAAAACCGTAAAAAAATAGCAAATGATGAGAAGGTAGGATACGATCTTCATGGATTTCAAACTGGTCTTCGTTTGTATCGAACACTTTTGTCTTCAAATGATCTACGCAGCGGGTTCCTTTTTCGTTTCCTATTTTCTCTCGGTATTTCTCTTTTTAACGTCCAGCAAAAATCTGCCATCATGTTGATATTCCAATTTCCTTGAAACCTACTTTCCATTTCACTTATGTTTTGATGAAATCGTTCTTCTTGTTCTTCACTGTAGTCTCCAAGATTTCCAGAAAAATAGTCGAGGTGAGAATGTAGAAAGTGCAATTTAAGATTTATCAAGCGACCCAAATTTTTGTGATTTTCCAGCAACTCTTCAACTAAAGTCTTGTAATTCTCACTTTTATTATTTCCCAACAACTTTTGTGAAACATTTTTAAAACTTACTCAAGCTACTCTCTCATTGTTGTTCATTTTTTCAATGATGGGTGGGTCTGGTCAAATGTACAGACCACTTTCTTTTTTTGTGTGCCGGTGTAATCGATTAAATAACAATAATTGGAAAACATTAACGCAAAAATTGTAATAAATAGAGCTGAAATACATGAAAAGCAGATTTTCGCGCATCTGAGGATGCGAGAGTGGGGTTAGCGGCGAGCGAATGTGAGAGCGTGAATGCGTGATGGGAAGCGTGCTGAGCGAATGAGAATAAAAAACATGCGCAGTAAGGGGTTCGAGGCTAAAATTAAGCAGCGCATCGAAAGCGAGGGAAAAGTGGGGTATAAAAGGCGTTGCGCGACCGCTCTCAGGAGCAGTTCCTCTGACTTCTCAGACTGACTCGGACCTACTAAGAACTCTAGACTCTCTCTCCCTGGTTCTGGCAAAACATAAAACCTTTCTTCCTACTTCCTTTGATGCCTGGGGTATCGGGGCGATCCGGCGACGCTTCAATCCCATAGCCCAGGGTCACACCTATATTTCCTCTTCCGAATATTTGATGCACGGGGTATCGGAGCGATCCGGCGACGCTTCAATCCCATAGTCCGTGGTCATAAATTTACCTAACCTCGTAGATGCTCAGGGTAGCGGAGCGATTCGGTGACGTTTCAATCCCATAGCCTGGGGTCTCCATCCTTACCTGTGTGGCAGAGGGGTATCGGCAACATTCGGCGACGTTTAGAGCCCATAGCCTGACTCACGCTTTCCTTATATTTTTTTTTACCTCTTTTCTTATGCTTGCCAGAAACAGGGATGCATTATTTTATTAATTAATTAAATATTTTTATTAAATTCACGATTGATTAAAAAATTATCCGAGTTAGTCATCAGTCTTATTCATTATTGAAATTGCTAATCCAAGAGGCTGCGGTAAGAGTTGAGTTTATATCGAATCAATGATAAATTATTAATCACCAATTTTGTAAGAGAATTTCACTCTTGGATTAACAATAAAAATTTGAGCAAAAACAAAGGTGAAATATTGTCCCAATAATCCAAAAGGCAGCGGTAAGACTTTTATTTATAAAAATCACAAAATCATCCGAATTATCATTATATAGAATCAAGATCACTTTTGGATTATTGATTTGCGTGAAAATAAGCAAATAACATAGAAAAAGCATTAAAAGCGAGATACTCCAGGACATTTCTATTATATTCTCTTTATTACAATTAAACAAACAAACAATTTTCAGATTAGAAACATTTTTCGGTTTCTTATTTCGCGACACGAAATATTCTCTTTCCATTTATTGCGCTACTAAAAATGAAATTAAAGGGTGCGGAAATAAAATAAAAAATGCGAACACGGCAGAAATAAACGCAAATAATTTATTGTAAAACAGATAAAAATTACAATTTTGTCAAGAAGAAAAATCCTTGATTTTTCGTACAGTAACCGCACTGTTTTATTGTTTCATACGAGTCTCCTTGCTCATTTGGGACTGTTAAACATCGCGAACAAGCACATGAAAATAAAAAACGTTTGAATCCATATTTCGGGACGTGACGCGAAACGCGATAATATTCAGGAAAACTCGTGTAAATCTTAATTAAATTGAATAAAATCTCTTGTCATTTGTTTTTCAACACATACATCCGTTTTTCTCACGTTTCTTTCATACCTGCTCCTATTTCATTTAGAAGCTCGAACCGACGCGTAGCGGCTTATATCGGTCGGTAAAAGCGTATCGTTACAATCTATATATATATATATAAGCGAAATACCACTTACTCACTGACTCATCACCAGATCACCGAAACTATGAGCCCGATTGACTTGAAATTTGACATAGTTACTTCTTTCGCTATGTATACGCTCACTAAGAACGGATTTTATCCAAATCGTATCCAAAGTTTATTTTTCACCATCATCATTTTCTCACTCAATCACCATATATATATAGAAAATGTTATATATGTCGGAGAATGATCGATATTCGAATAAGAACTCTTCATTTGGCGTGTGGGACGCGTAACCAATCGTTTTATTTGATAATAAACTTTATAAACAGGACTTATTAAGAAATGTATATTCTATTTGGAATCACACGTCAATTCCCTTCTTCGTTCTCTCGTTGACTCTTTCATCGTTCTTCCTCTATTTTTATAAATCGATCTTTTAAACAAAAGAATATAGTATGGACCACTACGATCTTTATATCTCCGATACGGCCATCCTGACATACACACGTCCTCGTGTGTTATATGTACTCCCAAACAATCCACTGAGAGAGGAACTCCTTCATTTTTTCTTCTCTTTTTACCTCTGGACTCTTCTCAGGGAAATTGTCCTGGCATTTGCCCTGAGTCCCAAGGGAAACCAGGGCTCAAAAACCTTGGGCAGGACCATATACCATTTTACAACAACATCGTCATACTTCATACAATGATACATTATGATTCTTTCAAGCATTCTTCAATTCTTCTTTCCTATAACTTCTTTATTTCTTCTTGCTTCTTTACTTGGGTATACCGTTCTATACTTCATCGGTTTAGGCCAGTATCGATGGTTACTTTACTCAGTCGGAAAAAGGCATGTCGAGACTTCTTACGGTTTTATTACCTATGGCAAAAAAATAAGAATGACCAGCATGGCAATCCAAATTACATCGTATTTTTTTTTTTTTACTTGCAGGCTAGTTTTACTGTTTTAAATTATCTCGTAGATATCGATCACAGTTTTTCAACGATTAAGAACATCCGTATCAAGCTATTCTTTGAAAAGACTTTTCAAATTATTAATTCCTTTATATTTCACTTGTACTCTCTATGAATCTAGAAACGTTTTGTCAATGTACGTTCGAGTCTGCAGTCAAGCCTCATCTTTACCAGTCGATATTTTTATCTATTGAACAGATTGTTTGATGAACTAAATTTTATTTATTCATTTTTCTCTTTTTTTTTTTTTTTTCAATATATGAAGGTAAATTTCATCGTTAGTTAAGGCAAGCTGAAATATTTCAAGTCTGAACACATGATCATTATTGCAATACTCATTTTCACTTTTGAACAACATTGCCTGTCACTTTTCTCAAGTGACGAATGTTACAACAAACTTTCATTGGACAACATTGCCTGTTACTCTTCCCAAGTAACGAATGCTGCCATCATACTTCCATTGGACAACATTACCTGTTACTCTTCCCAAGTAACGAATGCTTCCATCATACTTGCCAATCATCAGCCACATTTACAGGAAGCTGCACATCGCACACCCACGGTTTCATTTAAGAAATTCCGATTTCTACTGGGCTACGACTACAAACTTCCATGTAAAAATTTTGTATAAGTAATCATGCATTGAGTTCTTTTTATATTTCACTTGCTTTTAACATTCTCTAATTGGACAATCAATGTGTTAGATTAAATAGTTACAGGCGGAATACATTATTCAATTTACTTTTGCAAAAATATTTGTGCTCAGTCAACTTTCTGAAATGCAATTACAACATCATACATAACATGTGGAGTCTTGCGTAGAAGTTTTTTTTTTTTTTTTTTTTTTTTTATTTACCGTTCGGCCAATCTGATCATATTATTATTCTGATAAGCATAAAAGATTTTCTTTAATAAATTCGTGAATTTTAATAGGTTGAATAATAGTTTTTGAAAACAAACAGGGATATATCCAGTGATAAACTATCGACGACACCCTATCGTTATAAATCTCATTATCTTTCCTTGCAACCAAGAATTACAATCTTCTCAAAAGACTTATGTTCTTTACACGAGACTTACATTCTTGTCCCAAGACATGTAATCTCCAATATATAACATTGCCAACTGTTAATTTGGCTTCACATATTTGAATGACAACACACAGTTGTCCATTCATCTATATCTCCAAAATACAGTTGCCTCATGCAACAACACCACATCATTAGCCGTTACATTGCACCATCTCCGCTCACCGAAATGAGTTAGGTTCTTTTTGACTTGCAACTAGTAAGCATAATGAATGTGTGTTCCAAGATCATGATCAAACCACGAAGGGTATGACATAATCATTTTTCACATAAATACTCTCAGGTATTTGTCAATGAATAGGTGTGTCAACAAGGATATCACACAAGATCAATTAAAAAAATAATATATTTCAGTTCAGTTAGGATCCAATAAGCAAATTTCAAGTTGACCAGTTAATACTCTCGATTTGGGTATTCCTGTGACAAAAGTTGAAATAGATGTGTTCAAAACACCAATCAAGAGATTTTTGTCATACTCAAAAATATCTGTTTTTATTTAATTAAAGTTAAGTGAATCAGAGTCCACCTTGAAAAAAATTGACTTTCAGTATTCTTGTAGGAAATAAACTGTCAATTATCATCTCCACTGAGTAACTAAGAGTTAATATTTCTCGTGTAATAAGAATTTTATTGTTGAAAACAAAATCGTCAAGAATCACGTGAAATAAAAATTTCTACTCTCCAATTTTCCAAAATTTTTGTGCAATACTTTCTTTTATCTGGGAGCAATCAGAACCAAAATCGAAACGAAATGAAAACTTCTCACCGGGATGCAATAATTCGTCGAAAAGAATTTTCTCTGAAAAACGTTCGGAGTTGTCCGACTCTGGAGGATCTTGAATCGATTGTATTAATTTCACCATATTCTTATTTTCATTTCCAATCAAAACTTTTCATTGGTCTTCGGAAGAATTTTTATTCCATTGAGCGGTCTGATTGTTAGAACATTTTTGAGAGATTGATGGTTCACGTCCCTTGGTAATCCCGCTTCTGATGTCGGAGAATGATCGATATTCGAATGAGAACTCTTCATTTGGCGTGTGGGACGCGTAACCAATCGTTTTATTTGATAATTCGCTTTATAAACAGGACTTATTAAGAAATGTATATTCGATTTAGAACAACACGTCAATTCCCTTCTTCGTTCTCTCGTTGACTCTTCTGTCGTTATTCCTCTATTTTTATAAATCGATCTTTTGAACAAAAGAATACAGTATGGACCACTACGATCTTTATATCTCCGACATATATATGATTTTTTTTCAATCGAAAATCACTGAACGGATTTCAATGAATCTTTCACGGAATTTAAGATCATGATTCAAACTGAATTTGGGGTTCTACGAAATTTTGTTATCTTAATTTTTACGGGAATACGAAAAAAATACGAGAAAAATGAATTCCTCATTCTTCATCTATAGATGGGTCATTCCACCAAATAAAATCATTTTTACGGGGCGACCCCGGCCGATTTTTTTAAAACTTTGAGAATATGTTCTCTACATCATAAAAAAAATTCCTGAAAATTTGGGCCTTTTTTATACAGTGATTTCAAAGTTATGAATTTTTGAAATTGTGACAATTTTTTTTTTTTTTTTCAATTTTTTCATCCATTTTTTCATCAAAAAATACTTTTTTTTTTTAAATTGGTAAAATATGGTTTTTTGTAGGAAAAGTTCTCAACTTTGCAATGGGAACATTCATTTTTCAACATATACAACGGAAAACCCTTCAAAATCCAATCAAAGTGGAAAAAGTGATTTTTCTCATAGTGCGGCGCGTGGTACATCAAATTTATAATTTTTTTCTGAAAGCTGAGAGTTTTTCCCATGAAATATGTCATTTTCGCGATGTGCATATTTTTTGATTTTTTTTTACAATTAAATAAAACGAAAAACTTGCCGATAATTATTCGATTGTTTGATACAGTAACATTATTTTATGTGAAATATTTAATTTTTAATTGTTGAATTTGCCGCTTAAAATTTTACTTCATACACTGCCGTTTACGATGTAGATGGCGCTAACGTCTCACTTCATTTTTTTTCTTTCGGTGATTATAGGGACCGTGCGTACCCATACACTCTCACCAGAGTGAGAATGTGTAGTCGTGTATATGCATACTGGTGGCGACGCTAACGGTGAGGAAAGGCACTTTTGTGATGCAAAAACGTATGTACGTACACGACTACACATTCTCACTCTGGTGAGAGTGTATGGGTACGCACGGTCCCTATTTGTTTACTGATATTTTTCTTCAGTTTTTTGTCTTCAATAATCATATGATTGTTCAATTATTGAATTATCGTTGTAGGTTTTTTTATTCCTTGTTAAGATGAGTGAACGTATGAGATTTACACCGAAATGTTTTAATCCATTCGACGAACCACGTAAGTGAATGCATTGTATCACAGCTCCTATATATAACCTTAAAGTGCAATCGACTAAATCATTGACTGATCAATATTAATTGTTGATGGCTATTTAATTAAAATTTTTAGATAGTAAAAATACAAAAAATTTACGCAAATTCCCTGAAAAAGATCGTTGGAAATTTCCTGAATCGGATGACGCTTCCATGTTATGTGTACGATGTCGACTTCGCGTCAAGGAATATATTCCGCCCGAACCACAGGAAGAAGATATTATTTCAAGTCAACTTAGTGTTGAGAATTTGAGTATATCAGCTGAAATTACACCTTCGGAAAGTAGTGTTTCTAGAACTGTCAGTAATTTCAGCGATAATTTATGTGATTATAATGATCACTCATTGGAACAGTTTCTGAAAATTCCTCCTATTGAAAAAGATAGGTTAGAAATTTCCCATTAGTTCTCAATCCTTTTTTCACTAACTTCATATCCTATTTAAAACCTATTTAAATATCCACCTTTATGTTTGATTTCAGACTATATTCTGAAAAATTGTATGGAGTAATGAAACTCGACGAGAGCTATGCTGCTCTTCAGAATAAATTTCGATCACAATTTGGAATATTACCAGAATCTATGTACAGTAAAATTAATCAAGATCACTGTTCAATGATAGCTAAAGTAAAAGAATTATATAGTGCTGAAACTAACACGTAAGATTTTAATAACATTCTTTTAGTTCTACAATTCCTTGATTTTTTTCAAATTGATCCCGTGCATTATTATTTTCCATTATTATTTTCTTTGCAGATCGATGAAAGAGAAATTACTTTCCCTTTTACCCGATAGTTGGAAGATAAGTCAAATACAGAGCGAGTTTAACTGCTCCCGAACAATGGTACTGAATCTACAAAAAAAAATCAATGTGTCTAAAAATGTTAATTCAGAAGCTAGTGGAAACAGCACTGAAATTCGAATCCCGTAAAATCTTCGGGTAATCAACCGCTTAATCTGGATATAAAAAGACTTGTTATTGACTTCTACGAGAGCGAAGAAAATTCTAAGCAATTAGCGGGCATGAAAGATTTCAAATCTGTAAAGGATTGTGATGGTAATCGCATAAGAGTCCAAAAGAAGTTGATTTTGTGCAATTTGAAAGAATTATACCAAAATTTCAAGGCACAGCATGATTCAGTACCTATTCAATTTTCAAAATTTGCTAGCTTGAGACCCGCTCATTGTATTCTTGCTGGAAGTAGTGGTACACATGTTGTATGCGTATGTACTACACATCAAAATGTGAAGTTAATGCTGGAAGGTAATTGTGTAAGAGACGTTCTGCATCACCTTTTTTAAAACATTGTTATTAATTCACATATCTTTTTATTTAGGATGTAACTTTCCAAAATTCGCAAAAAATACGCATTGGATTGTTGAGTCTCAGCCAATCTATACCATTTTGGTAAACAAATTGGTTTGTTCTAATCCAACAGAATCGTGCTACTTCAGAAGTTGCAGAAGGTGTCCAAATAGCGAAGAAATAGTGGATTATTTTCGTGCATCGTTCATCGAACTCGATATCGATGAAATTCAATATAAAATGTGGACATCTACAGATCGATGTACTATTGTAGATGTCACTTCAGATTCTGATGATTTCATTGATAACTTAGTAATGAATCTTGAGAAACTTTTGAAACATGATTTAATAGCAAAAACACAAAGTCGATATTTTTCTGATACAAAGCTAAATTTACAAAACGGTGAGTTTGCTGTAGTTTTTGATTTTGCGGAAAATTATGCATTCGTTGTGCAGGAAGCAGCTCAAGGCTTCCATTGGAATAATGACCAAGCCACTATATTTCCAATGGTGGTTTATTACAACGAAGATAATCATATCAAACATTGTAGCCTAGTTGGAATTTCTGATTGCCTGAAACATGACACAATTTTGATTTATCTATTTCAAGAACAATTGATTGCTTATCTGAAAGAAAGATTTGCCATCATAAATACGATTTTTTATTTCTCAGACGGAGCACCACAGCAATTCAAAAACAAGAAAGCATTCACTAATTTATGTCATCATAATGCAGATTTTGAAATTAACGCTGAGTGGCATTTTTTTGCCACAGCCCATGGCAAAGGACCATGCGATGGGCTCGCAGGTTCAGTGAAACGACTTGCTGCTAGGGCTTCATTGCAAATGGGTAGTAAACAGCATATCCTAACACCGCAGAATTTGTACACCTGGGCTACTAAGAATTTCTCTGGCGTTGATTTTACTTTTATTACTAATGAAGAATATTTGGAAAAAAAAAATGTATTGGATGTATGATATTTACTATCAAAAACGGTAAAAGGCACACAAACAATACACGCTTTTTTGCCTATAAATGATGAGAAAAAACCCCAAAAACAATTCAAGACAATTAAAAAAAAATACAATAAACGTGAAAATGGTAAAAAAAAAGTTGACGATTTTCGCTCAGCACTAAAAATTCTTGATATCCATAAAAGGACAAGTATTCCATTGATGGCTGAAAATCAATTAACGAGAAAAAGGGAAAACTCCCAAAAAGACATGGCACAAAAGAAAGAAACCCTTAAATAGAAAATGGCGAATCGACGGAAAACTTCATACAAAAAATAAAAAACTAAAGTTTGCCATCGCATGTTGAGCCGTTGAGCGGATGCGGACAGAGTACTTGTCCGGCCCGAAAATTTTTGTATTAGACGCTGCTATTTATAGGGAATATGCGGAACGCGGAAAGTCGAATCGTATTTGGGAGTTGCTGGTCTCAATTTCATTACACCTCGAAAAAACCGTTGTATTTTTTCATTATTACCCAATTTCGATCCCAAAATTAATGAAATTGCTGATCTATAACAGTTTAACGAACTGTAAGAAATCTTCCTTTCGAATTCTTTTGTGAGGAACGAAATTACAGTGTTTGTAGAACTATCAAATGGACTTATCTTTTCTTCTTCACAAAAAATCCACCACTTTTTAAGACCAGACTCATATTGACGTAATGAAGATTCAGATAATGACGCAATTAAAATGTCTATTGATTCCAAAGGGACTTGTTTCCTGATGAACGCCTCCCTGATAGCTTGCCGACCACCAGGGTACGGTGTTGCCACAAAGGATGCGTTTCTCTGTGGGAAAAACGAATTAATTCAGAATTCGCCTCAAAAACAATCGGTTCCGTCACCAACATAGATAAAAATAACGGAAACCGCATGGTTGAGCTTCCCAAAATGGAACTACGACTATTCCTTCTGCTAATTCATTCTCGATCTTTCTTAATACTCTCAAAATGAGTGAAAAAGGTGGGAAGGCGTAAAAGAACCACTGTTTCCATTCCAGTGTAAAAGTATCGATAGCAATTGCTCCAGGATCTCTTTGCCATGACACGTATTGATGACATTTCGCATTTGCTCTAGAGGCAAATAAATCTATTTGTGGTTTCCCAAAAACCTTGCAAATCTTTTGGAACTTGTTCTCAGAAAGTTCAAACTCTGTTTCAGGCTTCAATTTTCGTGACTCGAAATCCGCCTCAGTATTTTCGCTTTAACTAATATAAGATGCTGTGATCCAAATTTCTCTCTGTTCACACCACGTCCAAATTTTCTTAGCCCAAGCACTAAGACTTTCACAGCAGCTCTCTTTCATACGATTAATGTACGCGATTGCCGTTGTATTATCTATACGCAGCAAAATATTACAATTTCTTTTATCATCCGCGAAGCACTTCAAACCAAAAAAGGCTGCCATTAACTCTAGAACATTATTGTGACTTTTTTCATCTTCAACACTCCAATATCCATTACTTCGTTCTTTTCCGCAACATATTCCCCATCCTGACCGTGACGCGTCGGAAAAAATTTCTAATTCATACCCTGGTTCCTTAATTGATGCAGACGCGATAGACAGATGCGTTTTCCACCACTCAATTTCTTCGTCTAAATCCCCTGACAATCTCATGACTGTATCGAAATTATTGTAACTATTTTTCAAAGCCCAGGCTCTCTTTCTCACAAAAGATCTTACATGTATCATTCCATATTTCAAGGCTGGACACCGAGAAATCAAAGTACCCACCAAAACCGCGAATTCTCTTATCGTACAACGAGTAAGTCTTTGAAATTTATGTAAGAGTTTCAAAGTTCGTTCTACTTTATCTTTCGGCAATTCTATGGTCATTTTTCTTGAATCGATAATCAACCCCAAATATTTGACACGCTGTTTTGGAATACTTTGGCTCTTTTCCATATTAAGGGGGAAACCAGTTTAGACCGATCGAAAAATCGTCTTTTTTTTATTGCATGAATCGTTAGTATAACTATTCAAGAATATGTGGTCAAAATTTCAAAGCAAAATTCCCATTAGTTCGAATGCAATGAGCACTTAAGTGACCGCCCGTCGGTTCTGTGAAGAAGCGCACGGTAATTATAACGGAGCGGTCGCCCAGGCCCTTCTTTTCCAGCTACCTGCCTCAATACCGCTGTGCTATATGGTGCTGGAATAGCTGATTAACCGGTGAGCATTTTTATAATTAATTACTGCCTTGAATTTCTCGTTTTCGCTACATTTTATTTCAAACGCGGTTTTCTCGGAACGACTTTTTTTCGACTAGCGTACATTCTAGCTCAAAAAGTTATTAATCAATCGTTCTGAAATTTGGTGTAGATATTCTTTATTCAATTCCACGTAACATGAACCGAATTCGGGGATTATATTGTTATTGAAAATATATTTTTTTATGCAAGAAAGATGAAAAAATATAGCATAAAAACATGACATTGTGTTCAAACACCTCAAAAACATGCAATTTTCAATTTGTTTGATCAAAATTAGGTTCATATTCTTAGAAAATATGTTTTTAATGAAAAAAAAATCCTGATGATTACAGATAAAAATTGCGACGTCAGGGATGTACGCCAGCCAAATGCTCGGATGGCAATCGCCCATGGACTGCACGCGGTAACTCCACTATTTCCGGCGGAAATCGTTTGAAAATTTTTTAAAGTGTACTTGAAAACATAACTCAAATATCCTCCAAGTTTAAACAATTTGTGATTATTCCTTCCTGGTTAAAAAAATCAGTAAAAACAGCAAAATTTCGACCTCATAAACCGGTTTACCCCCTTAATTACAAATCCTAATTGTTGTAATAGCACTATTGTTTTCTGTGTATTGTCACAACATTCCTTATATGAATTTCCAATAATTAATATATCATCCAAATAAAAAACTGAAACAATACCACGTTTTCTCAAATATGCTGCTATTGGTTTCATAAGTTTAGTAAAAATGTATGGAGCAACATTTAACCCAAACGGCAAGCATGTAAATTTAAAAAATTTTCCTTTATACGAAAATCTTAAAAATTTTCTACACTTTTCTGCTATAGGTACGAAGTAACAAGCATCCTTCAAATCTATTGTTGTCATGTAATCGAAAAAATTGATCAATTTCTTAGCAACTTTCCAATCTTCAAGTTTGAAATGTTTCGTTGTAATAAACTCGTTCAACTTTTTAAGATTCAATATCAATCTGTATGATCCATCTGGTTTTGGGACCAAAAAAATGTTTGACAAAAATTGATTTTTTGATGGACATCTTTCTATAAGTGCTCCCTTATCTATTAACTTTGAAATCTGTTCTTCTATTAATTTTTGTTCGTGTTGAGCGAGTTTAATGTGCATTCGATCATTCGTCGATATTCGCGAGTTACGGGCCAACGAGAGCTCGAGTCGTGCGTACAAAGATAGATTCGCGAGGCACGGTCCTGCAAGGCCGTAGTGGGGGAGATCGCGGTCGATACGACGCTTCGTCAGTCGCCTTACGATTGTTATACGAAAGTGGCGTGTTTGCGCTCTCAATTTAATAAAGTACGAGTTGCAATATTTCTTTCATTTAAATACACGAGTTACATTTATTCTTTCCTTCCTGCTTCGTATCCTCACAACTCACGATAAAAGTCCAACAGTTCGAAAATTGACCACGAAGATTCAACGGGACAGCCCTCCTGTCTCGGTTTTAAAGAAAAAGGAATTTTAACCCCCCGAATCCAACTTCTAATGGTAGGATCGTTTGTCACTTTTGACCAGGCTTTTATGAAAAATTTTAATCTACCTGCTGATCGACCTACATTGTCTGGTGAATCTAGCGACGTTTCGGGTGATGATAATGAGTTGATTCTCTGCGATACGGTAGCTTCTTGACATTCGAGTTCTTGTTCCCTGATCGTTGCCCGCTCAACGTCATGTTCAGGTATTTGAACGGTGGTTCACACGACGGGCCACTCGAGTTTTTTGGCAATTTCTGACCACTGTTTCGTTGCATAATCTTTGACGATTATTTCAAATTTTTTGACGTTCGTTCTATGCTTTTTGCTACCTTTATTTTTTCTTCCAAAGCCGTACCGAACAACCATTCGTCCACTGACGTACTCGATAAGGTGGTTCTTATGGAAGAATTCAAATTTGCGAGAATAAGACTCTTTCTCGCTAGGGAGTCCTCTCGATGAATCGAAGCCAACAATCTGCTTCCGTCACTCAAACATTCGAGTATTTCGATCTTTTTTCATCATTAATTTTTATTGCAATCGATAACGCCTTTCCTATAGCTGCCAAACAAACGGCTAAACGTTCCTGTTTTTCTACTATGCGCTTGTCTCTTTTTATCGTCACCTCCTGCACAGCGGCAGAAATTTCTGCATTCAACTTTGGAACCCTTATGTTCGTACAATTTTCTGGGATCGGATACTTGTCGCAAATTGTCTTGACTTCTTCAGCAGGAAGTCCTTTTCTCAAAATTTCAGACCAACGCAAAACAATCTCTTTGTGAATCGCCGCTCCGGTTAACTTATCCGTTTCGAGACGTGCACCTATCACATTCAATACTTCTTGTTGAAGATTAACTTCGTGTTCTGGTATTTTTTCCGATGTAATACAAGAAGAGGTACCCAACGGTAGATCATCGGTTTTTTCTTTTGAACTAATTTCACACGTCTGATCCCGACCCTAGCGGATTTCTTGACCAGCTTTCCTAGTCGTTTTTGTACAAAAGTTGACCAGTTATTCGTGGTCGGACTAAACCGGATGTGACGTATTCATGTCGGTCGTTCCAACCACATCACTCTGGTCGGAACGACTCGTTGGTTGGGTGACGAACTGGTCGTTTCGACCAGGGTTCTCGGGTCGGAACGACTCGCTGGTTAATTAAGTGACGAACTGGTCGTTTTGACCAGGGTTCTCGATAGAACAGAACGACAAAAAGAATTTAAATAAATTGAAAAACAAATCTGTCTATCTGAGCGAGGCTCGATCCCGGGACTCTCGGAGTTCGAGCCTGGAACGCTATCCACTGCACTACCAGACATTTTATAACTGACGAACAACGAAACTCACATATAAACCATGATTCACGATTTATATATAAGTTTCGTTATACGTTACGTATACGTTATTTCGTTTACGTTATTATACGATTTTTTTTCGTCAAAAAAACCGTCTTTGGCTCTGAGGACCGCGTTGACGATTCGTGGCATTCTCGCAATCAATTTATTGATTTGGGCTGCCTCCAGACTTACCCATGCATGTTGCAGTTTGTGCCACAAATCGTCAGCCACGAAGGGCAGACCTCTCTGACTTTCCGATCAAGTTCCTTTCATAAAAGCTCGATCGGATTCAGATCGGGAGATTGTGGTGGCCAAATCATACTAACGCGGACGCCCTTTTTTCCTTCGTCTCCAAATAACCTCGACAAAGACCAGAGCTGTGTTTCGCATCGTTGTCCTGTCACAACAGGACATTGTCGCAACAGGACATTGATGCAACAGGACAACGATCCGAAACACAGCTCTGGTCTTTGTCGAGGTTATTTGGAGACGAAGGAAAAAGAGGGCATCCTCGTTAATATGATTTGGCCACCACAATCTCCCGATCTGAATCGGATCGAGCTTTTATGGAAGGAACTTGATCGGAAAGTCAGAGAGGTCTGCCCTTCGTCTGCTGGCGATTTGTGGCACAAACTGCAACATGCATGGGTAAGTCTGGAGGCAGCCCAAATCAATAAATTGATTGCGAGAATGCCACGAATCGTCAACGCGGTCCTCAGAGCCAAAGACGGTTTTTTTGACGAAAAAAAATCGTATAAAAAAAGGTAAGAGATTTAATTTTCAATTAAAATGTCGTGAAGATGGTGATAAAACCAATTTAAAAAATGCTTCGCCCCTCTAAAAAAAAATTTTCATGAGAAAATTAAAATAATTTTTATTCTAAAAGTAGGAGAAAAAAAATGTCGAAAAAAAATTCTGAAATAATTTTACCAGGTCTATCATAATGTCATGCAACTTTCCACCCTCATGATATTTTCTCCAATCTCCCGCCGTTTTCAAGATACGCCGAATTTAATAAAACTCTCAATTTTCGTCAAAAATTGAAATATTTTTGTGAAAAAAAATCGCACGATACTTTTTCAAAAACGAAAATGCAGCGTTCGATATCCCCTTTGAAACTATGATGAATAAAATTGTACGCAAAAATTTCTAGTGGATGGGCAGCCCATCTCCAAAGCTCAAAAAATCGTCGAAAAACTGCCCTGTTCAAAAGCGTTGGAGACTATAAAAAAAATTGTAAAAAATTATCCAAAATAAGCAAAGTGAAGCTAAAACTGTCCCCTTTAAAACGGCGCTTATTAAATCCTCTTACGACCTTTTTCGACTGAGATATGGAACTTATACCGAGGCTCAAAATTTCGATGGGTGAACCCATACTTTTGAGCGGGAGTGTATGTCGGAGAATGATCGATATTCGAATAAGAACTCTTCATTTGGCGTGTGGGACGCGTAACCAATCGTTTTATTTGATAATTCGCTTTATAAACAGGACTTATTAAGAAATGTATATTCGATTTGGAATAACACGTCAATTCCCTTCTTCGTTCTCTCGTTGACTCTTCTTTCGTTATTCCTCTATTTTTATAAATCGATCTTTTAAACAAAAGAATATAGTATGGACCACTACGATCTTTATATCTCCGACATATATATACCAGCTGTGCCCGCGGGCTTCGCCCGCTGCATAGGGCAGGCGCATCTAGCCATTTCTAGCTGATTATAATCAGCTAGAAAAAAATTTATTTGAAATTGGACAAATAATTATTTGTCCAATTTCAAATAAATTTTTTTAACGGATTGTGGAATATTTTACATGAGACAAAGGGTAGCGTCCGCACTACACCGGTGTGTGGGATTCATCCTCACTGTAAACCACACATTAGAGAATATTTGGATACATGAATTATTCCGTTCAGAGTTTCATCAGTTTTATATAATTACTAGCTGTGCCCGCGGGCTTCGCCCGCTGCATAGGGCAGGCGCATCTAGCCATTTCTAGCTGATTGAATGAAATTGCTAATTTTTTTTTTTTTCGTATTCCCGTAAAAATTAAGATAACAAAATTTCTCAGAACTCCAAACTCCGTTTGAATCATGATCTTAAATCCCGTGAAAGATTCATTGAAATCGGTTCAGTGATTTTCGGTTGAAAAGCGGCCAAACATATATATAGAGATATATATAACGTATATATATATATATGACATATTGTAACGTTACGCACTTATCGACCGAGTGTACGTCGCTACGCGTCGGTTCGTGCTTCTTAAATTAAAAGGAGCAGGTATGAAAGAACGTGAAAAAACGCGGTTTTTGTGTAAAAAATATAACAAAATGAAATTTATTCAATTTTAGCGATGCGTTTACAAAATAAAATCTCGCGGATAAATTTATAAAGAGATTTCGATCGCGTTACCGGATTTACGAAAATTGTTTCTTATTTTTCTTTCAATTTTTATTCTTATTTTTGTCTGTTATTTTTATTTTGTTTGCGATGTATTCGAATTCCTAACGAACACGAAAATTCGAGAGAAATAAGAATCGTTGCAATTTACTGTACGAAAATCCACGAAGATTTTCTCAATTATAAAATAAACAATTTTTCTTTTATTTCCGCTTTGTTTGTTTTTATTTACTATCGCACACGGTACTGCTTATTAATCTGCACGCTTTATGTCTATCTCGCTTGTTGTGTGTCTCCTGCGTTTTTATAATAAAGAAATTTTAATTGTAATTTGGCTTTATTTTCTTATTTCTGTTTTGTCCTGGAACAACCCGCTTATTCTTATTTATTTCGCTTCTATTCGCTTTTCAAATGTTCAAAATTAACCACAATCCAAAAGTGATTTGACTCGATATAATAATAATAATTTGATAAATTTTTGTTTTTTCATAAACCAAAGTTCTTACCGCTGCCTTTTGGATTGTCGTTCCGAATAATAATCGTCTTATTTTATTATTGATTATAAATCCAAGGGTATTGATTCAATTTACTTTCTTTAATTAATTTATAATATTTTTCACTTTTTTGACGAACAATTTCACTGTATTGACGAATAATTTCACTTTTCTCTTGGATTTATAATTTAATCTCCAGTTCCGCTCAGACTGCCTCGGCTATAAATTTTTATCAATTTGAATCTAAATTTAATTTGCAAAATAAATAAATAATTTCTAACCTGTTTCCAACAAACATAAAAATAAAAGAAATAATAAAAAGGTGAGTATTACTCAGGCTACGGGCTCTAAACGTCGCCGGATAGCGCCAATATCCCTTGCAACACAGGAAAGGATGCAGACCCCAGACCACGGGAGCAAAACGTCGCCGAATTACCCCAATGTCCTGAGCATCTACGAGGTAAGGAAATAATTGACCATGAACCACGGGATGAGAACGTCGCCGAACCCCTCCAATGTCTCATGCATCAATTAATCGGAAAGTAAAAAAAAATAGGAGTGACCCTGGACTACGGGATGAGAACGTCGCCGAACCCCTCCAATATCCCAGGCATCAAGGAAAAATAGGAACAAAGGATTTATGAATTGTTGGAACTAGGTAGAGTGTTCTACTGGAGTGAGCTCTGTTAGGAGGTCCGAGCCAGTCTAAGTGATCAAAGGAACTGATGCCGAGAGCGGTCGCGCAGCGACTTTTATACCCCTCTTTTCGCTCGCTTTTGATGCGCCGCTTAATTTAAGCCTCGAACCCCTTACTGCGCACGTTCTATTTTTTTATTCGCTCTACACGCTCCCCACCACTCATTCACGCTCTCACATTCGCTCGCCACTACCCCCACTCTCGCATCCTTGGATGCGCGAAAATCCGCTTTTTATGTTTTTCAGCCTTTTTTATTTCAATTTTTCTATTATTAATCGCCAATTATTATTTTTTTACGAATTATTGAATCATTTTTCGTATGCAAAAACAATTAATTATTTTTTTAAAACAATGAAAAGAATTCGAGTTTTCTCTCGAATTCGGCTAGTGCGCATGCGCTGTAGTACGCATTTTCGTTTATTCAAAGTTATTTAAATTTTCGGTAAAATTATAAATCGCGCTTATTTTGTTTCGATTCTCTGATTTTTTTTCCGATTTTTTAAGTCTAATTAAGTTAACGAACGATAATTTAATGAAAAGAAATAAAAAAAGCAAAAAGAATATTTAATTAAATTTTTTCGACGCTTGGCGGCGTCGGTAACGCTCGCGTCGGTAGTCTCGGCTTTTCGTTGCCGATGCCCAAGATGGCCGCCGCCCAGACGAAAGCGCGCGTCGTTGTTGTTGTCGGGCGAAAAATGTCGGCGATCGCGCCGTCGCGTCGTTCGTATTCGCGTTCGGTATCTGGATATTCGTGTCGTGAGTGCGGGTACGTTTCAATATATATAACATATTGAGACGAACCAGACCGCACGCCAATTTACCGACGCAGTAGAGCGCGAGTACGCGCATCGCTCAACCGCGGCGCCAGCGTCCGGGCCCGTATATCGACCGATAACGCCTAGATCGCTCTATAAATTGTTTTCATGCAAAATTATTTAAAAAACTTAACTCTTTGAATAAATTATCGAACGCATCTTTTCAAGGAACATTACGCACACTAAATCGAACAAATCTCAGAGTAAAATAAGAGAATATATAAGAAAATTTTATTAAAGAAATTTTAAGTCTGAAATTCGAATTCAAACAGACTCGCGCGCTTTTCAAGCATAGCCAATCACAAAAATCGGCCAATAATTAATTTTCGAGAGCAGCGAATAGGAAAAAACATCGATTCTCATTCGCAACAAGAATTATACCTCAGAAAGCTGACCAATAATGCTCAAACAAAAGTAAATATTAACCAATAAGAAAATTCAGAGAAATAAATCGGGTTTGAGATTATCTTGCAGAGCGAATGAGAATCGAGAATGAATTCCGCCATAATTGTTATTATTATTTTCCATTGTTTTCGCGGATATAAAAAGGGCGAGCGCAGAAGCCTCTGGGCCAGTCTAGTCCTCATCACGCTAGACCCGCATACGCAAAAAGAATACGCACACCGCCGATCTAGCCCTACCACGCTAGATCCGCATTACGCAATATATTATCCGATCTGAGATTGAGCACCTCAGATCCGCATTACGCAATTATTATCAATCAGTCATACCATTTCGTAAAAGATACTCTCAGAGAAACAAGAAAAATAATTTCCACCACAGTGAAGAGGGCGGGTTTCATGCGATTCCGTGTGGAAACCAGATTCTTCCTGTGTGTATCCGATCTAGTTCGGGGGGGCCGGGACCTTGCGATTCCGTTTGGTCTCAAGAACCCTGATAGATTTCCTATAACCTTTTCTTCCTACCTTGCCGTATCTGGAGGGCTGGGGCAGTTCGGGTACGTTCGGCCCTAAGATTCCGGATACTCCAATCTTTCGGTATTCTCTGAGCAGTAAAATAAAAAAAAAAAAAAACTTGCTTTCACTCAAATTTAAACACCATGACTGATTGATCAAAACGCTCTTATTTAGCTCAGGGCTTAGGAAATTTATAATTTGCGATTTGATTAACTAAAGGAATTTAAAAATTTAAATTTGCTGTTTGCGGAATTTCGAGAAACATATTATTCGTATCAATTGTTAAATTTATAATTTGCGAGGCCTATTCAGTTGATTGCAAAATTTATAATCGAATATTTCGTTGCGAAACTTATTTTATTTGCGAGCAAAACTCATTATTAATTGCGGAAACTTATTAATTACGAGATCTATTTGACCGATCATAGTGCGAGCTTATTATTCTTATTAATTGCGAATTTTGCGAAATTTATTTAATTGATTATTTTGCGAGACTTATTAATCTCATTAATTGCGAATCTTTGCGAAATTTATTTAATTGATTATTTTGCGAGACTTGTTTTTATTAATTACGAAAATTATTATTTGTGAATTTTACTATTTGCGATTCAAATAATCTGCGAAACTTATTAAATTTATTTATTGCGAAACCTAAAATCACGAGGTGCGTTTAATTATCAATTAAAAATTCATGGACTGGCGAAATTGAATAATTTAAAAAATTCTTTGCGTGCGGAATTAGAAAGTAATTTATCAAATTTTGTTGCGGAACAAGTAATAATTTAATTCATTTGCGAAATAAAAGAAAAATATCGGAAACAAAACACATGTTAAAAACACTCAAACAACATTGAATAAAAATTCTGTTATTTTGTTACTAAATTTCTATCGCGCTTTTGTCGAGTTTCTTTCATGCCCGCTCCTTTACTATATAAGAAGCTCGAATTCACGCGTAACGGCGTGCTATCATAAAACGTACCGTTACAACTTTGGCGCCCAACGTGGGGCGGGCATTGCAAAGAAAAGCAAGGGTAGTGATTTAACAAATAAAATTGATGAAAATTATTAGAGGTTTTGAAATGGCTGATAGTAAAAATCCACTTGAGGACGCTGCGGCGGATTCCGGGTATCAAAATCCTGAAAATGAAATAAAGACTAACGAACTTACGACTACACTTCCTCCTCCTGGTGCAGGAGAGATATTTAATCAATCGAGAGCAAATTTTGGGGAAATAGCAGAAAATAAAGATGAAAATAGATTAGAAGAATTTGGAACTCCAAAGTCAGATCACGGAAGGATAGAATTTGGTGAGATTAATAATCAATTATTAATGAGTTTAATCGAGTCAATGCAAGACATGAAGAGGCAGGTTCAGGTAATGGGGAACGAATTCACGCGTAACGGCGTGCTATCATAAAACGTACCGTTACAATATATATATATATATGACATATATATAACATATATATAACATCTTTTATATATATATGTAGAAGCTTGGTTATTCGTTGGAGTTATTCTCACATTCGTTACTTTCTGACGAGACATTATTAATTTTAAAACGACTTAAATCAGAACTGAAATATAAATCATTGATATTATTTATTTAACAAGAACAGTTTAATATCCTTTATCGATTTTATTCTTTCGAACTTCTTGATTTATTCCCGTTCGATCTCTGTTCGATCTTCGTTCGATCTGTTTTGTTTCCATGGTAACCAAACGACAATCATCTCTTCTACACGGCCTCCCTGACCATTCACACGTCCTCGTGTGATAAGAAAGTAGCAGTTACTTCTTCTGCTTCTTCATTGTCTGAAGCTACTGCTTCTTCATCATCTGAAAGTGTAAAATCATGCGTTTTGATCGAAGTCGTTCGGCCTTTCCTGACTTTTTTTTTTTTTTTTTTTTTTTTTAATCATAAAGTGTTTTTTTTTTTTTACTATATAGATCGTCTTGCCATATAGGCGATCTTGCCACACAGGCGATCTTGCCACACAGGCGACCTTGCCACACAGGCGATCTTGCCACATAGGCAACCTTGCCACACAGGCGATCTTGCCACACAAGCGACCTTTGCCACACAGGCGACTTTTGCCACACAGGCGACCTTTGCCACACAGGCGACTTTTGTTTACTTATCCATTCATATATTCGTTACCTTCTTCATCTGTGATATGCAAGTCGAGTTCATCAGGAACATGGGGCATAGGAAAAGGGCGTAGACGTTCTCGAGCGTACTTATACGTACGGTTTGAATCAAGACTTTTAAGTTGATACCTATCACCTTCTAACACATTGGTGATTATAAAAGGTCCTCTGAATTTAGCATTCAATTTAGTCTGATTTCGTTCATGGTTTTCAATTAAAACATAATCACCAGTTGTGAATTTCGTAACTTTTGCTTTATTTTTGTCAAATTGAGTTTTGTTTATCTTTGCGTTTTTTTTTCTATTGAACACATTGCTTGTTCTCTAATTTCATCTATCTTTACTTCTGTTTCATTTTCGTTTGGCACGATAAGTTTGAGTGGTCTGGCTACTCGGCCAATTAATAATTCTAAGGGACTTGCTTTGGTTACTCTGTTTTGTGTTGTATTAATAGCTAATTGAATTTCTCCAATACTATTTTGCCATGGTTCTTCTCGATTTATTTCAACAGCTGTTAGCATATTTTTGAGTGTACTCATGGTTCTTTCTACTTGTCCATTAGCACGGGGAGAACCAGTAGCTATTAAATGTAAGTTTATATTGTTTTTAATACAAAAGTCACGAAAGTCCTTGTTTGCGAAACATCTACCTTGATCAGCAATGATTCTTGTAGGAGGCCCGAAAATTGTTATATAAGAGTTTAAGGCTTTCTCAGCGTTAGCTGCATCAATATGCATAGCATGATGTAATAGAGTAAATTTTGTGAATGCATCAATCATTACAAATACATATTCTTTTGTATTATTTTTTCCACTTAATTTACCAGTGACATCGAAATGAATAGTATGCCATGGTATACTGATTTTTGGGATAGGATGGAGTTCTATTTGTTGTTTTCCTGAGGTTGGTTTCGATATTTTACAAGTATAACAATTCTCGACAAATTTTCTTATATATTTGGACATGTGAGGAAACCAATAATATTGATATGCTTTTTCTAATGTTTTTTCCCATCCCAGATGTAAGATTGCTTCGTGTATATGATTTATTACTGACCACCGAAATGCCGTAGGTATTATGGGAAGCCATGTTTTTTTATTATTTCTTTGGATTTTTCGGTGAAGGATTTTCGATTTTAATTGATATGTAGAATCTATTTCTGATGGTGAATCAATATTTTTCAATTTTTCTATAATATTTTTTAATTCTGCATCACGATTTTGTTCTACTTCAAGCCAATTCGGGGATATTTGCGTTAATTGAACATGTTTTTCTTTTTGTTCGTTTTTTTTAGGGGTTTTCACAACAGGAAGAATTTCATCTTTTTCTGTTGGTAAAGAGTTTTCTGAAAAAAAATCGGCATGAACCATATTTTTACCTTCTTTGTAAAGAATATCGAAATCAAAAGCTTGTAAGAAAGCCCACCATCTGTGTACTCGAGGTGTTAAATCAAGTTTTGTTTTAGAAGATTTCAATGAATTACAGTCAGTAACAACAATAAATTTTCGTCCGTAAAGGTAATGTCGAAAATGTTTTACTGCATTGACAACGGCTAGTGTCTCTAATTCATATGAGTGATACTTTGATTCCACTTTCGTTGTTCGTTTACTGTAGTACTCCACTGGATGGAGTTTTTTGTTCACTTTTTGTATTAGAATTGCACCATAACCTTCTGAACTCGCGTCTGTATGTAATTCTATCGGGTAATTTGGATCAAAGATCATGAGAATCGGTGTATTTGTGAGTTGTGTAATAATATCTTGTCTTATATTTTCGTACTCTGATTTCCAGTTTATTTTGCTTTTGTTTGAGAGTTGAGAGATGAGGCTATAAAATGGTGCTAACTTTTCGGAGAACTTGTGAATAAATTGTCGAAAATATGAAGCCAATCCAATGAATTGTCGTAATTGGGTTATTGTTTTTGGGGGAGGTAAATTTTTTAATGCAATTATTTTGCGAGGATTTGGTTTTAGTTCACCATTGGATATTTCATATCCCAAAAACTCTACTTTATTTTTAACAAAGGAGCATTTTTTGACATTGAAAGAAAAACCTGCTTCACTCAAAGTTTTCAAAATTATTTTGAGTCTAGATAGTCCTTCTTCTATGGTAGCTGATGGTATAATTATATCATCCATGTATGCAATACCGAAAGAGAAGGCTAATTCTCCTAAAGCTGTATTCATGCAGCGTTGAAATACTGCAGGGGCATTACGTAAACCGAAAGGTACAGCGAGGTATTCAAAGTGTCCATCTGGTGTAATGAAGGCTGTTCGTTCTATAGACTCTGAGTGAATTGGTATTTGGTGAAATCCACAGGCCATGTCAAGACATGAAAAATATTTTGCACCTGTTAATCGTTGAATTTGATCGCATATTAATGGCAAAGGATAGTGATCAGGAACGGTATTTAAATTCAATTCGCGGTAGTCTACACACATACGATCAGATCCATCTTGTTTTTTTACCAATAGAATAGGACTCGCGAATGGTGAAGTACTTGGTCGAATTATACCAGCTGATAATAATTCATCGCATTTTTTTCGAACAATCTGTCTTTCTTCAAGACTTAAGTGATATGGTCGTCGTTGAACCGTTTTATTTGGATCTTTCAATTTTATTTCTAAAGAACCTTTTTTGACTCTGCTAGTTGGTGTTCCTTCGATAAAGAATGGAGTAAATTTTTTTAATAATTCCATTAGATTTGTTTTTTCATTGCCTGTTATATCTGTATTAATATTTTCAAAGGAACTGACAGCATGTCCTATTTCGCATAAATTTATGCAGTATATTTTTTTTATTGAAAGGCCTTCAGGAGTTAGTTCGATTGAAAATCCTTGGGATATTAAATCACGACCAATCAAAATACTATTACTCAATAGTTTATCGGGTAAAACATGAAATAAAAGTTCGACTGAATGATTTGAGAGAGATATTAGTGATAGAATCTGTAATGTGCATATTACTCTTGAATTACCAATACCCAACAGAGCAACCAAATCGTCTTTTCGTTTTCCTTGAAATTTATTTGCTAAACTTTCTGCAATTAGAGAACATTCAGCACCAGAGTCAAAACAAAATGGATATTGCTCACCGGATTGTGTTAGAGTTCCAGTGACAGGTCTCATACTACAAAAGTTGATTCGTCGTTCAGTCTGTTTTGGTGGTTCTTTGTTTGAACACTTCGATGCAATATGACCCATCATTCCACATTTGAAACAGGTGATTGTTGATTTTGAGGTTATTGTGTTGGATATTTGATTTGTGTCTTCTTTGTTCAACATGTTTTTATTAAAATTGCTTGTGTTGTTCCAGCAATCAGTAGTGATATGGCCTATTTTTCCACAAGCATAACATTTTTTTTGCGTTTTTAAGCGCTTCCATGTTTTGGTCGAATCATCATTTTCGATAAGTGGTCGTTTCCGATAGGCAAATGCCATCAATTCTTGTTGCATTTTATTCCTTGTAGAGATTTCTTCTGTAAAAACTACGCGCTGTAGTTTTGGCTCGAATTTTGCGATGTGGTTGAGAACAGTAGCAACAGCTATATTTTCTACGCTCAAATTTTGCCAATCCGTTAATAATGATGATATGAGGTTGCTTGCATATGCTGCAAGACATTCTCCTTCGATTGGTTTGGTATTTAAAATTTGCATTAGAGTCGCAGTATTTGTCTCTACCCTGGCATAACGGGAAAGAAAAATTTCTCGAAATTGTGGCCAATCCATATTCGGAAAAGATATTTGGGATAACCATATTGCAGCTGATCCTTTTAAAGCTTTGCTTAACGCGATGAGTAATTCACTTCCACTTAAAGAACGTTCCGCGAGACAAATGTTCACTGTCGATGACCAAGCTTTCACGTCAGAGTCTTTTATATCGGGGTTAAATTTTGGGAGAGAAATTATGTCTGATTTTGAATTGTCAGGAGCACGCAACGTATTTATAAGTTGGGTTATATTTCGTGTATGAGATTCAAGTATTTCACGCCAAATTAAATCGTTATTTGCACTGTCCGCACTATTTTCTGTATCTTGGGCTTGAGCAGATCCCACTTCTGATGTAGAAGCTTGGTTATTCGTTGGAGTTATTCTCACATTCGTTACTTTCCGACGAGACATTATTAATTTTAAAACGACTTAAATCAGAACTGAAATATAAATCATTGATATTATTTATTTAACAAGAACAGTTTAATATCCTTTATCGATTTTATTCTTTCGAACTTCTTGATTTATTCCCGTTCGATCTCTGTTCGATCTTCGTTCGATCTGTTTTGTTTCCATGGTAACCAAACGACATTCATCTCTTCTACATATATATGGTGATTGAGTGAGAAAATGATGAGGGTGAAAAATAAACTTTGGATACGATTTGGATAAAACCCGTTCTTAGTGAGCGTGTACATAGCGGAATAAGTAACTATGCCAAATTTCAAGTCAATCGGGCTTATAGTTTCGGTGATCTGGTGATGAGTCAGTGAGTGAGTGGTATTTCGCTTATATATATGGGTCATTCCACCAAAAAAAATCATTTTTACGGGGCGACCCCCGCCGATTTTTTTAAAACTTTGAGAATAGTTTCTCTACATCATAAAAAAAAATTCCTGAAAATTTGGGCCTTTTTTATACAATGATTTCAAAGTTATAAATTTTTGAAGTTGTGAAATTTTTTTTTTTTTTTCAATTTTTTCATCCATTTTTTCATCAAAAAATACTTTTTTTTTTAAATTGGTAAAATATAGTTTTTTGTAGGAAAAATTCTCAACTTTGCAATGAGAACATTCATTTTTCAACATATACAACGGAAAACCCTTCAAAATCCAATCAAAGTGGAAAAAGTGATTTTTCTCATAGTGCGGTGCGTGGTACATCAAATTTATAAATTTTTTATGAAAGCTGAGAGTTTTTCCCATGAAATATGTCATTTTCGCGATGTGCATATTTTTTTTTTTTTTACAATAAAATAAACTGTAAAATTTTTACAATTAAAAAACTTTTATTTTCGAACTTTTTTCAGATGTTGAGATAGTTTTAATATAAGCATATCCTATCTCATCATTTATAGGCAAAAAAGCGTGTATTGTTTGTGTGCCTTTTACCGTTTTTGATAGTAAATATCATACATCCAATACATTTTTTTTTTCCAAATATTCTTCATTAGTAATAAAAGTAAAATCAACGCCAGAGAAATTCTTAGTAGCCCAGGTGTACAAATTCTGCGGTGTTAGGATATGCTGTTTACTACCCATTTGCAATGAAGCCCTAGCAGCAAGTCGTTTCACTGAACCTGCGAGCCCATCGCATGGTCCTTTGCCATGGGCTGTGGCAAAAAAATGCCACTCAGCGTTAATTTCAAAATCTGCATTATGATGACATAAATTAGTGAATGCTTTCTTGTTTTTGAATTGCTGTGGTGCTCCGTCTGAGAAATAAAAAATCGTATTTATGATGGCAAATCTTTCTTTCAGATAAGCAATCAATTGTTCTTGAAATAGATAAATCAAAATTGTGTCATGTTTCAGGCAATCAGAAATTCCAACTAGGCTACAATGTTTGATATGATTATCTTCGTTGTAATAAACCACCATTGGAAATATAGTGGCTTGGTCATTATTCCAATGGAAGCCTTGAGCTGCTTCCTGCACAACGAATGCATAATTTTCCGCAAAATCAAAAACTACAGCAAACTCACCGTTTTGTAAATTTAGCTTTGTATCAGAAAAATATCGACTTTGTGTTTTTGCTATTAAATCATGTTTCAAAAGTTTCTCAAGATTCATTACTAAGTTATCAATGAAATCATCAGAATCTGAAGTGACATCTACAATAGTACATCGATCTGTAGATGTCCACATTTTATATTGAATTTCATCGATATCGAGTTCGATGAACGATGCACGAAAATAATCCACTATTTCTTCGCTATTTGGACACCTTCTGCAACTTCTGAAGTAGCACGATTCTGTTGGATTAGAACAAACCAATTTGTTTACCAAAATGGTATAGATTGGCTGAGACTCAACAATCCAATGCGTATTTTTTGCGAATTTTGGAAAGTTACATCCTAAATAAAAAGATATGTGAATTAATAACAATGTTTTAAAAAAGGTGATGCAGAACGTCTCTTACACAATTACCTTCCAGCATTAACTTCACATTTTGATGTGTAGTACATACGCATACAACATGTGTACCACTACTTCCAGCAAGAATACAATGAGCGGGTCTCAAGCTAGCAAATTTTGAAAATTGAATAGGTACTGAATCATGCTGTGCCTTGAAATTTTGGTATAATTCTTTCAAATTGCACAAAATCAACTTCTTTTGGACTCTTATGCGATTACCATCACAATCCTTTACAGATTTGAAATCTTTCATGCCCGCTAATTGCTTAGAATTTTCTTCGCTCTCGTAGAAGTCAATAACAAGTCTTTTTATATCCAGATTAAGCGGTTGATTACCCGAAGATTTTACGGGATTCGAATTTCAGTGCTGTTTCCACTAGCTTCTGAATTAACATTTTTAGACACATTGATTTTTTTTTGTAGATTCAGTACCATTGTTCGGGAGCAGTTAAACTCGCTCTGTATTTGACTTATCTTCCAACTATCGGGTAAAAGGGAAAGTAATTTCTCTTTCATCGATCTGCAAAGAAAATAATAATGGAAAATAATAATGCACGGGATCAATTTGAAAAAAATCAAGGAATTGTAGAACTAAAAGAATGTTATTAAAATCTTACGTGTTAGTTTCAGCACTATATAATTCTTTTACTTTAGCTATCATTGAACAGTGATCTTGATTAATTTTACTGTACATAGATTCTGGTAATATTCCAAATTGTGATCGAAATTTATTCTGAAGAGCAGCATAGCTCTCGTCGAGTTTCATTACTCCATACAATTTTTCAGAATATAGTCTGAAATCAAACATAAAGGTGGATATTTAAATAGGTTTTAAATAGGATATGAAGTTAGTGAAAAAAGGATTGAGAACTAATGGGAAATTTCTAACCTATCTTTTTCAATAGGAGGAATTTTCAGAAACTGTTCCAATGAGTGATCATTATAATCACATAAATTATCGCTGAAATTACTGACAGTTCTAGAAACACTACTTTCCGAAGGTGTAATTTCAGCTGATATACTCAAATTCTCAACACTAAGTTGACTTGAAATAATATCTTCTTCCTGTGGTTCGGGCGGAATATATTCCTTGACGCGAAGTCGACATCGTACACATAACATGGAAGCGTCATCCGATTCAGGAAATTTCCAACGATCTTTTTCAGGGAATTTGCGTAAATTTTTTGTATTTTTACTATCTAAAAATTTTAATTAAATAGCCATCAACAATTAATATTGATCAGTCAATGATTTAGTCGATTGCACTTTAAGGTTATATATAGGAGCTGTGATACAATGCATTCACTTACGTGGTTCGTCGAATGGATTAAAACATTTCGGTGTAAATCTCATACGTTCACTCATCTTAACAAGGAATAAAAAAACCTACAACGATAATTCAATAATTGAACAATCATATGATTATTGAAGACAAAAAACTGAAGAAAAATATCAGTAAACAAATAGGGACCGTGCGTACCCATACACTCTCACCAGAGTGAGAATGTGTAGTCGTGTACGTACATACGTTTTTGCATCACAAAAGTGCCTTTCCTCACCGTTAGCGTCGCCACCAGTATGCATATACACGACTACACATTCTCACTCTGGTGAGAGTGTATGGGTACGCACGGTCCCTATAATCACCGAAAGAAAAAAAATGAAGTGAGACGTTAGCGCCATCTACATCGTAAACGGCAGTGTATGAAGTAAAATTTTAAGCGGCAAATTCAACAATTAAAAATTAAATATTTCACATAAAATAATTTTACTGTATCAAACAATCGAATAATCATCGGCAAGTTTTTCGTTTTATTTAATTGTAAAAAAAAATCAAAAAATATGCACATCGCGAAAATGACATATTTCGTGGGAAAAACTCTCAGCTTTCAGAAAAAAATTATAAATTTGATGTACCACGCGCCGCACTATGAGAAAAATCACTTTTTCCACTTTGATTGGATTTTGAAGGGTTTTCCGTTGTATATGTTGAAAAATGAATGTTCCCATTGCAAAGTTGAGAATTTTTCCTACAAAAAACTATATTTTACCAATTTAAAAAAAAAGTATTTTTTGATGAAAAAATGGATGAAAAAATTGAAAAAAAAAAAAAAATTGTCACAATTTCAAAAATTCATAACTTTGAAATCACTGTATAAAAAAGGCCCAAATTTTCAGGAATTTTTTTTTTATGATGTAGAGAACATATTCTCAAAGTTTTAAAAAAATCGGCGGGGGTCGCCCCGTAAAAATGATTTTATTTGGTGGAATGACCCATAAAGTATCAGAAAACAATTGAATACTTGATACATTGATACCAAGCATCGAAAATGTTGTTCAAACAAATGTATTGAATATTTAGAGCAGTTTTTGATGCGTGATTTATTCATATCAAGATTCAAATATAACCAAATACAACATTTCCTAAATTTTCCAGATTTTCCAAAATTTTTTTTTTTTCAATTTTATCAAATATTCTTTCCACATTTTTTGAAAATTATTTTTCCAAAATAAAAAAAAAAATTTCCAAATTTTCAAGGTTTCCATTTTTTTCGTTGAAATTTTTTTTTTTTCAAAACTTTCTTGTTTCTCACGGATTTATCCATGAGTATTTATTGAAATAGCGTAAAAAAACGGTTTTTGTAACTGGCAGTGAAGTGGTGACAATCTGGCTCTGATCTGGTTGTGATAAATGTGTGTACAATTGGTAACAAAATAGTCGTTATGATTGGCGTAAAAACTGTCATAGCGTAAACAAACCGTTCCGTATTTTAGTATTTTAGTATGTTTGTAAAAGATATCTGAAATCCGTAAACCGAACTCAGCCGAAACCGAAAAATTCGATCTCATTTCTCTTATCTTTCTTGCTAACATTTCTTGGTACTCGGCGCTGCCCATGCTATCGATCGATAAATATAGTATAAAAATATTGAAAAATTTCCTAAATATTGAAAAAAGTCCTAGCACTAACTTGGAAATGCTAAAGGAACATCCGCTCATCAAAAAATTATTTATTAAGTTTAATACGCCCCAACCATCATCTGCAGCTGTTGAGCGATTGTTTAGTTTTGCGACAATGATAGTTCTGCCCAAATGGAATCGTTTGACAGACTTGTTGATACTTGATACAAATGTATCAAGTATCAACAAAAATATAGATATGAGGTATTCCACGTCAAACCGGCGGACTTTTTCCCTGCCCCTCGCCGATTTGGTTAATTATTTTTTATATAATTATATGAAGTCTAAAAGACACCCTGGAATTTTTTCAGATTTTTCTGAAGAGTCATTTTCGAAAAAAAAAAAAACATCCAAAAAAGTCCAAAAAAAAGCCCCATTTTAAAAATCTGAAAAAATTCCTAAAAACCGCTGATTATATGCCAAACACTTTAAGCTACCGCCCGTAGTGGAAGTACGATTTTTTCTGGGTGTTAATCGGCTAATAACGTTGAAAAAATTCAAAAAATGCCGAAAAACACGTACTCTGACCTAATAGTTGAATATTTTCGTACCCAAAAATTTTCTCTAAGCCAAAAAAAATTTTTGGCTTAACCCCTTCACTGGTGAGCCCGCCATATAACGTTAGAATTGCCCGCCATATGGCGGGCTCACTAGTGAAGGGGTTAAAAAATTCGAAAATTTTTTTTTAAGCCAAAAAAAAATTTTTTCAAGACGAAAAAAATTTTTGGCTTAAAAAATTGGAAAAATTATTTTTAAGCCAAAAAAAATTTTTGGGTACGAAAATATTCAACTATTGGGTCAGAGTACGTATTTTTCGGCATTTTTTGAATTTTTTCAACGTTATTAGCCGATTAACACCCAGAAAAAATCGTACTTCCACTACGGGCGGTAGCTTAAAGTGTTTAGCATATAATCAGCGATTTTTAGGAATTTTTTCAGATTTTTAAAATGGGCCTTTTTTTTGGACTTTTTTGGATGTTTTTTTTTTTTTTTTCGAAAATGACTCTTCAGAAAAATCTGAAAAAATTCCAGGGTATCTTTTAGACTTCATATAATTATGTAAAAAATAATTAACCAAATCGGCGAGGGGCAGGGAAAAAGTCCGCCGGTTTGACGTGGAATACCTCATATACACTACCGTCGGAAAGTTTCCGGACAAAAGTCGGAAAAATTTGCCACACTCTTTTTCATGTTATTCCGTCGATAACGTGGATAAATTAATTTAATAAACGGCATTTTAAAGGAGAGAAATCCCATTTCATTTTGCTTTTTTTGAAAAATTTTTGCGATTTTTTTTACGACTAGGACGTCATTTTGAAAACGACCATTTTTCGTCTTTTTTTTTCCTTTTTACAGAGCGACCGCGTTTTCAGTAGAAATTTTTTTTTCAATTTCTTTGATCGGATCATGAAAAGGCAAAACTCAAGCTTCAATTTCGTTTTTTATAAAATGCGTTACGATTTTTTTTGAAAAAGTTATCATGTTTTTGGCGAAAAAAGACGGAATTCAGAAATTCCTGCGTAACACGAAAACTATCACATTTAGAAAAAAATCTCAGAGGAGTGAAAAGTTGCCTCTGACATTGTTCTAGTCACTTGATTTTTTTCAGATTTTTTTTCAGAAATTTTTTTTTTCATTGATTTTAGTCGAACTCCAGGTCTATCAATTTCCGTAATTTAAAAGCTATGGGTTTTTTCACTCAAAGTCCAAGGACAAAAAAGTTTTATTTCTTCATTTTAAAAGTTTTGGAATTTTTTCAGATTTTTTTTCGAATTTTTTTATCCGACGATGTTGACGATGATGATGAACATCATCGGAGAAAAAAAATCTGAAAAAATTCTAAAATGTTTAAAATGAAGAAATAAAACTTTTTTGTACTTGGACTTTTGGTCAAAAAACCCATACTTTTTGAATTACGGAAATTTATAGACCTGGAGATCGACTAAAATCGACGGAAAAAAAAACATTTCGGAAAAAAAATCTGGAAAAAATTGAATGACTAGACCAATCCCAGAGGCAACTTTTCACTCCTCTAAGATTTTTTTCTAAATGTGATAGTTTTCATGTTACGCAGGAATTTCTGAATTCCGTCTTTTTTCGCCAAAAACATGATAACTTTTTCAAAAAAAATCGTAACGGATTTTATAAAAAACGAAATTGAAGCTTGAGTTTTGCCTTTTCAAGATCCGGTCAAAGAAATTTGAAAAAAAAAATTTCTACCGAAAACGCGGTCGCTCTGTAAAAAGGAAAAAAAAAGACGAAAAAGGGTCGTTTTCAAAATGACGTCCTAGTCGTAAAAAAAATCGCAAAAATTTTTCAAAAAAAGCAAAATGAAATGGGATTTCTCCCCTTCAAAATGCCGTTTATTAAATTAATTTATCTACGTTATCGACGGAATAACATGAAAAAGAGTGTGGCAACTTTTTCCGACTTTTGTTCGGAAACTTTCCGACGGTAGTGTATATAATACCAGAAAAATAAGTAAGGCCTCAGACCACATGTTTGTCAGCCTCCGCTTCGCCTCGGCCAAAAATTACATGTGATCTGAGACTTTACTTATTTTTCTGGCCTAGGTATGTAATATACTATTTCACGCACAGCTGTAGTACGTGAGGCTCCCGCAACTGTCACCGGTGACTTGTCCCTAACCATTTTTTTCTCTGACGTCAAAGCTGCTCTTTTGTTTACGCTGGTTATTCATAATTTAAAGCATCATATAAATGGACAAAAATCAAAATATCTGTCTGTCAATGAAAATCCACATAATTTATTCGAAAACTGCGTATTTCATGGTGACATAATTAACAATTTTTATTATGCATGTGACCATGGTAAAAATGAAAAAAAAATAATGTACGCATTAATACTATAGATAATTTGCATTTTACGTTTGTTTAATTTAAAAAAAATTATGTTTGTTTAATCCATTTGGATGCTTGTTTAATTTTAAAAATGTTCATGTTTGATAAATTAAAAAATTTTCCTGATTAAATGTTTAATTGGCTACATTGGTTTTTTAAAATTATTTATATATATTTTATAAAAAAAAAAATAATGTACGCATTAATATTATTGTTAATTTGCATTTTACGTTTGTTTAATTTAAAACAATTTATGTTTGTTCAATTCAAACAAATTTTGTTTGTTTAATTTATTTTACGTTTGTTTAATTTAAAACAATTTATGTTTGTTTAATTCAAATAAATTTTGTTTGTTTAATTTGAAAAATTTTCATGTTGAATTTTACAAATTTTCATGTTAGTTAAATTAACAAATTTTCACATTTGTTGAATTTGAAAATTTTCATGTTTGTTAAATTTAAAAAAAATTCCGATAGAATGTTTAATTGTCTACATAGGTTTTTGTTAATTTGATGCCTGCCCCCCCCCCCCCCCTCCCCCCGACCAGCAGCACTCGCTTCGCTCGTGCCGCAAATGTCGGGGGCAGGCATCAATTTTTTTTTTGATGTAATGCATTTAATATTTTGTCTCCGTACTTTCGACCGGCTATGAAGAAAAATAGTATACACCACACGGGCAGAAGTTTGAGAGCCCTGAACTGCGCGTCAAATGCCCTCGGCTTCGCCTCGGGCATTGTGACGCGCAGGCGGGAATCTCAACTTTCTGCCCTTGTAGTGTAATATACTATTTGTGTTCAATAAGTTCCTTCCATGGTCGCTATGGTTCTGATTGCATTGAGATTTGTGTGAGACTAATGCAACTGATACAACTGTCCTCATTTGATTGTTTTGATGACTTATTTTAATTTCTAATGCAGGATTCTGGTTCAAATTTGTCCGCATTGTCTAATATGTTTCGAAGTACCCATAAAATACTGCTATAACTCTCTGAAATTCAATGAGAATTTGAGAAAAACTGACACTTCTTATTCTCATGGTATTCCTCCAAAGGTAATGAAGAATATCGAGACTTTACCTCGTTGTTAATAAAAAGTGAAATTATTTTTTTTTATAATTTCGAGAAAAAAAGAGTATTTATCCTGAAATTGGATGTAACAGGCCGAAATTATGCCGTTTCAGCCCAGAACACCCCTCGAGGTATACCGCTATTTGGTGGCTCATAACTACTGCTACTCTCTGGACTAAAAAAAAATGAAAAGCACATAATCTTTTAGTTTAAGATGTGTTCCGATGATACCCACGAAATTTCTCAAAAAAAATTTCCAATTACAAGAAAATGTGGTTTAAAAGGAACAAAACATGATTCTTTCCCACTTTTTTTTTTTGAAATTGAGTTTTGCAGAATCAAAAATTTTTTTTTGAAAATTTCGAAAAAATTTAGGTGCTTTTGTTGACAGATTTCGAAAATTTTTTATAATTCACTATTTTTCCCAGAAGTGCATTGTTTTTGAGGAAAAACTTTACTAAATATCAATGTAGGATCGGATTGTGTAAAATATTAGAAATTTTTTCCTTAAAACCAAAGCATTTCTGGAAAAAATAGTTAGGAATAAAAAGTTCTCCAAATCTGTCAAAGAATGCACCCAAATTTATTCAAAATTTTCTAAAAAAATTTTTGGATTTTGCTAAATTGACGATTTGCAAAATCCAAAAAAACCGCTCGAAACATTTCGCAAAAAATTCTAGTGCATTTTCCGAGTGATTTTAAGATTCGTTTATTCTTGACAACTTCCTCTGAAAGTGCATCATGTCAAAAAAAAAATCATTACTTTTTTCACAAAAAATTTTCACTTTAGTTGCCATTTTAAATACACTTATGTGAAAAAAAAAAATTTTTGACCATGGATTATTGAAATTCAAACATTTATGCCACTGGTTAGTACAGTTTCAGGTTCATCCCAAACCGGGAAACCATTGAAAACTCAATTTCAAAAACAAAAAAATGTGAAAAAATCATGTTTTTCTCGTTTTGAACCGACTTTTCTTGTAATTAAAATTTTTTTCGAGAAATGACGTGGGTATCATCGGAAAGAACACATTTTGAACTAAAAAATTATGTGCTTTTCATTTTTTTTCAGTCCAGAGTAGCAGTAGTTATGAGACACTAAATAGCGGTGTAACTCGAGGGGTGTCCTGGGCCGGAACGGGTTAATATTTCGCCTGAAAATCAAGATTCTCCCATACTTTTCCGTCTTGAAGCGGCAAAAGAAACTAAAGTTGCAGAAAAAAAATCCCAATCGCCCTGGAGACAAGCCAAGGTAACGTTCTTCCAATAACAATATCGTGGAAAACGACTTTTTATTCCAAAATTAGATGTTACAAGCCGAAATTCATATCTCGCCGAAAATCGAGATTCACCCGTGCTTTTTTGTCTCAAAAAGGCAAAAGATATTGAAGTTGCAGAAAAAAAAATCCTCATTGCCCGGGAAAGAAACCAAGGCAATGTTTTCTCTCTTCCAGGTTAGTGGAAAGACGAGTTTTTATGCTGAGATTGGATGTTACAGGCTGAAATTCATATCTCGCCTCAAAATCGAGATTCTCCCAAGCTTTTCTGTCTCATAGGGGCAAATGAAACTAAAAATGCAGGAAAAACTTACTTTACTTTACTTGAATCCTATCGATAACCCCAGTCAATACTCGTATCAACTTGCAGAGACGGTCCAAGCACGGATGAACTAGCAACGATTTTGCAAGCTGTGAAATGTGGATTAGGCCTCTTGAGGATACCATGTTTAAAAAAGCGCGCCTGGAACTCTACCCCTGTGGTGGTGCGGAAAAAAGTTCGCAATATACAATTTTTACGTTAGGCATGTCTGTACCATGACCATAGAATCTTTGAAAATGTACTAACATAATAACCCATAGAAATTCAAACCAAAATCTTATAATCATCAAAAAGAGGTTGAGGAATTTTTGAGAAAAAAGCCGTGATATCAAACCCAAAAATTCCCCTAGGGGAAAAAAGGTCGGGACAAGTAAATTGATGGTCCCTTGTTTCCTGATGATATCAAAAAAGTGTAGAAAAAATTCTAAAATCCCCTCACGGGGAAAAAAACGTGGACAAGTACATTGGTGGTCCCTTGTTTCCCCATGATATTAAAAAAAATCCAAAACGCCGCTTAGAAGAATACACAAAAAGTTACAAAATAAGTTAAGATCTGTTAAAATATACGTGGCCAAATACGGGAAGCTTTACTGCGTTTCAATAAATTTTCAAATACGGTTTGATGTTTATTGAAAAAATAATAAAGTTCGGAAATTCAACTATGTCACCAACCAAATTGCTAACGTAAAAAAATTAGATTGTAAAAAAATTCTTAACGAAGTACTTGGCGAGGATTTTTCCATGAAATTAGCATAGTGTATAGATCATGATCACGAACTCGCCAAGGACTTCATTCAGAATTTTTTCACAATCTAATTTTTTTTACGTTTGCAATTTGGTTGGTGACATAGTTGAATTTCCGAACTTTATTATTTTTTCTATAAACATCAAACCGTATTTGAAAATTTATTGAAACGCAGTAAAGCTTCCCGTATTTTGCCACGTATATTTCAACAGATCTTAACTTATTTTGTAACTTTTTGTGTATTCTTCTAAGCGGCGTTTTGGATTTTTTTTAATATCATAGGGAAACAAGGGACCACCAATGTACTTGTCCACGTTTTTTTCCCCGTGAGGGGATTTTTGCGATTATATCACTTCTTTTTTCTAAAATTTTTAAATATTTTGGTTCATATAAACTCCTATGGAGACTGTATATAATTACAATCCGCACTTTTAGCTTGTGAATATAACCCATAACTGTTGATTTTATTTTGCATTTTTATACATATTTTGTAGATGAATATGGTCACTGCGAGATTTGAATACACAGGATCACGAAAAAAATGCTTACCAGTCTGTTCAAAAGTTTATACTGAGATCATTATTTTTCACAATTTATCCAATTTACTCGCTAATCTCGCACTTTATCATTACAGAACTTCACTCAGAATCTCCGTTGAATATTTTTATTAAATCCATTAATCGAAATTTTTCGGACGTCCTGCACTTGATTATGTCAAAACTCCGTTAATAACCGTTGTAGATGTCATACACTACGCTTACACGGCACTCTTATTCCGATTTGGTTATAATGGGGTGTACATACATATATATCGGGCATAATAAACCCGATTAATTAATCCGGAATAAGAGTTCCGTGTGAACGTAGTAGTCATTGCTCTCTCTCTCTCTCTCTC